>JAJTWR010000231.1:577500-1177500 GCA_021613335.1 Whitmania pigra | reverse complement strand
TAACAAAATTCAGTTAAAGAATGCAATCTGAAAATCTAAAAATCTACTCTAAAACTTCTGAATCGGGAGTAAATTTAGACTCCGCAGAACCGAGAAACGAGACATTAGACTACAACTTTGATTCGCCTGGGCTTTTAAACGAAGCTTTGAAGGCGCTCGTCTACGCTCTGCTTGATCGGTTGATGCTGAGTTCACTTCTGTCTCCGCGCTGTCATCATCGTCGTCGTCGTCGTCGTCACCATTGTTGGTGTTGATGATGGCTTTGTCATTACTTTGTTGATTTAATGGCAGGCTGTGATTATTTGATAAGAATTTTCCAATAAATGTTCATATTTCAGAGTGAATTTTGTTCATTTCGGTTTTATTTAACGAAACATCGACTTTTACACAATGCATTTGCTGGTAAAATTTAATGGTTGTTTACAATTATCAAAACAATCCCAACCCCCATAACATTTATAATCCTATTTATCGTCGTTCTCCTCATCATCCTCATCCTCATCATTACCTTCATCATCGTCGTCGTTGTCGTCCTCACCATCATCACCATAATCATCATCATCATCATCATCATCACTGATGGCACTGAAATGACACGACCTCGAAGTATTTTCTCACTAATTTATAAATAACCTTTCAAGGAACTTGCAAATGACATCTTCACAGAATACGAGGCGCTGATAAGTGACGCGTCATGACGGTGACGACTGCGATTTTGACTAGGATCAAGATTATGATTACGATGAAGATGGTGATGATGATGATGATTACGATGAAGATGATGATGATGATGATGATGATGATGATGATGATGATGATGATGATGATGATGATGATGACGATGATGACGATGATGACGATGATGATGATGACGATGATGACGATGATGATGATGACGATGACGACGATGATGACGATGATGATGATGACGACGACGACGATGATGATGATGATGATGACGAGGATGATGACGATGATGATGATGTTGGTGATGATGATGATGGTAATGAGGCTAATGCTGATGTTATTGGTGTTGTTATTGATATAAGATAGTGATGAATTATTATTAATGATAGTCATTCAATAATAACTTCATTAATTATTTTATTCATATTTTTTACACAAATTAGATGTTACGATGATAATATCGCCATGATTTCAACGCAATACAATCACAACATCGTAATATCACTACATCAGTGCATTCCCTATTCACTATAACACCACCATAATATTACCATAATATCATCAATATAATATTATAGTAAATTCGCTATAACATCTTTATAATATCGCCATTACATAATTACAATCTGATCATGACATTTATAATATCACCATATCATGTTGTGATATTAGCACTACAATATCATCTTAGTTTTACGATAAGATCATGTCAATATCACCATAACATGGTGACAATGAGATCGTAACATCACATTAACATCAACGTATTGCAACAATAGCTTTAAGAGGAAGGAGAATTATTTGCTCGAATTCTTGTTTTTTCACGTCACACTTCATTGAATCCTGAGGAGAGATGGTGACGAGTGAAAGTGAGAGTTCACAGAAATATACAACCCATGATTTCTCCTGAACTTTCGCTGAGACGAAATAAGTGCAATTATTTTTATTTTTATTATTTTTGTTGTTGTTGTTGTTGTTGTTGCTGCTGCTATTATTGTTGTTGTTGTCGAAATTGCTGTATCACTATCATTATATTATTATTTTACATATTCGATTTCTTAACATAAAATTATAAATTATAAAGTTAGCATTAAAATGTTAAATATTAGATACTTTATCGAATGTTTTAATAATGAACATGTTAAAAAGTTGTTTTTACCCAAAATGTTTATCGCCATGAATTCTTAAAATGTTGACTTTTCATTCGTTGATCCTTTTTAACAACTCTCGACAGATCATTCTGGATAAAAAAAAAGGCATTTTCCGTGAAATAAGAATTAAAATTATTTAATTAACAATAATTCATAAAATATTAATAGTATTGACGATAAAACAATACAAAAAAGATACATTTAATGATTGAACTTAATGCCAGGAATTGTAATTAATTTATTAAAAATATGTCAGTAAATAATAGTAAAATTAATAATAATATTAATAATAACAACAACAATAATATTATTATTAATAACAACAACAATAATATTATTATTATTATCAATAATAACAACAACAATAATATTATTATTATTATCAATAATAACAATAACAATGAAAACAATTTATGAAATTCCTCGTCTTTAGATTCTGAGAATTTTTAATTACTGGAAAGATCATGCATTGAATTTTCATGAAGGTTATAAATAGTTACAAATAGATTTAAATAGGTGTTTCCAAGTAATCGATTTCCTGCTAATCGATGTTCAACAAATTGTTGACATTACAACGAGGACATGTTTACTTCGAAAAGAGGCAACTTCAAAGAACCGAGAATATCCATGCTGGATGCCGTGACTAGATATTATTGTTCTGCTTGATATTATTAATATTATTATTAATAAGGCTTGTAATAGTAATTATTACTTGTATAATAAAAAATATTTTATTACGATATTCATCCCAATATTATTATAATTATTATAATTATTAATTTACAATTAATTTATAATTAATAATAATTTATTATTATTATTATTATTATTATTATTATTAATGTATTGTGTAATATCCTGTAGTAATAATTGAATAGTTTGTGTTATGCATGTAACAATGTTTCATGCTCATTTAATGTATATTATGTATAAATTATATAATGTTAACATTACTGTTATAGTTGTTAATTGTTATTAATATTATTATCATTATTATTATTGTCATTATTATCATTATCATTATTTTTTGTTATTATATTATTATTATTACCACCATCATCGAAGCCATACGCATCCTTGTGACATCACACAAATGAATAAAACCGGTTGTTGGTAATTCGAAATCGTTGCCAATGGTAACAGATGCCAATGAGGGGAGTTGAAAGCTGTTTGTTGAAACTGGCGCCATTCTCCGAGTGCACTCGAGTGAACACTTGTTTGTTGTTTGCAACCACCATCATCACCATCATCACGATCATCATCATCACCGTCGTCGTCGTCATCACCATCATCGCTGTCATCATCAGCAGCAACGACATAAGTTACATTCACCAACCGAGTTAGAATATTACATTAACAATTAAATTAACACGGATTAGCATTAGCATTAGTCTCAATGAGTTAGTAGGATGATAATATAACAATCATATCTTTATTAATCCTTTATTATGCAATCGATTGTTTACTGATGTTTTACAATGCTGGTGATTGCATTGCATCGACATTTCAATGTCATATCAACAAATACATCGGCAATTGCTCAGCGCGTGACTGATGTCAACAGTTTGATATTCTACCTTCACAAACACCTGCTCGGGGTGCGTGTGGTCGGGAATTAGAATATTATTAATATTTATAATCAATGAATAATTAAACAGCTACACCCGAATGCCATTCGTCAACAAGTTGTATGTTACAACAATGATGCATGTTTTAATTTAAAATTACTCATTCAAGATAAGCAAATGTTTGTTAATATCTGATGATGAGATGTTTTTTTAAATGTTTTTGAGAACTTGTCAGACGTTTAATCGTCTCAGTTCGTAGGTAGTTAAATTTACATTGCAATTAAATTAATTATTAATATTTAATAATTTATGTGTTTACTAATAATAATAATAATAATAATAACAACGCATTGACAACGTTTGCCATAATTTAAACAACTAATTTGGAACTTAATTTATTATTGATAAGGTGGTGAGATTTTAAGAATATCGAGACAATAATTATTATTAACAGCTGAGTCTTAAGCAGACATCGTTATCATCACCAACATTGCAATCAAGATCATCATCATAATCTAACTGGCGCAGTTGCTAGTCACAAGTTTATGTTATTGAACTAATATGCCATAGAGTTGTTATTTATAATCACAGTAACAATAGCAAAAAATTAGTAGAAATAAAATACCTAATGCTATATTAATATTTTTTGTTATATTAATATTACTCTCATCATCATCATCGTCGTCGTCAAGAGATATTGACATGAAGGATGACTAATGGCAATGTTGATTATAATTGCTGTAACTTTAACCGTCTTCATCATCATTATCATAATAATCATCATTCCCATCATCATCATCGACATTATCATAATCATCATCGTCGTCATCGTTACAATGATGTGTAGCATCTATGTTATCCAACGAAGCACTTTTTATCGATTGAGAATTAATTTCATTTCATTTCACTACACATTTTAACTTCCGCTTTTCGATGAATTAATCACAATTGACGACAGATTCGTGCATTTGGACATTTTTTAAATAAACTCCGATTAGAATAATGTCAATAATTAAAAATTAATAACAATAATAATAATTATTATTATCATCATCATCACCATAATAGATTATGTATAAATACATAATTATAGTTAATTAGCAATTGATAACCTAGGAATGAATGGGAGTGAAGTATGAAATGACGGCCAGTCATTAAAATGTTGGAAACAAACAACTTTGTTGAATGAAGTCAGCAATTTAATGAGGACATCATTTCTTGATCATTCTAACTATAGTAGGAGATAACATAAGCTCCTGCAATAAGCAGACATAATTACCAACATAATTATAATTATTTCATAATTATTCTTATTTCATTCTATTCGCTTGAGTCAACTCAGACAATTACTTGGTGATTAATCGAATTAATGACAAGATGTGTGGATGGATGGATGGATGGATGGATGGATGGATGGATGGATGGATTGATGGATGGATGGATGGATGGATGGGAAGATGGAGGAATGTAGCTATTTTAAAATATGAAAACGTCACAACTCGGTAAATGAATGATCCACCCGTCTCATGGGTAACAGTGAGCGAAAAAAGGGAGCTATACACCTGACAGGTAAGGACAGGTGGGTGAGCATGATTGATGCCAATTAAGGTGGTTGTGAATTTAATTGGAAATAATTTAAATTAATTACTTAAAATGCCAACCACATTTTTGCTAATAAGAATTTAATAAAGACGAATTTAACCGACTAAACCGTCGCTTCTATAGATCACAGATATCTTGTTAATGTCCCCACCATCAAGCAATCAAATGTTCGTGATGATAATGATCAATAGGCTGGAGTTGTTGATATTATTAGTGGTGATATGGGGTGATGGTTATCTTGATGATGGTGGCGATAGTGGTGGCGATGATGATGGTTATGACGACAACGAAGAGTAATGAAAATAATTTTTATATTAAAATAATTATTATTAAAATAATTCATTGTATATATAATTTGGATCATTATTAATATAATTAACCAATTAATCTAAAATCAAATTAATTGTATCAATTATTTTTGAAGATATGAAAGATACAAGTGATGGATGTACAGCTACAGATGTATGGATGATGTAATGGATGGTGTAATGGATGGTGTAATGAATGGATTGAACCAGAAAACAAAGAAAATACGTGTTGGAATTCTTGACAGACACCGCTCAAAATTTAATGTGTCTGTTTACATTATTATTGTTATCGTTGTTGTTTACATTATTATTGTTATCGTTGTTGTTTACATTATTATTGTTATCGTTGTTGTTTACATTATTATTGTTATCGTTGTTGTTTACATTATTATCAATATTGTTGTTGTTTACATCATTATTAATATTGTTGTTTACATTATTGTTTTTATTTACATTAATATTGATATTATTTTTATTTACATTAATATTGATGTTATTTTTATTTACATTAATATTGATATTAGTTTTATTTACATTAATTTTGTAACTATTATTTTTTGTCAATACTTTTAATAGCAGTGTTTATGATACTATCAATGGTCTCACTATCTCAAATAAATTGCAAGGTCGTCCTCGTTAAAACTAAGACAAACAATTGAAATTACTGAATGAATTGATCAGCTAATCTGCTTATTACGATGCTCATTACAATTTCTTATTGCAGTTTCTTATTATGATTGCTTATTATAATTGCTTATTTAACTACTCATTATAATTACTTAATGTGATTAAAATGTTATTAATGTTACTGTCATTATATTATTACATGACAACTCATTCACTCTGGACTGCCTCATTCCTTGACTTCAATGTTATGAATATGCTTATAACAACAATTACATAAACATACTTCGTACAACGATTATTATTATTATTACTATTAGATTGCACTTATTGCAATTGTTAAGGAACAATAATATTATTAATGATTTACAATATCATTAGTATCAGCGTTAGATATATTTATATCATAATTATTATGACATATCGATATTATATAAGTTAATATTATTATTCTATAATAATAATAATAATAATAATAATAATAATAATAATAATAATAATAATAATAATAATAATAATAATAATAGGGATATTATAATAATATCAATGCAATGATGATCAAGAGGGATTTGTCAATTATTAATGTTATTTATTTTATAATAGTACATTAATACTATCATATTTCTATTATATTTTATATTATTATTATTATTATTATTACAATAATTTTGTAATATTATAAATTCACATGATTAAATATATTGTTATTAGGTATGAGTTGGTGTCCATATCCATCAACAAGCCTGAAAGATGACCTGCTATGATGATTAAGTGATTAAGCAATTAAGTGATGAAGTGACGGTGTGATGTTGTGATGATGTGATGTTGTGATGTTGTGTTGATGTGATGTTGTGATGTTGTGATGTTGTGATGTTGTGTTGATGTAACTATGTGACGATGTGTTTTCAGAATCCAATTGATTTGAAACCTAAAACAGCATCACATGTCTGAAAGTGTTTGTTCAGCTGGCATCTGTTTGTTGATGTTGTTGGTGAATTAACAATTTTTTATTGCACCACCCACTCTGGTGTTTCAAAATGAAATGTGAATGAATTGTGAATGAATTGTGAATGAATTGTGAATGAATGATTATGTAAATGGGTTAATGAGCAAATGGGGAGGAACAAAAATTGAAATTCGTAATTACTTGAATTTGATCATCGGGCACCTAAATTAATTAATGAGGTTTCATCATTTGTTATTATCGTCACTCGTTATTATTACATTTATTATTCTTATTATTATTGTTAGTATTATATTTTTATTACTAATACCACCATCATTATTATCATCATCATCGTCGTCATCATCATCATCATCGTCGTCGTCGTCGTCGTCGTCATCATCATCATCATCAGCATCATCATCATCATCAGCATCATCATCATCATCATCATCATCATCATCATCATCATCATCATCATCATCATCATCATCATCATCATCATCATCATCATCATCATCATCATCATCATCATCATCATCATCATCATCATCATCATCATCATTATTATTATTATTATTATTATTATTATTATGAAAGGCTATTTCTCTTTCCATAGAGACAATGCATTGCGGAAGATCATAAGAAGGGATGGATGAAGCTAAAAGACAATTGAAGACTCAAAGATGAGTCTGGGATCACCTCGACTGATGCATTTTGAATTGTACGATCCTGTCTTTTCCTGATTTAGGCATCCTATTGGGTCGAACCATTGCCTCTGGAGAAGGGGTGCAGGTTGTCAATAATTAAGAAACTGAGTCCTGCGTTTCCACAGAAGCCTTGATGGGTCGATAAATTTCTTCTTTAATTTCAAGACGATTCTTTCGAATTATTTATTATTTAATTTATCTTCAAATTTTTAAGAACTCCTCGGTCATTTTTATAATAATAACAGTCTAATTATAGGTGGTCATATTATATTGTAACGCATTAATTAATTTAAATATTTTATATAAATTGTGATTAAAAATATTAATCGTTCGTAGCTCACTTTAAAAGGACGCAAAATTTATTTTTATAAATTAAAAAAATAGCCTTGTAATCAATTCATTGATAATAATTTTAGGAGAATTAAATTTATGAGTGCATGATGAATGTATTTCCAGCAAAGTTTGGGAAAAGGTTGAAATATTAAAAACATTCTGAAATGGTTTAAAACATACAATAATGTTATTTAAATAAATAAACAATTAATTATAAGAATGATGTAATAGCAGAATAATAATTGGCATGCCAACAAGCACAAGTGCTAGAAAAATGTTAAGACAATCTCCATTTTTTTCCAATAACCTAAGTTTAAAATATCGTACAAAGCTCAAATTTGGACTATTTGTATAATATCCTTAAAGGATATAACTGGTATGTTATGTTTCACTTTGATCAAAAAGTAAGCTCAAATTCCACAAAAAAAAACAATTTTTGTAGAAATATTATTAAGACAGGCTGCATAAAAACTCATGAATTTCGCAAAATTTTTATTTATTTTATATTAATTTATTATTGTTTTATTTACCAGACGATATCAGATTTTATTCATCCTTTCTTAGAAATAACATCTATGCACCTATTTTTCATGGAGAAAATCATTGTTTTGATGATGTTTTCATCCAGATTTCTCCAGGCGCTCAAAATCGTTTTTTTCAAATCATTTTCAGTGTCAAGTTGCTGTCCTTTGCCGTAACTGATCTTGAAAGAAAGCCTCAGTTTCAAGTCGAAGGAACATGCCTGGAAAAATGTTCTGGTTGTCTTGGAAACATGAATGGAAACATTATCTTGCTGAAATTCAAGTTCTTTTTTTTTCAGTAAAAGGAAGGAGATGATCATTGAGCATTTTGATGTAATTCTGAGAGTCCTGCCTCTCTTTCAAAAGCACCAGTTCAATCCTCCCAAATACTGAAATTCCTCCCCATACCATCATAGAACCTCCTCCATGTTTCCTGCTAAAAATCTCTTTCTTTTCTGAAATCATGCCAGTAATATTTATAACCACCATCAAGGTTAAATTTTTGTCTTCTGAGGCAAAATTACGAGTTCCCGCCTTTCGTTGAAGGTGACCATTTCTTTGGTTCAGAGGAGACGTTTTTCCTTGTGATGGATTTGCAGCGCTAGAGCCCGCTTTCCCATTTGTATTTCAGTTGTCCGCTTGAGTTAAAATAGTTGCAGGATGTCCTCACATGGACACTTAAATCCAGTTTATTTTTTAACTGTTTACACGAATGTTCTCCTCGTGAAGCCTCACTGATGATTTCTCATTCGAGAGTTTTTTCGGTCTTCCACCCACATACGTCTTCCCATACGAGTCTAGATCATCTAAAAAACATTTGATGACAGTTCTTGACCTATTAAACTCTTGCAATCTTTCACATCGAAATAGTTTGCTTTCCTGAAAGCCTTAACTTATTCTCTTTCTCCTTCTGTTAAACCTGCTTTCTTCTCCATGATGAAATGAATGTAAAAGTAAGTTTTTAATTTCAAATCCTTTATACAGCTTTTTCAACAAAAATTTAATATTTGATATTTATAATAAGATCTTGAAATAGATGAAACGAGCCCAAATCGGAAGTTGTCTTAATAATATTTCCAGGCCAAAAATCGTTGATTTACATAATTTACAGAAACCATTGAACCAAATGAAATGAAATTTTACACTCTGCTTTCAAATGGTGTTTAATTTAATTGCTACAAAATTCAGCAAGAAATGGCCATTTGTAACGAAATTATTCATAAAAAGTAAGTATGTCTTAACAATATTTCTAGCACTATAAAGTGGAATTAATAGATAATTACATATTATTACATGTATTATTCACCGGTTGAAGCAATATTTCTGAAATATTTCCGAATATTTTAGATCGTATACTTATGACTTATGCTTATGACTAGTACGTTGGTGTTGAGGTTTTAAGTGAATTTGTGTAGCGCATTAAGTTTAAGAATCAAGGCTGCTTAGACCATTTGTATACCCGAGTATATATATTTATACTACTATCTGCTGATGAGAACCACTATCATGAGCACCTCGTAAAAAATCTAAATGTTGCTACTGAAATGTCAATAAATCAACTCATACAGGAAAATATTTTCTTAAAAACCAAGCCACGCCCACAAATCTGTTGTTTCGAAGCATCTGTCAACTCCCAAAAAGAACCTATTTCCTATGTAATGACTGCACGGTTAACTTTTACTTCCACTGTCAATTTGAATATTCATATTTGATGATTATGAATGTGCAAGTTAATTGCTTTATTAATATACAAATTAATCGGATTATTGATATGTTGTGTTTATTATGTTTGGTGACTTTGAATCAATAGACAATATTTGTACAAGCCCCGCCAGTATTACTATTATTATTATTTTTATTATTATTATTATTATTATTATTATTATTATTATTATTATTATTATTATTATTATTATTATTATTTTATTATTATTATTATTATTATTATTATTATTATTATTATTATTATTAAAATTAATCCTAATTTATATCAGCAGTCACAAAATGATGGTGATCATCATCAGGAAGCAGGCATGGCCCTAATAATAGATGGCGATAATGCTCTCATATGATTGGTTGGAGGAGGAAAACAAGGAGTTGTTTGTAAACATTCGGGCACGTGTTTGTATCTCGGTTGGTTGTGCTTCATGGCAAACAACATTTGCTCCCTTTCCCATAATGAGAAATGCTTGTGAAACTGTTGCCTGTTACCATGGGGACTGCGAATTGGAAATTAAATAATGATGGTTTTCCCCAAAAATCGAAGTTAATGCACTGTTCTTGAAATAAAAGATCAATGCATAGTTGATGAGATTAATTCTAGGGAATATTCTAAAATAATGTGCATTTTAGTCGCAATGAAACAAATGAACAAAAAGCAACGATTAAATGCCAATTCCTAATAATTTCCTACGATCCATCAACATCAGCAACAAATGTTTCTCGTTTCTAGCGGATATCGTGACTTGGCATCAATCAAGCATAACGAAATCGTTCGGGCGTGACGGGGTCATCGTGGTCAGCGGAACAAGGTGAACCGGTGCTCAGAAATCCAGTTCAGGTTAATTGGAGATGAAAGAAATTCATTTTTCAAAAGTGCAATCATTTGTGGCTGCTAATTACAGCAATAAGGGAGTATAGACGTCAATAGACGGCTAATTGGAAGTGACTGAAATAATAATAATAATAATAATATTTATAGTAATAATATAATATTAAATATGATATATTGATGTTATAGTAATAACAGTTTTTATTAATTACTACCATTACTTTAAAAAAATTCCAAATATTTTAAAAGCCTCAAACATTTGTAAAAATTGTAAGTTCAACTTGTTTGTTAACGATGACGATGACGACGATGATGATGATGATAATAATATGTCAGAAAGTAATGAGGATGATTAAATAATAATTTACTCTTTAATTGCTCGTTCAAATGAGGATCAAAGTGATCCTTATCTTGTACTGTGCATTAACATCAAACAATTTTATGTCTATGTCATCTTTAAGCTCACAGTGATTAAAATCATCATCAACACACTATCAGCTCTATCATTACCGTTATCGTGATAACCAACGTTATCATCATGTTCGACATCATCATCATAACCGTCATCATCATCGTCGTCGTCGTCGTCATCACATTCGTTATATTTTGTGCGTGCAAATAGCAAGGAGAATAAATCAGGGAAGTTACAAATTAATTGTCAAAAACACTCGGCGCAACAAATAAACACCAAAGGAGGAGAGAAAAGGACTGAGTGAGAGGAAATCAATGCTTGGATGGTGATGGATGGATGGTGCAGGGCTTGTGATGGATGGATGGATGGATGGATGGATGGATGGATGGATGGATGGATGGATGGATGGATGGATGGATGGATGGATGGATGGATGGATGGATGGATGGATGGATGGATGGATGGATGGATGGATGGATGGATGGATGGATGGATGGATGGATGGATGGATGGATGGATGGATGGATGGATGGATGGATGGATGGATGGATGGATGGATGGATGGATGGATGGATGGATGGATGGATGGATGGATGGATGGATGGATGGATGGATGGATGGATGGATGGATGGATGGATGGATGGATGGATGGACGGACGGACGGATGGACGGACGGATGGATATGATAATTGTTAGCTTAATATAATATTGAATAATATTAATATTTAATTTAATAATAAATTAAGTAGTAATAAAAATATGCTTTATTAATAAATATTACATGAGTTCGCACAAACATGTGGCATATTCGATAACATTCAAAATGATTCATTGATTAGATGGTGAGAAAAAACACTTTATTCGTCATCAGCCTCGCAACCATCATTATCATCACCACCAGCAACATCGTCATCATCACCATCATAGTCGTCATCATCGTCACGGTCATCATCATTGTTCATCCATTGAGCAAACATTTAACGAGCAATCTGGATACGAGTTTACGAGAGAAATGCGTGTGGATGTTGTTTATTTCGAATCTCCTTGCAAAATTATTTTTGATTCGCAAATATTGTTTTAATATAATTTCTTTATAATTATTTATTTATTATTTTAAATAATTTATTTATAATTATACTTGCTTGTGGAGTTTGTTAATCAGGCAGTACTTTTAATTAGTTTTTTATATTTTCAAATTATTAAAGTGCGCTTTTCGTTTTCTCGACTTACGTCATTATTACTGGACACTGATTTATCGAATTGTCTAACAATTGCCGATTAATGTTCTGTTTAACATTGCTTATTTCTCCCTAGATGTTTTTTTGCTAATAATAATAATAATAATAATAATAATATAATAATAATAATAATAATAATAATAATAATAATAATAATAATAATAATAATAATAATAATTAATAATAATAATAATAATAATAATAATAATAATAATAATAATAATAATTAATAATAATAATAATAATAATATTCAATGCTCCGAAGTGAGCTATATGCTCAACAACAAATCTGAATAAAACTGATTGTGACACCGATGTGAATAGCCAAAGTCTTTGGGATCACATGTTCCAAAGATACCCAACACAGACGGTAATGGAGACCTGATTTTGATATAAATCCACAAAGTGCACAAAATGATTGAAAGCCCGTGAATATGTGAACAAGATCGAACATCGAATCCGAATTGAAGTAGGGCTGCGATTACCAGACTTCTGCGCCTCGAAGAAAAAACGCTAAATGGTTTGTGATGTCTGACATGGCTCCGTTGGGTGAAGAGCACGATAGGAAAATGACAAAGAAGGACAACAGAAACATTCGTGAGCGGATGTGAAGAGACGCTTGGAGACGCAAGCTGAAGTTACTTGCTGTGGAGAGGTGTGATTTGATATGCCTAAACAAGTACATCATTTACATTTAATAATAGTAGTTAATTTATAAGGCGCCTTGCATGTAGCATCAGAGACATGGCTTTATGATGAGGTCCTACAAAGATGGGTCTTCAGGTGTCACTCGAAGAGCTCCACGGATGGTTGAGCTCTTGCTAAAAGGAGGTAGTTATTGTAACGACGAGCAGTATCAATTTCATTAGAATTGAAATAATTACAAATCATGTTCCATCAATAATTCAACGCGGGATCATACTAATAATCACTCTTGCGTGTAACCTGCTCATAAAACTCCCCAATTGAAAGTCTACGGTGTGACGTCACTTTAGGATGATGTTTAAAATGAAATAAAAACACGTCGAAATGAATTAATGAACGACCGATCATCCTTTAATTCATTCATTTTCCGTCCATACAAGTCCTCAGCAGCTTCCATTTGAAGGTTTTTTAAGCCTGTCACGCTTTTCAGCTTTCATTAACAATCGCGAATGTCAGATTTATGGGACGCCATGATGTCGTCATAATTTGAAACTTAATTGATTTCATTTTTTCCTTAATCGTCTTTCGAATGACTGCCTTCTATAAATTGTTTTTAAATCTTTGTTTAAACAAACTTAATCACTCTCCTAATGTTAAAGTAACAGAGTAATGCGCAACAGTTATTACGTCAGCATTCGAGTAAAAATATGTATGCATCGAAGAGATTAATCTTAATTGGGATCCTGAGTAGGTTAATGGTAATAGTGTTGCAAAACTACATAAACTGTTAATTTAGAAATTATTAAAAAATTGCGATAGCCATTCAAACTTACGCTTATTGAAAAATTATTAACTCAGTCTCCGACAACCCACAGTGAAGTGACATTTTATCCGAGAAGTTTTACACAAGCGATGAATACTCGTTTGTACGTCGTGTTAACTTGCAATTGCTTCACAGTTAAGCATTATTGTCTGGTGATGATCACACTTCTACAAACCCATGAGCAATCGTTGCTCACGTGACCAGCCATATCATGAAGATCTTAAAGATTTCGCGCAAATACTTGACGATTTGTGGGCAAAAGCTTCAGGTGATGAAAAATGAGGTTCACTCATGCAAAACAAATCTAAAATGAGAATAAATTCAAATAGAAATTGAAGTAGAATTCTGAACTCGATAACTCCTCCCAATGATTCCTTTCTCTTGGATTGAAACAGCAAAACAAATACAAAAAAGCTTCTCATCTGCTTGATGAGGAGCGTAGGAAACAATTCGAATGTTAGATTCGTTCATCACATAGTTTGTTGGTTTTCAATGTTACTTTGTTTTTGTGAATAAAAAATAAATAAAGCAATCAAGATCATCATACTGGATAAGTTAGAATTTCATATCAAATTCTGTCTGCTGATCGCATTTATCAAAGAATCAGAAGTGTTTCCTTTTTGTCTTTTTTAATCGCTCCTCCAAGTAAGTTTCTTTTCGAATCCGTTCTTTGCCGTCTGGAAATCCACAAACGTCTGCCTCAGTTCTTCATCGGTATTCATCACGAACGGACCTTGGCAAGAATTTTTAATGTTATAACTCTTCATCAAATTTATGATCCCTAAGACAAGCATATGAGAATAGATAGCCACCGTCATGTTAAATAAATTAAAAATAATCAAAACAATTTATTCGCATTAGTTTCACTTAATATTGTATAATATAATTATCAAGTACTAATAACGTCTGTTTAAAGAATTGTTTCAAACCTCTTCTTGCAATTGGCTCATTCAAGGGTTGACCTGCTATCAACACAAAGTGGCACGGCTCACCGCTCTGGAGAAGTAAATGTCAAAATATATGCAATTAAACTCATTAAATAATCACGACTTACATAAACTGTCGATGTTAGCCCTCTTAACTTACATTAAGACTTTTAAAGTCATTGCCTTGGCAGCCATTTTGAAAAATATTACTTTACATGACAATTTTTTGAAGAACTTGAAGGACCTCAGTCTTTTCAGTGAAATTTAATTACTCTAATGGTGGTTACGTGGTAACTCGGATCGGTCGGTTCGTGGACAATGAAAAACACCCGAGTGACAAGCTAACTCAGGTCGACTGCTAAAGAGGTTAAATACCAGTTCTGAATGACATCACCTTGTTTTGAATGCAAACATCGTCATCCTCGGCTGAAAGAATGCATGTGTGATGAGGACCAACTTCCTCACATTCTCCGTCGCATCCTGAAAATACGCACACATAATGCAAGAACATTTCAAAGACCATGAACAAGAATGATTTCAAATGAATTTAGCTCGAACTAGGATTTCAAACTGGGGTGTACACCTAACCAATTGTTGTTTTTCCTTGGAGGGTGTAGACAAAAGTAGTCCAACCAGTATTTACAGGTTGTTTGAATTCAGAGGAGGGATCCAAGGATACATCTATGTATAAAACCGGTGTCCTCGTGTAAACAGGGGACTGTAAAGGAAATGCCAAAGCTTACGATTACTTAAACTCTAGAGAGACAGAAACTGCCTATTTATTATTGGCACTGTTGTCGTCGCATTAACTATTTTCAGCAAACTAAAGCAATGGAAGCATTAAATAAAGTTATTAGTTTTTAAAAAATTACAGAAAGAAGTTAAAAATATTCGCCGTTAGAATTTCAACCACCTCAACAGCTGTCGAGAACGGAAAGAAGCACTCACGCAGACTCCCATACTTTTCCCGGCAATGACCTTCACCTTAGTGCCATCTTTTGAAGCGCAAGGAATGTCTTTGGCCAACAACTCCTGGTAAGCAGGGTCAATCATTTTAAACTGCTTCGACAGATTGACCCACAATTGAAGGCCGTGACTCTCCTCATTTCCGTGGAACATCTCCGAATGGAGAACCCCCTTACCTGCTGTCATCCACTGTAAAACCATCATTTAACAATATAAATTTATAACAAACATTAATCTACTTCTTTTCAAATGTTTATGAAAACCTATAATTCTATGTATTTTGAAAACTATGGTGACTGCATAATTTATGAAGCCATTTACCTGGACATCACCTGTTTGGATTATACCAGAGTTGCCAAGGAAATCTTCATGTTTTACAGCACCAGTCAAAAGATATGTTACCTGATAGTTACAATTTCAATTATCATTATACTCTGAGCATCTAAGATAATAGTTATAACATGATAATAACAGTTGATTTGAAGGATACCTTATGCAGAATGTCAGAGACAACATTGTGAGACTTTAGTTTGCATTCAATATCACACTTACTTATGTCATTTCCTCAAATGTGATTTAAAGAGCCATAAAGGTCATCAAACTCACTGTTTCAAACCCTCTGTGAGGATGATCTGGAAATCCTACAGGAGGCTTACCCTTAAATTCATCAAGCAACAAAAATGGATCCAACTGGCGAAACTAAAATTTAATTCAATTCAACTCAACTGGGGAATCTAAAATATAGTTCAACTCATTCTTGAAACAATTATTTTTACCTCAGATCGTCCGATACTCCTCATTACTTTTGCACCAACTCCTTCACTTTCCCAGTGGCTTTCCACCTTTTGTACAACTTTCTTTGGCATTCTCTAAAAAAAAACAATCAAAATTTAAATTGATATAATCTCTATCCACAAAAAATATTGCTTACGTTCGATACGCAGCCACTTAATCTAGCAATTGCTCTGCGAAACATACGAGTAAACAAACCTCTAGTGATAACTAACCTTGTCTCTAACGCTTAAAAATGAATTGAAGTTGCTGAAAGCAATGGCGATCAGATCTTATCGAGACGCAATTCAAGTAGACTTATTCAAATCATTGTTAAAATTAAACAACAGGCTGCATGCCTTGACACACACGTCAAAAGGCCTGACCCGGTATTGTCACCATTCGTCGCAAACTGAGAAATAGGCAGTTAAACTCTATTAGATTTAAAGCATTATTCTCACGATAGCCCTACTTTTACTTATGTCACTTGGCAACAAGTGCTCAACTTAAACCTTAAACTTAGTGCTCTACCATCTTTAAACCTGTTGGACCGACTAAAGCTAAGCCATTCTAAGTAATTATGGCACCAACCACTCTTGAATGTCTTCCTAAAGTTAAAAGTTAAATAAGAAATAATAACATTATTATTCCGTCTGATTTAAGATTGTGTATAAGATTGGAATATCAACTAATTTCTTCGAGTAATTAGTGCTTTGCTACAGCTTAGCTAACTGAATGATAATGAGTAAAAATTAGCTTAGCGTTTGACGCTTGCTAGACCATGACATGCATTGACATAAACGTTGTTATTAAAGTCCAATTTACATTGCGCCCTAAAGCTTCGACGTACTTTTAATCTCTAACTCTAATGGCTCTACTTGAATACATTTTACATATCTAGAATTTGTCATATTTACTGCATTATTTTTAAGATTACCAATTTTGGCTGTGGGACTCAATTCCAAATAAAAAAATAAAAATGATGATGATGATGATGATGATGATGATGATGATGATGATGATAATGATAATAATGATAATAATGATAATAATGATAATAATGATAATAATGATAATAATAATAATAATATAATAATAATAATAATAATAATAATAATAATAATAATTAATAATAATAATAATAATAATAATAATAATAATAATAACCAAGCCTTGTGCAATAATTGACTTTCAATAGCATTTCATTAAAATTTCTAATATCTGACACCAAAATAAGATCTGCTGTCCGACAGTGGATGCACCTTCCGAAAGACATGTCTGTTGCTTTCTTAGGAAAATCAAAAAGCCCGCAGCCAAGAAACAACTGAAATATGAAACTGCGGCAGGTTTGTATGAGTCGGTCGATGATATGGACTTCAGTCGTTTTCCCAAGGAGCAGGAATTAGTGAATGACGGTCAATCCAGGATGCCCCCAAGCGAATACATACAATGTATCAAAGTCAGGGCTTACTCCCGATTAATCTCAGGATCTCGAAGTATCATCCAGAAATGAACACTTATTGTGATTCCGGGTGTGGTGCCTTTGAGTGCCTGGACCACATCCTTCAGGTTTGCCCATGTGTGGATGCAGCGAGCAGAGAGCGACATAACAAACTTTGTGATTTTCACCTCCAATTAAAAAATAAACTGACAAAAGAAAGGAGTGATCTCTTCAAAATCGTACTCTTCTTGGTGCGGCCTCCGCGTCTCCAGAAGCACGTTAATGAAATTATCAACAACAGTTCTCTCTGACACTTACCTCATGTGGAAGATTCACAAGCGAAAAATTCAAAAACGATGGCGGAAACGAGTTGGATTGACATTTATTATGTATTGTACGGTTTGTTTTTTTTTTAATGTCGATGGTGCCGTGGTTTGCGCA
Source organism: Whitmania pigra (assembly GCA_021613335.1). Classification (NCBI taxonomy): domain Eukaryota; kingdom Metazoa; phylum Annelida; class Clitellata; order Hirudinida; family Haemopidae; genus Whitmania; species Whitmania pigra. Next base: position 1,158,838 of record JAJTWR010000231.1, on the reverse strand, counting down.
TTATGTCCCGGGATTCTCTCACGCCCAGAAGAGGGATTTCAAATATTCGTTGCGGTTTTTCATATCATCTGTGATCGAGTTTAAAAATTTTTTGGTTGAGAAAATAAAGAAAATAACAATAATAAAAATAATAATAATAAGAAGAACACTATAAATTCAATTTTGTGAAGAGTACTATTGTGATGTGTAGGCTCAGTTTATTCACAAATCTAATCGTGCAAAGGGGTTTATTTACTATTTTCAAACTTCGTATTAAATCACAAAACCTATTTAAATGCTGTTGGAATCTTCATTTAAGAGGGATAATTGTGGTGGATGAGAGGTAGATTATCATCCATTTTATAACAAGATATTTCGACGAATATTATTAATATAATTTATTCAAATTCGCGTCTTATCATTACATTAGTAAAGCAAATTAGTGAATTTTGGAGTGCTTCAATCTTTTCATGCTTATGACTCAAAAGAGCTTTTAAGGTTGTTTATAGTTGGTTTATAGTACAAAAGTTCTGCCAATTTTTCGTACTTCGATATGGGCAAAAAGCAAAAAAAAATGCTTAAATGAAGTAATTCGCTACTTTTTTTCTTTGACGAATAGCACTTAATGTAAGTTAATCTTAATTTATTTCTTGAAATTATTGTGTTAATCTTAAAATTTACAGGTTTAAAAGTTAAGGTTTTTAGTGGTTGTTTCATTTTTAGAAACTAATAATAAGCAATTCGACAATCGTAAGACAAAATATTTATATAGATCCAGGATAATTTAATCGATGAAATTGAGTACCAAAGCAGTTTGAAAATTTTTTTATCATAAGCTAACAACAAGCAGTAATTATAATAAATATTCGTTGCTTTTATAAATAAATGCTTAATTAACTAGAAGCCCACCTTAAGACTAAAATCGTTATTAGTTCGTTGTATTTTGAAATAGTCGAGGGTTGTATTCAGTCCGGTGGAAATCGTAGGTCACCGTGCTTTGTTTGCTGTTTAGAACTGTTAAAGTTTGTCTTATTTATGTTTTTTTTTAATAACTTTTTCTGCTCGGATTTTTTTGGAGAGATCCTTCAATTTTGTTACTAATCGCTGCCAAAAAATGGTCCGCTCAAGTCATTCGAGTTAATGAGCATTGTTTAAGTATTAAACTTTATTTTTACACATTTATTTCTGAAAATGAAGGTTGTGTTTTGTAGTTGGGAATTTCACAACAAATGTCAAAAGCGAAGTCAAAGTAAGTAATCTTGCAAAGTTGGAGACTTTACTTAAATGAAATAAGACTTGCAAAACATATTTTAAATAAACATGAATTTAAAATTAAACATTCACGCTATTGTCACATGGGTTTCTTTGATGATAGACTTGTGATGGTACTGCTGGAGAGTCTCGCAGGAACCGGTCACAAAAGAGCCATGACTCGAGAAAGAATTGGAGATAAGTTAGAATGTTACAAGTTTGACCCAATAGGTAAACCAAGTTTTTAATTTGAATTACGTTTGTTTTTCATTTTCAGTGAGATGCATTGTTAGTTTAACTTACCTTTTAAGCATTTCGGAGAATCACAATGCTTCTATTGCTCATTATAACTCTTTAGAAATAAACACAATTATCTTATACTTCCATGTGTGAAGCTAGTGGTTCGCAATGATGTTCCAACATAATGTGTTATAACATGTCATCATATTTGTTTGAAGAAACAAAACATTTTGATGGACTCTCTCTCACTGCACCCTTACAAATTATTTAATGATGATACATTTAATAGGTTTAAATCCATTGCACGTTTAATTTTATTGCTATTTGAGAAATTTAGTTATGCATGATGGTTGTTTGTCATTGCAGATTAAAGTTGTTATTTTTATTTTTCAGTTCGACAATGGGTCATTTACAAAGAAGAAAAGAAAATTAGAAGCATAAAATAAAACTGGATTTCAAATATACTTCATTTGCGACTAGTTATCTTAAATTAAACAAAGTAGACAGTTCACCCTCTTGAGTTATTTATAGTAAACAAGAAGCCTCAAAACTTGAGAAACTTGTTTATTAGTGTAAACAAATTTTAATAATATATATCTAAAATTTGTGGTATTTCACCAAAAATTCCAAATATTTTGTAGAAAAATGAATATGAGTTATTTGTCAGATTATATTTTGCTTCCTCAAATTCTTGTTTTGAGATCCTTTAAAGTCTGGTGACCTGCATTTAGGATTTCTTGTGGGTCAAACAAAAATGTGGCAAAAATAATTACTAACAAGTTAGTGCTGAAAACTGGTTTCTTTTGTTGCTCTGTAGATTTTTTTGTGCTGTTCAATTCCATGGCCAAATTCTTTCGCTCTTCATTAGATCTGTGATATGCCTACAAACGTCATTATTGGCATAAAATATCAACTACACTTGAAGCTTCTAATTTATGCTAGTTATTCCGTAGGTGTCGTGTGCATGTATCGGCAGTTGTTTCTCGTCCTGAAAACAGTCCAAATTCTGTTTCCCCTTTCTGGCGAGGTTGTAATTAATTTAGAATTATGTTTAAAATCACACTTTGTTGAGCTTCTGCCTCGCACTTATTCCTCTAGTCATGAAATGTTGCCATTTGTTTTGTAGCAACTGAAGTCAAAAAAATACTTTCAAGTAAGTCAGTTACTTTTGACTCTTGATCAAGTCTCATCTCCAAGTTCCTTAATTGCTTCTGAAGAACATTCCTGTTTCTCTCCAGTCCTCTCAAAAAATCTGGTTCAAGCTGAATATTGCCATTATTTATTTATATAATTATTTGGCGCTTGATGATTAAAGGCATTACCTTTGCGAAGACCTTTGAGCTTCCAGTGGCACGAACTAAAATAAATTTGTTGAAGTATTCATATGCAAGCTCAGAACAAAATTTGGAGACTTACTCTCTTTGATTGCCTCCCTTGCTTCCTCAATTTTCTGTGTCAAATTCTGAGATTGTGCTTGAAGATATTCGTTAAGCTCAAGTTGATTTTCGAACCTGGTTCGCCATTCATTACCTAGGTGATGCTCATCAAATGTTATTATTGTTATTTTATTTATTGGTGTGCATGTAGGCCGAATGGGTTACGATACTGCATATGGTGGTAATGGCAACAGTCATAATGTGTCGTGTTCGAGACCCAGCCTGCGCTGCCACAAGTGTCCTTGGAATGGAGTGCTATATAAAAGTGTTCTCTATTGCTATGCCTATGGCACTACATAAGTTAAATATAAATTACATGTCTCATTATTTTATGTAGCACATCATATGCAGCTAAGTAGAACACTGCAAAATTGCAGTGAACATACTCCTAGGTTGGTGAAAAGCTTTAAAATTTGAATGATCTCTGAGTTGAGCAGATTTGAAAAATGACACTTGTGCTGTTTGCCTGGTTCTAGTAATCCATTCTTTTCGGCTCTTTTCATCATGGGATCACCAATTTTTGACATAACTCAGCCTTAATGTAAGCTTAATGTCAACCTTTCACCGTAAGCTGCTAATAAGGTTCACCAAATTATCATTGGAAATCTTAAGTATCTCCACTGGCTAAAATCGCCTGAAAGTTACAATTTTTTTAATATATTTATAATTCTTTGGTTTCGTTGACATCCAAGGACCCACGTGACCTCATCGCTCGTTAAATCCGACTACAATTTTCCATAAAATTATCGTTATCGGCCTACTTGACAGATAAATAAATTGGACGTATGACTGTGTGTGTTTCGACACTCTGAAAATCACTCTTACTCAAATGCTATCTTCGAAATTACAAAGGTATTATAAGCATACTTTCGTCATCAGCTTGGTCTACTCTCCTCATCAACTCTTCAATTGAGATTTGAAGCTCGGATAACGAGTCCTCGAGCAACGAACTGCAGAGAAACAAAACTAATTATTATTTGGTAAACAATGTAAACTGAATAAACCAATTATGAATTTGTTGTAAGCCGGAGTTACAACTTTTTATGTCTCTCCCCTGCAACATTTGCCTTTATTTCATTAATTGGAGCTGCATCAACATTGTGTGCCACACTCCATTGGGAAGACATTTCTAAAACACGGCGAATTATCCTGAGAAGATCGCTTGTTTGTATGCAGCAACCACTGGCAACATAATTTTGGAACCAAAGATAACAGTTCTTATAATTCCGACCTCACACAATTGTAAGTGGTAAAAACATGCAGCAAATATGTTTTATGTTTTAACATGTGTCGCGAAACTACACCATATTAATTCAAATGTTTATTTCATCCTAAATGGGGATAACTTTCACTACAATCTCTGCAGAGATATGATCGCACACACCAACGCCGGATGAGTAAAGACAGAGCCATTGGCAATAGCCTGATGTGAAGTGGCTCGTAACACGGTCCTCCCTTCGATGTCATTTGCCACCACCGCAACAGTAGCTTCCAGGACGAATTTCCTCCAAACTTCTTATAACCAATAACTAACATGGGTTTAACTCATCATTCACAAATGACTTTTCAGCCAACCAAATTTGTAGCACAAACCATCCTCATTAACTAAATTAGCGAAATCTAACAAATTACTACAATACGCTGAATTTTAATCCGCCCTAAGCACTAGAGACTTAGCTGGGAGTTTTGTTGCCCCTTTAGCATTAATTCGGAATTTGATTTTGATAATTTGGTACCACTCCCACCCTATTTAACATTATCTATTAGGCACACGTTATGCAACCATTTAAAGTGCTATTAAATATTAACCTCAACCCCCCCCAACTTTGCCATCTGCTATAGTACTTCTAGAATGTGACATTCAAAACCTAACATTCATTAGCCTTCTGAGGTGGATATCAGGCAATGATTCAGAACCTTGGGCTTTTACTACATGATTTCATACGCAATCAGTGATTATCCAAAATCATCCATAACATCTTTATTGTGCCTACAATTCATATTGCTTTAATATTTCAATAAATCCATTTACCATAAAAATGATGAGGAATGTGTTGACATCACTAATTCCAAACAAAAACCTTTAGATGCCATTCATTAAGTTTGCTTCTAATAGTCATGCAGCATTACAAAATCCTTTGTAAACAGTTTTCCTTTGGATACATTCAATTATATAGTGACAAGCTGCTGCAGCACAAACAAATTGCAAACAGCTAGATTCAATTTCATCCAACATCTTTCAACCCAGTTCACTCACATTTAATTAATAATTTAATGCAATTACAGAGTAAATATTCAAATAAATATTTTAGTTGCATACAAGAAATTGAGTGGCAGCATGTGTGGAATCTCACTGAGTTTACAAAATATCCAGCCACACCAAGACTTTTTCCTGCACCATCTGATTTAGCAATTCATGGTCAGTTGATGAATTGGTCTCCTTGCATATCTGGAAGTCCAAACATCAGGACAATAGCAAAGTGTTAACAAGTTCAATTAATTGTTATTACCTTCGGCACAACTATTTTTAATATTTGCTTGGCTTTCTCTTTGGTAACTGACTTATTCAAATAAAATGGTTTCAATACATTTTTTGCCAGTCGTTCAACAAGTGCCAATCTAACACCTCGTTCCTAAAGTACAAATTTCAAAAAATCAAGATTTAAATCATATTGCATTGCTAGTTAAAAACACAGATAAGCAACTTTTAAAACGTGCAAACATTTGAATGTTTCAATCTTACTGTGTTTGGTGGCTGTACAGATGCTTTTGGAATATGGTTATTTTGTGAAGCTGTTTTAATAATAATATTAGCAGAATAACATTTACAACACATTGATGTAATTAAAATTTAAAATTAATATATATTCAATCAATGTAAAAATAAAAACTGTCTAAACAATGAAATGCAAGACAGCATTAAGAAAAATAATCCAACTCAAAGGAATAGCAATAAATAAAGCAACAAATTTTGTGCTTTTGCTGTCCACCAAGATTGGTGTGAAACAATAATGCATTTCTTAGAAACTTACATTGTCTCGAAGTTCTGGCATGAAACAAACTTTCTTGAGACCTCATGATTTCAAGAAGAAGATCCTGCGGTCGATTTACTTTTGGTTGATGTTCCACCAGATCAACGACAGGTTCAGATGTTTGCACCTCAGGTTTTTCAATTGGTCTGCTGAATTAAATAATAAAAACATAAGTTTCATCTCTTTGAATATCAATGAAAGATTTTTAAAAAGAGCTAAAAATACTTTACTCTGAGCAGTCCAATTACATGCCATGTCATTGGCATTTACAAAGCAGAGCATGCCTACCAAAGGGTGTCCATCATGAGACAAAAAGTTTACTGATTACCATCATGTAATTTCTATAGATGCGTTGACTTCCTACACTACATTGGGCTATCAAATTGATTCCTTTATGCAAATTCTCAAAGATTATCGGTTGACTATAAGTACTACCAGCAGTTTCTTGAGCAGTATGCACTTGCTTGACTTTTACATTTTAGAAACAACTACTTTTTTCTTCAGAAAGCCACCTGACTTTCATAACAAATTAAATTTTAATTGCATGCAATGTTGCAAACTTAGCTGGCTGATTTCCCATGTGTGGTCTTTAGATTTTTATTAGAAATCTACATATTGCTATATAATTATGTACTTCTTATTAATTCTTTTGAGAACCCTGTTCTAAAAAATCATCGTCAAAATTAGAAAACCTTTACCTATTAGAAGCTCTATTTCTATTCATGGACAATGCATGAAGATGAATTCTGTATCTTTGAATGGCAAGGCCTCTGGATTCAGCATTGTTTTTGCAAATGTCCTTATTAAGTTCTCTGGGAGGAAAACCTTCTAAAATGTAAATTTTTATGCAAGACTCTGTTCAAATCATATTGACTCCATTAAAACTTAAATGTGCAACTCACGACATGCTTCACAGAACCACAACGAAACAGTTACATTATCAGGATCTGGAAGACAAGCAACATGAAATCTAAAATGCAAAGATTTAAAATCCAAATTAGTTAATTAGTTAATACAGATTATAAAAACAACTCTAACTTTTCATCACATCCATCACAAGATATCATCAATTTTGGGTTTTCCAGAGAGTTGCAAAGAAAACAAGTTGGATATGTAATTTTGTCAAGTTTTTCTCCATCCCTATCTATCCTTGCCACCAAATTACCACTAACCAAATCCAAGATGTTTATCCAAACAAATATTTGTCTATCAAGAGGACATGTAGAGTTTTTCTAGAAATTGAAGTGTTGAAAATCAACATATGTTAGTACACTGAAATCATTTTCAACACCAGACATAAAAAACAAAAATAGCAATTAATATGAAAACGCAATGACATTTAGTATCCTGACCTTGGCCCATTTTTTTATACAATCAACACAAAAGTTGTGCTTGCAGCCAGATGGATTCCCCATTCTCTTAGCTTTGATTTTGCTGAGACATATCGAGCAATCGTAAACATTCTCAATTTTTGCTTTTTTTGACGGCGAATCATCCGTCTTTTTCCTTCTTATTCTCTTTTTGGACGAAATATGCTCAAATGCATTTTTCACACAAAATTCCTCGGGTTCGCTGTCACTCAAATTGAAAACTGGAGGTGAATTTTCAATCAAAATATCATTACATTCTGAAACGTAAAAAATCAGGTTAGCTTATAATGTTTTTGAAAGTGGTTACTCCTAGACATCCACAACACCCACCTGCCATTACTGTTACAATTCCGAGCACATACGCCCTTGATGACACAGCACTCCAATCAAGTTACTGATTTAAAACAACAAATGTGATCGTATTGTAATTGTAACGCCGATTAATGATTTTACTGCAAATATAAAGAACGCTGAGCAACGAACAAAACATGATATAATAATGGTTTGTTCCAAAGATTATAAATAATACTATTTAGATAAAGATAAAATTATGCCATAAATATATTTATTAATTATTTATTATTTTATCATCTATCCTAGTAATTTAGGTAATTTTTCTAAACTTGAACTTTTGACATGATCTCCGTTGTTAATAGCAAACTGTTAATCAACAATACATAGTATCGCTCACATAGGTTATTTTTAAAAGTTGATAAAAATAATTGTATGGTATTTAAAATTAAGTATCAGTCTTTCTAGTACCGATGTCTCTGTACATTGTTGGACACTGAACTTCGTCCTACTTGCATCATCACACACAAACTCCAGGCGCACAACACTAGGAACGTCGGACACAGAACTTCGGCCCACAACTCCGCCAGGCCACAAACGTGCAGGACAGCAACAGTGACTCAGCGCATAGCAGTGGACTCCTTTGTTTGAAGTCCTAGCGAAAGTCTATTTAAACAACAGCAGGAGACTCTCGTCAGCTCGCCTCGTTCGTCTCCAACTTCGCTTGGTTTTGACTCATTCTTCGTTTCTGCTTGGCCGCATCGGCTCTTGTCTCGATGGGCTCTCGACGCTTGTCTCCGGACTCTATCTCGTGTTTGTTAATAAATCTCTGTTAGTTTTATGTTGCAGTTACGTACGCAACAAATTGGTGACCCCGTCAAGTAAAGATCATCAGTTGAAGATCTCATCAACATCAACCTTCTTCAGGACATCGCAGCAACAACTTGGTGACACACCATGCATGTAACCAGGACATCAACCAGTCACCGCAACAATTAGTGACTCCAACATCAGCGACCGTCTGATCGGGCTAGAGACAACACGAGCAGAGGACAGGCTAGAGACCACCCGAAGAGAGCACAGGCTACGCACCACCCGAGGAGAACACAGGCAACACAAGAGCTCACTCAGCAGGAACAGCTCTCTACCCACGTACATCACATCCGGAGTGTGCTTGTACTACGATCTAGAGAAGGCCCAACACCCCTGCTCCTTGCAACATCAAACCTCAAAGCAAGGAAGGCTTCGACCGCCAAGGCTGAGTAACAGCAGTTGGGAATCATCCGCCCCGCTTCCAGCCTACACATGGGTATCAAATCTCTTCACTCATTTTTTTTTCTCGGCAGATGGCCAGTTGTTAGGCATTCGCCATGTAAGAACAACTGCCTACTATCCTGCTACAACATAACGGTGGATCGTCAACTCATCGCGCAAAACGCCACCAACGCCTGGACTGATCTCCTGCCCACGGTTCATCCGGGCAACCATCATGGAAGACCTCCAGTGATCACTAACCGTGCTATTTTACGGGACAACTTTACAAGGCAACAACCAACCCAGCAACACTACTGGCTCAACCTCAAACACGTTCCGCACAAAGTTCACTGGCCCAAGAGACTCGAAGACTACGAGTCCTGATTTTTCGTTCGCCAGCTTGCTCTCTGGTGGGGGAGTATTGTTGGACACTGAACTTCGTCCTACTTGCATCATCACACACAAACTCCAGGCGCACAACACTAGGAACGTCGGACACAGAACTTCGGCCCACAACTCCGCCAGGCCACAAACGTGCAGGACAGCAACAGTGACTCAGCGCATAGCAGTGGACTCCTTTGTTTGAAGTCCTAGCGAAAGTCTATTTAAACAACAGCAGGAGACTCTCGTCAGCTCGCCTCGTTCGTCTCCAACTTCGCTTGGTTTTGACTCATTCTTCGTTTCTGCTTGGCCGCATCGGCTCTTGTCTCGATGGGCTCTCGACGCTTGTCTCCGGACTCTATCTCGTGTTTGTTAATAAATCTCTGTTAGTTTTATGTTGCAGTTACGTACGCAACAACATACCAGAGGCGCGGCTAGGATATTTTACTGGTCAATGACATAATCAAAATCTGTTTTTTTTTTCAAATGCTTTTTTTCCAACGCTAAGAAGAGCAGGAGCGTTGAGATGATTATGAACCATTGAAGTTCCGACAATTTTTCTATCAGTTCTACTAGTTTATATCCAATTCATCACATGGATAGCTTTAACAACTTCTGACCGTGCACTCCAGCATGCTTCAGACTCCCGCTTTGCTGTGATGAGTACTCAAATTTTTACAGTTCTTCCCAACAAATTGTTGAGAGAAAAAACGATTATATACTTACAAGTGTTGATTAACAGTGCCCTGTGATTTATGTCACATATTCGCCTTTAATAAAAGGCCAGATATATGCCCCATTTTGACGCCCCTGTACCTTGATCCACGAGAACATATGCACACCCTGTCCCCCTAATACGCCTCTGGTCCACATCCTATGCTGCATAGGGGCTTCGTTTAACCGAAGAAACCTTTTATTAGCTTGACAGTAAATAATATGATTGCATAGAGCAGCGGTTCTCAACCTTCCTGATGATGTGACTCCGTAACCGGAACCTCATTAATTTTAACTTGTTCAAGTACAAGTTGTGCATTAGATAAATAAGAAAGTAGTTTGAAATTTCTTCAAGCATTTGCAAGTGTTGTTTAAAAGAACAAATCATTCTTTATTTTTCTTTCTGGTTGAACATTTCCCTCAACCAATCGGTCAACTTGCGAAAAGCGGGAACGATTAATGAGCGCTACATAAAATAGCTTGTACTAAAAAAAGTATCTTAATCAGCATCATATGTAAGGTTAAGAATTTCAAGGTTTAGGTTTTATCAAAAATAGGATTTTAACAAATAGCAGAAAATTTGATAAATTTTTAGTATCTCAGGCGACCTCTGCTAAAACATCAAGCGACCTCCTTAGGGTCGCGACCTACAGGTTGAGAACCGTTGGCATAGAGGCTTGCAGGCCTTCACATTCTACCGGGGTCTCTGCCTCAGTAAAACCGACCTAGAAACATCCCACAATGATTTCGTTAATGGCTTATTTCCAAATAGAACTTTAAGACCACCAACTTCCAAAACCAATCTAAGTTGATCATTTATTGAACTAAACATGTTGCTGTCCGGGCGGCATGTGCCTAAGATTGAACCAAATTATAAGTTTCGCCCCTGGTGCCAAAACATAGAGCTGCGCAATTGAGATAGGAGTGGCGAATATTTCCGAAGGGAGTAAAGCAGTAGTTTTGTTGGTTTGAGTGGCCACAAAGCGGTCTGAGTCCATCCTGGAGACGACTGATAAATATACAATAATGGCGTCCGCTCAGCTCGAGGTCCTTGCTGACTCAGTTGATCTGGCTGGGAGTGATCGTAGACCCGTGTGATCAGTCTACATATAAAGGTCAAAGGCCATCGTTTGATTTTTTTGTACAGGTTTATACATTTCGGGCTATTTTCGATACATTTAACTAACTTGGTTGGTTGAAAGTTAACACCTTCCCACTTGAAAGGGGATCCTTAAAATTTTGGCGGTGAATGCGAATGTAAATAAATCTCTGTCGGTTCCAGACCAAAACGACTTAGAGTGAGGTACTACCTTAAAGTTATAATTAAAAACCGTTAGAACCGTACATTCTTTGACGAAAATCTCATTATGAATCTGTGAATTCATTATTGCACTAAATCTCAAAAAAAGCTAAAATTTTTTAAATTATTTGTTAATATTGAATTACAAATTTTATTAGTGTTTTATTGGTAAACCGGGTCATATAGTTTTAAATACAAATTTTATAACCAATCTACTTTTAACTTTTATTTTTATCGCTTTCAATTTGGTTATGAAATTTCCGAGTTGGTATGGTGCGGACGTAATAGGAATCCATTGCAAATCATAATCTAGTAGAAGAAAATATACGTCTTGATTAGTGCTTCATTTAGCCTACTCTACAATGGAATCTGAATTTTATCGGTTTTCGGAGAAAATTGCAGCATTTGTGTCACCTAAGACTGATTGCACGGATGATCTGTATTCTGAATTCCTAGAAAAGAAGAAATCTGTTGAGTGCAAAGGACTAACTACTTGGTCTAACATCGTCAATGCTATAAAAAACCATTCCAAGTCCCCAAATACTGACAAAGATATTGCTACATTTGTTTCTTTAATACAAGATCTAGGTTAGCACATTCTGAATTTTTCATTTATAAAATGATGAACTTTAATTGACATTTTATTTATTTTATTTTTGATTTTATAGTTGGTTTTGAATGTTCGAAGGAATATTTGGAAAGAAGTTGTATGTTTGTTATAAAAGTGACCCATCTTAAAAAAAAATTTCAAGACTTCTCTACTGTTGATATAGAAGAGATTATGGCACATTTCAATTCAACCTCTATGTCTCTGATTGAACAAACTCTTCATTGTGCTTTGAACTTATTGTCATCAATTCCAAAAGAAAAAGCAAATTTCAAATTTTATTATGGAACACAAGGAAAGGAATTTGGATCATCCATTAGACTTGAGACTTTTAAGCATAAGAAACTTGATTCATCGTTGCTGTGGTTGAAGCCTCCACAAAAGAAAGAAAATGGTTTCAGTATGAACTTCAATCCAAGGTCTTTGCGGAAGGAAGTTTGTGAAGTTCCCATTAAAATACCTGATAAGAGCTCCTTTACTAAAGATAGCATGCAGACGGATTTTATTGACAAGCAACTCAGAAATCTGAAGAACTTGCAGCCAAGTATTGTGAAACAGTCACTCTCGGGGATTCTCAATTCTGCAAAAAATGATGATGATTTGCAAGAACAGGTTATCATTAGGTTTCATATTTCATAAAGAAATTAGAATTATTCTTGATATAATCCGAATCATCCATCACATTATATTTTTATATATACTTGTTTTGTTAAAATATCATTAACACGACTCACTAAATGCCTTTCACTTGTTATAACTAAATAATTCTGTTAATTAACACATGAAAAATGAAGGTCTAAACTAATTTTTGTACCTGCAGTTGATTGGGCTTCTGGGTTTTGATAACATTGAGCTGATCACTGAAATAATGTCAAATAAGAAAGTTTTCCTTCAAGAGCTTCAGAAATCAAACATCAATGGAAAGAGTAAGTTCTCTCCTTTTAATTAGCATTTGAAAATTCATTAGAAAGATACTGATGGTGCATGTATTTATTAGAAATTAATGGACCAACTCCATCATATGGGATGCAAGTCAGTGTTCAGGTTGGTGTTTTGTATTTTATAACTGAATGGATAATATTTAATAAATTATTGGTAATTGGATAATTTGTAATAATTTGGTAATAATAGCAGTAATATTAGTAATAATTTATAACATTAATAATGAATGACAATAATATTAGTAATAATTTGTAACATTCACTAAAGAATGATAACCAAAAGAAGCTTCAAAAGGCTCTCATGAAGGAAGAGAAGAAGCTGATGAAGAGAATGAATGATGTTCCTCAAGAAGAACAGCAATTGAATTTCAAGGACTTCAAGATGAAAAGGTTAGCAATAATTCATAAGCAATAAATGATTATGCTTAATGGCATTTGTTTATCCAATTGCCATTGTTATTATTACCAATTAGCCGAACAAAGTTAGGCTTTGTAATGTCTGGATGTCATTGTTAAGTTATTGGTTTATGAATTTACGTATTTGCTATAAACCCAATAACATTGAAATACGGTAATATATAATGTTGAAAATCAATATCTATTTTCATATGCAGAGAGGCTCTTCTCCAGATGTCCAAGAAACAACCTCTTTTTTCCAAGGGCAACTCGCGCTCGTGTCCGTCCGCTCCGGAATATCCTTACGTATTCGACACTCAATTAAAAGCCAAAAACTCGGCCAGTTACGTAGCTAAAGTTAAGGTAATTAACACAGAAGGAGAATAATCTGTCGCTTACCTTAATTAAATTGATCGATACAATTACAATTTAACATCATTTAATCTCCAGATGGCACTGCCTGCCGACATCGTCAGGAAAGAAAATGAAGTGATGGAACAAGTCGACGTTCCTCCGAGCAACAAACCACCGATGGATATGCTCAACAAACATGTTTTAATCAGTGAATTAGATGAGGTCTTGTACTTTTCAATAATGATCGATTATCTCATTCATCTTTGAATTTCAATTAATGCTCTTCATTAAAACCTACACAGATTGGTCAGATTGCCTTCCAAAACACCAAAAAGCTGAACCTCATTCAGTCGATCGTTTACCCGGTCGCTTACACGACCAACGAAAATCTTTTGATTTGCGCTCCGACGGGAGCCGGAAAGACGAACATTGCCATGTTGACGGTCGTCAGTGAAATAAAGAACCACCTTTGTAATGGAATAATTGAGAAAAGTGAATTCAAGGTAGTAATTGATTTCTGAAATTATTCTATTAATTTTACTATTATTTTTTTACTATAATACATTCACTGGTTATCTCTTGTTGAACAATATTGATTTAAAAATTTGTTGTAAGATGATTCATATTACATTCCTCTAGATCATTTACATTGCACCAATGAAGGCTTTGGCAGCAGAAATGGTTGAAAATTTTGGGAAAAGGTTGAAACCTCTTGGCATCTCCGTGAAGGAATACACCGGAGACATGCAACTCACGAAGACGGAGATATTGAACACTCAGGTGAGTAGAATTAAAGATAAGAACATTCTAGGATCTCCATTTGAAATAAAAAAATATATAATGCTTAAATCCAAATATGTGGTGTATCAATTTTTAACAATTACTCTATTATGTGTTGAATAGATTTAGAATATAAAAAATTAATTAAATTGCATTTGAATCCTCGAAGATGATTGTAACGACACCAGAGAAGTGGGACGTTGTGACACGTAAACCGTCCGATGAATCGCTGACGAAACTCGTGCGTCTGTTGATCATTGACGAAGTCCATCTGCTCCACGATGAGAGAGGATCCGTCATCGAAAGCATCGTTGCTCGAACGCTGAGACAGGTTTGCTTTTTAATTGAGCATTATTATACCTTAACCACACTTTAAGCACTCCTATATTTAAAACATTACATTAATTTTACCAACACAATTTAAAAAAAACTTTAACTGGTGTTGGTTTTAAAGTTCAATTAGATGCTAATGCAGATGCAAAGCAATAATTGTGAATTAAATAATTAAAACAAAGCAATGATTATCAATATACCAGGTTGAGAGCACTCAGACCATGATAAGGATTGTTGGATTGTCTGCAACTTTGCCAAACTACCTCGACGTGGCAAGGTTCCTCCACGTCAACCCTTACACCGGCCTATTCTTCTTCGACACTCGATTCAGACCGGTTCCTTTGACTCAAACGTTCGTCGGCGTCAAGGAAACGAACTACAGGTTCCAGGCTCAAGTGATGAACAACATCACCTACGACAAGGTCATCGATCAAGTCAAGCAGGGATATCAGGTGAGTATCAAATTGTTACGTGTTATTGATTGCACGTCGGTTAATTACTTTATTGTTCATTAATTAAAATGCTAAACCTTGTGGAATTCGAACAGGTCATGGTGTTCGTTCACTCGCGAAACGACACCGTCAAGACGGCCGAGCTGTTGTTAGACATGGCCAAATCAAAAGGTCAGGTTCAACTCTTCTTCCCGCCAGATAACATGCAAACCATGACCGCTCTGAAACAGGTAATTAATTGATTTTTTTAATAATATGACAGATGCTACTATTGGCTTGACTTTCGTATATCATTGCACATGTTTTTAGAAAGCAGTTTGTGTGGATACTATTCATATTAATTATAATAAATATATTCATATTAACTTCCATCATCTTTGTTGCTCAGGTTGAACGAAGCTCGAACAAAAAACTGCGCGACATGATACCCAGCGGGTTCGCGACCCACCACGCGGGGATGTTGAGGCAGGACAGGAATCTCGTCGAGAGGTTGTTTTCCGAGGGAATGATCAAACTCATCGTTTGTACGGCCACACTGGCCTGGGGTGTGAATCTGCCAGCACATGCTGTCATAATAAAGGTGAGATGATGATAACAATCTTTTATTCTAATTAATCTCAACATTGAAAATTAGATTCACTAATTGACTGCTTTTGATGATGATGATGGCAATAATAATAAAAATGCCAATGAATTGTAATATAATTTGAATGACTTGCTCTCATTTCAACTCAAATTTCAGTGGTCATTTAAATTTACACATTGCATTTATGCTATAATTTGATTGTTATAACGTGAATTAACACATTCAAAATGAATATATTTTAGGGAACGCAAATCTATGATGCAAAACAAGGAAGCTTTGTGGACCTCAGCATCCTTGATGTGACTCAGATCTTTGGAAGGGCGGGTCGACCTCAGTTCGACACCTTCGGGCACGGCACGATCATCACCACCCAGGACAAACTCCCCCACTACTTGACTCTCCTGGTGTCTTCAACCCCCATTGAATCCCAGTTTATCCACGGATTGGAGGACCATCTCAATGCGGAGGTATGCCTTGGTTTTCTATTGTTTGTTGGTGTTTGTCGCAGTCAGTTTATAATGTGATACTGTATTGGTAAAACTTATAAATAACTATTGTGCTAAAAAAATTATTTAAATAATTTATGTTTTTTTTTAAATTGGTGCTGGAATATATATTCTGGAAGGATGGTTTATTAATTAAGAAATAAATACTGATTATTTTACATAATTTTAATTAAAATCACATTGTTGATTTTTCAAAGATTTCCCTTGGTACTGTGACAAATGTCGAAGAAGGAATCAGGTGGCTGAGCTACACGTACCTGTACGTCCGAATGAGATTGAATCCGCAGGTGTACGGAGTGCCGTACGATCAGCTCGTGGTGGGTGCATTAAAACTGTTTCTTGGCTTCATAAGGACGATGAATGATGTTTTTATAAATGTGAATCGAAATAATTATATATACTAATTTATAATAATTAACTTGTGGATGCAGAACGATCCTTTGTTGGAGAAGAGGAGAAGGGAGTTGATCGTTTCCAGCTGCCGAAGTCTCGACAAAGCGAGGATGGTGAGATTCGACGAGAAAAGTGAAGCGTTGCACAGCACGAGTCTCGGAAGGACTGCCAGTCATTTCTACATCAAGTACAGCACCATCGAGGTACGTCTCTTCTTTTGTTGGAGGTGCATTCATCTTAAGGACTCCAAGGAATTTCTTTTCATTAATTTTACGTTTAAAAATATAAAATATACTAATAATATTTTATAATAAATATTTTATAATATAAAAATATAAAAAAAATATAAAAAATATATCGGCATGTTTTTTTAATATTTAATAATTCATGTTCAGATCTTCAATGAACTCTTCAAACAATTCTTGTCTCGAGAAGATATATTCACACTGATTTCTAAAGCAGAAGAGTTTCAGCAAGTCAAGGTGGGTAGCCAGTTTGTTAATTATTATTATATATATAATTCATTGATCATATATATATATATATACACAATGAAGTATATATTTGGAATAATATATATAATAATATATAAACTCCATTGATAACGTCATCTATGGCAATTATTGAATTCAATATTTGCAAACAGGTGAGAGAAGAAGAACACGACGAGTTGATCGACCACCTGCACGATTGCAGTGTGGAGGTGACCTCGGGAATCGAAAATACGCACGGAAAAGTCAACGTGCTCCTCCAGTCGTACATCTCGAGGCACCCCATCCAGAGCTTCTCGCTCAACTCCGATCAGGCTTACATCGTTCAGAACGCTTCGAGAATTTCAAGGTCTTTGTTCGAGATCGCGATGAACAACGGATGGCCGCTGGTGGCCGACAGGGTTCTCACGGTCAGCAAGTTCATCGAGAAGAGACTTTGGTGGTGGCAGAGTCCCATGAGGCAGTTTGGCATTTTGTCACCAGAGATTCTGAACAAAATTGAAAGCAAGGGACTTTCTGTTGATAGATTGAGAGAAATGGATATTAAAGAAATTGGTGAGATACATAACTATTTCATGCAAAATTTATAAAATACTTGAAAAAATTCAGATATTTTGGTGCTTTGCATAAATGCCAATCATATTTAAGAATTGCACAACTCACGACAGGTCAAATGATCCACCACATGAAGATGGGGATAATGGTGAAAGACTTGGCTCACCAAATTCCATCGGTGAACGTGGAGTGGAACCTCCAACCCGTGACACGAACGGTCCTCAAAGTCACCCTGACAATCAAAGCCACCTTCAAATGGCAAGACAAGGTTCACGGCAAAGTAGGCGAACCCTTCTGGATCTGGATCGAGGATCCGGTCAACAACCACATTTACCACCACGAGTACGTGCTCGTGCACAAGAAAAACGTTAGTTATTCTTCAGTCATAATATTAGTTTGCATTGTAAATGAAAAATCCTTCTGAGTACTGGATCTGCTATTTAATGTGGAACTTGTTAAAGATTAGTATCGTTTAGACTTAATTTTTGGCTATTAACCGATGCTCTTCTAACCGATCGAAACAGGTCGTGACAGATACTCCGATGATAATTTCCTTTACAATCCCAATATTCGAACCTCTCCCGTCGCAATATTACATCAAAGTTTTATCGGACACTTGGCTCGGTTTTGAAGACACCGTTCCGATTACCTTTCAACATCTCATACTTCCTGAGAGGCATCCGCCCCATACAGGTGATTATCATTATTTATGTTAATTTTTAAAAACATACTTTTTAAATTTCATCATCTTTTTGTAGAGCTGCTCGACCTTCGCCCTCTCCCCAAACATGCCCTGAAGGACGTCATGCTCGAGGAGTTGTACAAGTTTTCCCACTTTAACCCCATTCAGACGCAAGTCTTCCACACGCTTTACCACCAGGATGGAAATGTTCTCATCGGGGCTCCGACAGGGTCCGGTAAAACCATCATGGCAGAACTTGCCATTTTTAGGGTCTTCAGGGAGTATCCTAAAGCCAAGGTGAATCCCTTTGCTTACTGTGAATTGTGTTGACACGTCTAATTATATAGACTATAGTATAGCTTATAATAATTAACAAATTCATTGCCCCATTGCAAATAGTTCAACATCGTGGAATTGATTTCAGGCTGTCTACATTGCACCGCTCAAAGCTCTCGTTCGGGAGAGAATGGAGGATTGGAAAGTCAGGATCGAACAGAAGCTTGGAAAGAAGTGAGTCTTGAATTTACAATTCATTTTACATTGTTAACCTCGTTATGTAGCTCGGAATTCTGCTTTTTAAGCATCATCTGCTGAGAAGTGATTCTATTTTGTAACTTTTTGTAGAGTCGTCGAACTTACCGGAGACGTGTTGCCCGACATGAAGGCAGTTTCACAGGCAGACCTCATTGTCACAACCCCCGAGAAATGGGACGGCATAAGTAGGAGCTGGCAGAACAGATCCTATGTCAAAGCTGTGGCTCTATTAGTCATTGATGAAATTCATCTGCTTGGTTGGTGTCCTTAGGCGTTTATCATGCTTGCAGATATTTGAAACACTTAATATGATTTAACACAATCAAGCTCACTGCATTTGCTAACATTCAAATTCCCACTTGTGTTCAGGTGATGACAGAGGACCAGTTTTGGAGGTCATCGTTTCGAGGACGAACTTCATTTCCAGTCACACCGACAGAAAGGTCAGGGTCGTGGGACTCTCGACTGCCCTTGCAAATGCTAGAGACCTTGCCGATTGGCTGGGCATAAAACAGGTGAGATGATTTTCCTTAGTGGAACATTGAAAATTACACAACATAAATTTAATAGCTCCATGTTATATTTAATATTATACATAATAATAATATAATGTTATATATAATATTGAATGAATGATTGATTGATTGATTCCAGGCTGGTCTCTACAACTTCAGACCATCCGTGAGGCCGGTGCCCCTCGAGGTTCACATTGCAGGATTTCCAGGCAAGCATTACTGCCCTCGTATGGCTACCATGAACAAGCCCACATTCCAAGGTTACTATTTTTATTTTTATTTATTAAATATTTTTATCATTATTGTTATTTTATTAATATTTATTATCACAAGTAGTTAACAAATAAGCCGTGTTAACAAAGATTGATTGATAGATTTAATTATTTATTTGTTTGATTGATTCATTAATTGATTCTTTGCAGCCATCCAGGTTCACTCGCCTTGCAAACCCGTGTTGGTGTTCGTGTCGAGCAGAAGGCAGACTCGACTGACTGCACTCGACCTCATCGCATTCCTCGCAGCTGTCGACAACCCCAAGCAGTGGCTCCACTTTCCAGAAAATGAGGTCAGAGAGTGCAACCTTTTTCTTTATGAATGTTACTTCTGGTTTTTAGTTTAATTTGAGTGTGTTCTATATTTCCCTTGTTAACGTTTCTGTAAATAGAATGCAAATCATTAATAAAGTAACGATCATTTTAGATGGAAGACATCGTTTCGACTATAAAAGACAGCAACCTGAAACTGACTTTGGCGTTCGGCATCGGAATGCATCACGCAGGGTTGCACGAACACGACAGAAAAGTGGTCGAAGAGTTGTTTGTCAATCAGAAGATTCAGGTATGGCTGGTCTCTATTTATTTTAATTAAGTACCGAGGGATGTTTCGTTTACTACTCTGAGATTTAAAAGTCATAAATAATGAAAAGAAATCAAATTAATGAATTTGTTCAAAATAGGTTCTCATTGCCACCAGCACTTTGGCCTGGGGTGTAAACTTCCCTGCTCACCTGGTTGTGATCAAAGGCACCGAATACTTTGATGGAAAACTGAGGAAATATGTGGACTTCCCTATCACAGGTTTTTAATTTTTGAACATAATTAATCATTTTTTAGCATTTCTGATTCAACCTATCTTAACTGTTACATGATTGTTTATACTTTTACGTAAGTATGTTAATGATCCAACTAATTATTCGTGCTTGTGATGTTCAGATGTTCTGCAAATGATGGGCAGAGCAGGCAGGCCTCAGTTTGATGACCAAGGCAAAGCCGTGGTACTCGTTCACGACGTTAAGAAAGCTTTTTATAAAAAGTTCCTCTATGAACCGTTCCCTGTTGAGTCGAGGTGAGATGAATTTTTAAGCCTTCAACTGATAACATTCATCTGCATGTTTCATTTTGTGTTTCAGTATTTTTTTATTTCATGTATTTATTTTCCTATATTCAGCTTGTTGGGGGTCTTATCTGACCATCTGAATGCAGAGATAGTTGCAGGAACCATCTGCACAAAGCAGGATGCTGTTGATTATTTAACGTGGACCTATTTCTTCAGAAGGCTCATCAACAATCCCAGGTTACTTTCAGTTCAGTGAAACATTCCTTAATCCATGTCCGAATGCCATACATAATTTCAATTATTTTCATTTAACTACTTTTTCACCTCTCTCTCTACCATGGCAAATGTTTAGAACATATTTTCTAATTGTTCGCTTCATTTCTCGCAGTTACTACAACCTCGAAGATGTTACGCACGAAGTGATAAACAAGTACCTGTCGTCGCTCGTTCAAAAATCGTTAATCGATCTCACGCTCTCAAACTGCATCCGGGAAGAGGTGATGAATTGTTTACAATTGTTTAAATTATTAAAATAATTTATTTAATTAATTTCAAAACAAGGTCTAGTGGTTGAAGCTAATTCACATTTGTTTAAAAATTATATAGTTGCATAGTAGTGTTATATTTGGTAAAATGAAGTGATATTAATGAATATTACTTGATGTTTTGAATGCTATGTGATATTAATAAATATTAACTTTTGGTTTGTTGAAATTAGGAGGACAACTTCAACATTGTTCCCACAACTGGTGGCAAAATATCTTCCTACTACTATCTCAGTCACTTAACCATTCGTCACTTCAAAGAATTTTTGAAACCGGAATCTTCCGTTGTGGACCTCTTGAAAATTTTGTCGGTCAGTTTCGGTTCTAATTCATGATGATTTATTAATTATTGTCAGTGTTTATTAGTAATTGTATTATTACTATTAAGCTCAATTAATTATTTAAGTTGCTTATTAAATGTTATTTGGTAGATATTTTTCTATGACTTTATTATATTTATGGATGCTCATTCAACTGACACTGATGATCTCAACATGTTATTTCAATTATATTTTTAATTGAATAACTTTATATTTCTTATTCTTAATGCAATTTCTTCTCCAGAATGCCTACGAATTCAGCATGCTTCCTGTGAGGCATAACGAAGACCAGTTGAACGAGGAGCTTTCGAGGAAACTTCCGATCAAAGTCGAGGCGTTCACCTACGACAAGTCCAGCACCAAGACTCACCTGCTTTTCCAGGCCCACTTCTCTAGGTGTCCTCTCCCGATTGCCGACTATTTCACGGACACCAAGTCCGTCATGGATCAGGCCATTAGAGTTCTTCAGGTCGGTGGAGTGAAAAATTAACTCCTTAATTTTGTCATGCTGTATCACTTCACGTTAAACCTGGATGCGATACCTCTTTGATAATAATTAAGTAATTTGTTGGTTGTTATTATTTTGTTATTTAAATTTCATTTTCATTTCAGTCCATGATAGATTTGAGTGCAGAGGAGGGATGGTTGGTGACCACTCTCCAGGTGATCCAATTGGTTCAGATGGTGGTCCAGGGATTGTGGGTCCATCAAAATCCCCTTCTTTGTTTGCCACATGTCACTGAAAACCTCCTTCATTGCTTCAGGTGAGTTGCAAAATACGATGATGTAGCACTTACTTAAAGGCCAATTATGAAGTTATTTTTCGATGCCAATGCTTCTAACATTGCAACCATTTTGAGCAGGAATGGAGGAGACGAAATAAATTCTTTGCCTGAATTGATGAAGTTGGCAGGAGGGAGAACACAGTTGCTGGAAAATATGCTTCGAGGATCATTGAACTCACAACAAATCAATCAGGTATCACTTATTGCTTTCACCTATAATAACATTCCTGATGCTGATAATTCATCATCCTCGCATTAAGTCGGCAAATTTCCTGACAAACGAATAACTTTTCAGATCGTGGATACTCTCAACATGCTGCCCGTGATAAGAACGGCCATGTCCCTCTCGTGTGATTCGTCGAACGACGACAGCGAAAACGGTGGAAGCGACTCGAAACCACACGTCGTTAAACTCTTCCATCAAGGTGACTGTTCTCTTAATTAACCTCTTTATAAGTCATTCCACAGGCATTGTATTATATAATATTATTAATACCATATAATATACAATTCCTATTATAAACTTATTTCAATCATTTGGCCAATGTATTATTAATGTAATCTTAAATCGATCGCTTGAATAATTTATTATAATGTAATCTTACTTCAATCCAGACATGAGTCGAAGGGTGTCTTGGACGAAGGTCTTTGCCGGAAAAGAATGCACCTTGTCCGTCGAGCTGAGCAGAAGCAGCAACATTAAGGTGACAATTGTCCGCGTTGCTGTTTTCCATAATTGGAGTGCAACTCTTTCTAACTTATGATTTTATCTACAGAAGAAGGACAATTACGTTTATCCCACAAAGTTCCCAAAACCAAAAGAGGAAGGATGGATCCTGGTACTTGGTGAAGTTGAGACAAAGAATGTCTTGGCTCTGAAGAAAATCGGTTTCATCAGAAACAAGACCAGAGCTCAGTTGTTGTTCACTGCCCCTGAAAGACCAGGGAGAGTTATCTACACTCTTTATCTGATGAGTGACTCGTACTTGAACCTCGATCAACAATACGAGATTTTCCTTGAAGTGGAAAAATGATTCCTTGTCGTGCTGGAAATATTATTGCTAGAAAAATTAGTTTTTGTGGCTCTGTCACATAGGTTTTGTAATTCAATAAAGTTAGGTTACACTTACAACAGGTTAGGCAATGGTTCAAATAAGTTTTTTCAAATACGTTATTATGGTATTTGCATGTTACAATTATCACCATTATATGTATGTACTTAATATCCCTTATCTTTGTCAGTTTACATATAACCTGAGGCTAAATAATTTTACTTGTTTACGTCCACAATGTTTTTAAGAAATACATTGCTAATGGGAATATTGTTAGATCGAGATAAAATTCATAAATGTTGTGAATAACATGTTATTACAAAAACTTTTAAATAATAACACTGGTGCATATGCTTTTGCTTGGTGTCATCCTTATCCAAACCCACCTTAAGATGAAAATTACGTTTTATTGGCATAAGCAGCTAGAGAATATGTAAAAGTCAGTGTCCATTTTGTTTTCTCTAATGATCCAAAGATTAATTATGATTGCCTGTAATTGATATGAATGCCTATGTACCAAAAGCTTGAATGATTCTAAGATATGTTGAAAACATTACTAAGAATCTAAAAGGTCCTTTTGTAATCCATATGAAGATATCTGAAAATGACGTCAAGAAGTAATTTGGGGATTGTCATGCCTGGTACCGACAAAGCAAATTGACGAAATATGTAGAAAACAAAAAGCACTCCGAATCTACTTCATTGGAAATATGTTTATTGTTTTGAAAAAATCTGAGTAGCCTGATGAAGAGCATGAAGAAAGCTCGATGACTTAGTAAAAATAGCTTCGAAGAATTCGCAACGTGTCAATGCAAAACATTGAAACGTCCTAGACAACGTCGGTAAAATGCAATAAATACGCGTGAGCTGGCGGAGTCAAAACCGGGAGTCTTGTTAGTTATTGACGAACGTTTACAGTGATTTTCCTTTAGATTTCTTAGTCTTCTGCTCCTTTTTCTTAATTAGTCTTTCCTTTTGCTTAGTCGGCTTCGGTGGACTTTTAGTCTTTTTCATTGAGCTACGTATTTTTGCCATTTTCTCTAATTTCTTTTTGGTACCTGGCGACGTTTGGATGCATCATATAAGGTGTTTGCACTTGAATCTTAGAAGTTAGACATTCAGATGTGGCTTCAAGAAGCAGCATACTTAAAGAGTTAAAATTCAAACCAGATTGCATCAAATTTAATTAAACATAGGTGCTTATTTTTTATCGTTTTCACACGAAATGAAATCAATTTAGTACAATGGTTTGTGAAATTCAGTGAACCTGCTAGATAAGAAGCTGAAAATCCTTGGAAGTTGGTGGAAGTGAACGATTTAAAAATTACGAGTACAGCATTCGATGTCGAGGTGAAATTCTTGTTCTGCTGCTTTCCGCAGAATCTTCCCAAAGACCTTGTGTCGTCGTATTCACCATCCCTCACTTCAATGTACTCTTCCTCACACAATTCATCTTCTCCAATCTTAAGGCAATCGATAAATTATAACAAGCTCTCACAAAGGGTTTAAGATAATTTTAGATTAACACAAATTATAAAATGCAACAAATTGTGTTCATGTATTGGAATATACCTAAAACAATTTCATTTTTAATACTATTACATTTGAGTTAAATCCTTCGCCCAAACAAAAACGAAGGCAAAACCAATAACAAAATCAAAATTTGAATTTCATCATAAAACTCATCTATTCCATTAAAAGAAATTATTAAAAAATCTAAAGATTGAATGCGTAAATTTGGCGCTACGAATATGTAAAATAAAAGAAAGTCACAAATCCTAAAAATGATTACCTCCACAGTATGAAAGGTCAGTTTTATGACAGTAGAATTTGGACTTCTTATGAGGTAATGACAAAGTTTGAGGAAGGGATAAAAATTTGGGAAACCAGGAGATGTGAAATTTCCAGATGTTCCTTCCAGCGTTTTGAGAGACAGAGCTGCAACGATTTCTTATTTAGCCGATCTTTTGATTTTTTTTATCGAATTCGTTTGTATACAATTAACTAATTACAATTACAATTCTAAAACCAATTAAACAAATATCATTATTGACATCGATACCTCGATATTCAGCTGACCATCCTGGCGTCCAAACTCTTGCTCCGGGCGCCAAATTAAAGTCTATAAACATCCGAGAACCTGTGGATCTTATTATTTTCGGAAATTTTATTGATGCCCCGCATATTTTTTCTGCATAATAAATTGAATTAATATAATAAATCAATATTTCTGAAGCTGAAAATATCGTCTTAACTCAAAACAGGCGAATGGAAATATCCATCCTTAATCACCAAGTAGCTACTGCAGTTTTTGTTTTTGGGAATCCTGACTCTGTTTATTCTCAGTTCAATGATGTCGCTTGAACTGGCCAAAATTCTCCACTGGCAGAATTCCTTTCCAAAAAATTTCTTCGATTTGTGATGCGTGTCGAGGCCATCTCCATTGTAATCCAGAAAACCGCTGTTTTTAGTAAGTGTCTTCCCGCATGCTAAAACAGGAGCAAGCGATTACGATAACGTGATTTACAGCAAGGATACTGAACACTTACCAGGGCATTGGTAGAGCTTGTTTGTCTGCCTGATGTCTCCTAAACTTAGAATCGACCGTTGGCCTACTTTAGCGTAAGAATTTTTATGCTTGTCGTTGTTATTGTCGCTGTTGTTGATGACGCTCATGAATGTCTTGCCTCCCCGAGCAGGGTAAGAAAGTGGGTAGTGCATGATGCTATCAAAGTCATATGGCTCTCCCAAAGAATCCAGGTTTTTGTACAATTTGAAGTTGTGTTGCAAATCTTTAAGTCGTTTTAATACAATTTATTCTCTCTCTAAATTATGTTGTCCCATCAAGTCACGTCACGTCACGTCACATCACATCACGTCACGTCACATTGCATTGCACTACATTACATTACATTGCATTACATTGCATTGCATTGCATTACATTACATTACACTACATTGCATTGCATTACATTACGTCACGTCACGTCACGTCACGTCACGTTACATTACATTACATTACATTACATTACATTACATTACATTACATTACATACATTACATTACATTACATTACATTACATTATATTACATTACATTACATACATTACATTACATTACATTACATTACATTACATTACATACATTATATTATATTATATTATATTATATTATATTATATTATTTTTAGATAACGTGACAACAAAAACATCAAAAAAGCGAACGCTTGTCGATGTTTTCGAAGTGGATGCGCACGTATTTGTCCCTGTCTGGTCTCGATTGTTCGTGGTAGAAGCCGATAGTGTGGCCCAGTTCATGCATGATGTTCCCCATTTGGCTGCAGTTTGGTGCTATCGAGAAGAACTGAGATCCATTTCTTTTGTTGCCAACAGGTGTGCAGCACCTGAAGTCGATTGAATCCTTAATGATTTAATATGACAAATTCTTTTTGTTAAGTTTTAATAATTAAACCACGTCTTTATTCACATACCAGTTGTACACTAATAATCCTGTGGTAGGAATCAAATTGTAGTTAGTGCATCGTTATACTTCGAAATACCGAAATTTTCTTAGAAATGCTATGTTCGTTTCACATTTACACTGTTTGCATCTATTCCAACGTTGCTCGAAAGAATGGTGGAAATATTATATCTGATGTTTACACGAAAAGGATAAATACGGTTGCATGAAGGAAATTCCTACAATAATTAACTTATATATCTTCTGTAATAATAACAATAATGACAAGAATAATAACTACTTTAACATCAACTGATGGTAATAATAATAATAAAATAATAATAATAAATAATAATAATAATAATAATAATAATAATAATAATAATAATAATAATAATAATAATAATAAATAATAATAATAATAATAATAATAATAATAATAATAAAACAAGTGCTTCATGTTTGAAGTACACAAAAGAGCGAAACAAAATTTCCAGAAACTCAAGTTGTTCAAATACTCATGTTTTAATTGAATTTTATTATTACGTTTTATCAATCTATGAAATTTACTTATAACTCATCCAAGATTTATGCCTCTGCTACGAAATAATACCCCCGGAATTCCCCGTTTTCATATCATCTCGCTTATGTGGTCAACCTCCAAAAAATGCTCCACCACAGGCTCCATTTCTTCGTTAATGGAATCATCAAACTCTGGAACTCTCTGCCCCCAGATGTCATCAGCTCCTCAAACTTATACTTAGATTCCAAGCTTTCATATCTACCGCCGATCTCAACAAATATCTAACAATTAAAGTTTCATAGCAAAATGTAACATAGCTACTATTTTTAGTGGTTAACTGTTTAACGACCTCTCTTTTAACTCTAACTTCTAACATTTAAATTTACAGTCAAATGATTTCAATTTTCCGAACCGCTGTACTTACTAAATGACTACAATTTGTGTTAGTGGTCATTCGTAGTGATGTTCTGTTTATAAAAATAAATAAATCTGTAATTTAGTTTATATTATTTATAAAAAAATTTGCGGAGCTTTATCAAAAACAAACAAAACCTCGGAAGGTTGAAACATTCCACTGAGAATAAACTAAACTCACTTTTTAAGTACATTTGCCTGGAAAGTGGGGAGTTAAAAATACAGGTTGTGTTTATAAAAAGTTCTGACAAGGAGAGAATTTATTTGACGGCTTTGTAAAACCTTATAATTTGTTCAATGAAAAATTCATAATAAATACTAATTATAAGATTCTGAACGTTTTTAATAAAAATCAAAATAATTGAATAAGTGAAATAAATATTTAATAGCTCAATAAAGGACATTCAATAAATCATTAGACAGTCTACCACCTGCTTCACAACTCAAATTTATGGTTCACATTCAAGGGGTTGAATGATAAGCTTGTGAAACCTAATTTTATGTGGAGGAAATTCTTGTTGGTAAATAAATTTAAATAGATTGTAATATAACCATTTGAATGACATCTCGTAACGTGTTTTGTGTATTTTCTGTTGATTGAACAACATTCCGCACCGCATCAGTTTTATTTTCAATGTTTTGCCAAGATTCTCTAGCCAAAAATCTAAAGCATCGAAATCATAAATTTGGTGCCTTTTTGTAGAAATTTATTTGTGCGTACCACGATGTAGTACTTTAACTAGAATGGAGATCAACCTTTCAGATCTTCTAATACAAAATATCAGAGAAAAAGTTATGCAATATTTATTTTAAAATATTGGAAATAAATAAAATGGAATAAAACTTAAATGTCAGATAATATAAAAATAATGTGGAACAAAACTCAATACCCACCCGCAATCAGTCCTCGTGAAATGAACGAAATTGACATCTGAAGGCGATTTCTTCACAAAACTCAAACAAGTGGCTTTCTCCCATTCCCTCATGCTCAACTTGAGAATTGTTACCGAATATTCTGTTTTAAACGAGGCAAATTACAATCACGTGTTTATATTTCAATTAATAAAATGTCTGGCAACAAAACAAATAATTAATGTGACGATTATGACATCAATCTCTTGAAAGAGGATGAGAGGAAATTGAAATTGGGGAACGATAATAAAGGATAATGATCGACCAGACACCTGGGAGAATGGGGTCGATATCGTAGGGTATGGTGGCATTATCCCACAACCGCATGGGATCAGCGAGTGCAGCTCTCTTGAGTCTCTGAGATGTTAAGCCATTGTTTCTGTTGAAAACAAATGCAACGTACGGAAAGTGAAAAATTCTATTCAATGCCTTGTTTTTCAGACTGCCATCAGTGTTTCAGCTCGTCTGGTATCGGAGGAATTTATGAAGCATTTATCTATCATGCGCTTGCATGGAGCTGGGTCCTTTTATTTGTAAAAGTATTTGAAAATAAATTACTGACTAAATCGAGTTGTAAAAACAATATCGCTAATATTTAAATAGCATGGAAAAATAAGAAAATAATTAGTGATTATGAAAAGCCAGATGTTGGAAACCAACTTTAATGAGGAAGACAGAACTGATTCTTCAATCTTCTGTCGTTCAGTTGCTTTGTGATTTAATTAAAACTTAAATTTAATTAAGATGTTAAATTGATTTCTTAACAGGGCCGGATTAAAGGGGGTCCAGGGCCACCCAGCAAGAGGAGGCCCCCAACCAATGTAGACTTTTGATCAAATCGATGCAAAATGTCTAGTATGGTACAGTCAATTAGCGCTTTAATTAGCAATAATTGCTTTCTTAATTAAAACTTGTAATAAGTAAAGTCACACATGTTTCAAACTATCTAATCATCAGACATTTTTTTATTTGCAACTAATGTTATGCAGCTTATTTCGATGTGAAGTTATTTTGATCTTTACTTTGGAATAATATTTGACAGCAATACATATGCAATAAAATGTATACTCATTTCTATTCTCCTTTGTTTTTTGTTGTTTTTTTTTTAATTATTTGATTAGAGGAAATACTACTTTAATCGGAAAGATGTCGTTATTTGCAGATGAAAAAGTTCGAAAAAGGGATATTAGTCTTCTTTCAAATGGATCCATTTATCGTTTTAGCAGTTCATCGGTCCATAAAGTACTCTATTTGCAAATGTGCAATATTATTAGAAAATATGTGTTGTGCTATATCCAAACACACGATCCATTAGCATCATTATCATCAACTGCTTCCATCAGACGAACCAAGAACACAACAAGTTTTCAAAAGGATTTTAAATCGAAATTTCAAGGATTTCATTTTCGGTTGTTGTGCTCGAATTTGTAATTGGTAACCCGTAATCAGTGAAGACCTCGTGATTTTATTTTTAAACTCTCATCAAATTCTTCCCTACCCTGAAGAATGCTTCGAACAACCACTCGATTTTTCGTTCCAAAACTGCTTCCAAAAACTTCCAAATCTTTTTTAAACTCGTATTTTTCCGATTAAGGAATGATGGATACAACATTATAGAATGAATGAATGGAGGGCGATGTCCCATTAATCACTGTTGATGCTTGTGAGATAATAAGCATCTGTGAGGACATCCCACATTCTTATTATTTACTGCCGTCTCGTTTGATTATTGCGATGCTTTCTTATTGGTCGTCGTAACACAATCACATAACATTACGTTGTAAGTTTTCATAAAGATTTTAAAGAGTCATCGTAGTGGTTGCGAAGAACCACTCTGCCTGACAACCATCCTCATTTGTAATTAATCACATTTAATAAATATTATGACTTTCGATCAAATTTTTTGTAAATCAAAACATCTATCAGAGTTACCAAGATGATATTTTGTAATTTATGAATTGAAAGTTAAAAACTTCGTTGATTTGTTGTGAAGCAAAATACTGACATTTAAAAACTGTTTTGGCAAATAAATAAATTTCAGTCTTCGACAATAATTAACCATATTTAAATTTATAGCAAAGAAATAAATAACCGAAAATAAATCCTTTCGCAACATAAATAACTATTTCCCTTCATAACAAGATGGAATAAACCTTGCTAGTAAAAAAATGGCAAAGTAATTTTAGGTAGACCTAACCTTATCTTATGAACTTGAGATGCTCACACGTTTGCTTGTGACTTATTTGTAGTTATAAATTCAATCATGTGTGCCATTAAAATGATATTATCGAGTTTGTGTTGCTATATCTTCATTGAAAAACGTATTTTAAGAGCAGCTGATATTCTCCATTTAATCTTTTATAGAAATGAGCGCAGCGCAATTACTTCAAATTCAAATAAACTTATGCATATTTATTTGCTTTGTTAGCCTAACAGCTGTTAATAACTGGAACGTAACATACCAAGGCAGCTTCCGATGCAAAACTGCAAAAGCAGACAGTGAACCAGAAACATCACATGAACTTTCATTGTTTTCTTTATCGGCATTCGTGAAGGCTGACGATGCTTTATAAATAGTTCATCAGTGCACGTATCCCACCCTGTTCGCAACTTTCTGAGAAGTGATATAAGAGATGATGTCCTCTCGTTGTAATAAAATTAGATGTAATGTCTAAAATCAAAAATTATGATTTCATTCGGCTGATTTTGCATTGAAAACCTCATATCTCATTGTAAGGACTTTTTGATTTGAAAACATTGTAAAGATTCAAACCAGACGCAGCAACGACACGGTTGTCCCGCAATTACACCGTCATTGTTTAGCTGAGAAATATTTTGACAATAAGATTTCGTAGTAATAAATTATCGGCCAAGAAGAAAGACTTTCATTCATAAGTACGTGAATTCTCAGAAGCTAATCCACTTGATTTCTTCCGGTAGTTGAACATTAAAGCTAGTGATTAACAAAACGATTCATTGGAATCTTCTTTAGGGCGTGTGATGAATTAAACGATGATATTTGAACGATATAATGAATTATATTTAAAATGTTATTATCGTTCTTGCTATTATTATTATTATTATTATTGTTGTTGTTGTTATTATTATTATTATTATTATTATTATCATCATCATCATCATCATCATCATCAGCATCATCATCATCATCATCATCATCATCATCATCATCATCATCATCATCATCATCCATCATCATCATCATCATCATCATCATCATCAGCATCATCATCATCATCATCATCATCAGCATCATCATCATCATCATCATCATCAGCATCATCATCATCATCATCATCATCATCATCATCCATCATCATCATCATCATCATCATCATCATCATCATCATCATCATCATCATCATCATCATCATCATCATCATCATCCATCATCATCATCATCATCATCAGCATCATCATCATCATCATCATCATCATCATCATCATCAATCATCATCATCATCATCAATCATCATCATCATCATCATCATCATCATCATCATCATCATCATCTCTGCCGTCATAACTTATAATTTTAAATCAACCCTTCAAAATAAGATAAATTGAAAAAACAACGATATAATCAACAATTGCATGTTACTGGAAGCATGGATGTGAAGCCATTTGAGGACGAAACATTTTGAACGTTATATCACGAACTGATTCATTCGATGATTGTCTTCCACTCTTCATGAAAATCTAATCAATCTTAATAACTGCATTTTATTAAATGCACTTGAATGAACAAACTAAGGGAAGTTAATATATCTTTAAGTTGTATAATAATTAATACAATTAAACCCGAATTGATTGAGCTTGTTAAGACATTTGCTTTATTACCATATTGTTATTGAGATTTATAACTTAATAAGAAGGAAATGCACTATCATATTATCTGATACATTCCATCAACGAATTTGATAACCGCTTCCGCCCAAAAATCACTCGCTAATCACTTGTCTTAACTAAAACTTGTGACAGTGGTTCTCCCATACTGCCCTAAAGTTTTTTCGAGTTCACTGGTGGAATTTGATTTTGTTCTCGGTCTCCGAGAAGAATAGGTCAATGGAGGTGGGGATGGCAACGCAAAAAAGCACAAAATAGCATCTCTTCATGTTAATGGATTGATGGAACTCATGGGGGGCGTTGTTTGCCCCTTGGAAAAAACTGAAATGACGTCCCTGAACTCAATCACGAATCGTCATTTGCATTTATTTAGTCCAGCGCTTTTCAGCAGATCGTAACAATTAATTTATCTATCTCAAGGATATTAAGTAAATACTAATTAGAATAAAGCACAAACTTAAAACAATAATTTAAAATAAAAATATTGCATTAATAATGTATTTTTTAAATTTTCAGCGCAATCACTACTAATAAAGATAAATATACCAGCAAATTAATTGCTAGGTTCATATTTAACTTTTAAACATTTGTTATCAAATATTCGCTTGTTTTTATGTACCTTGAATTCAAATTGCATTTTTCTGAAATAAAGTTGGATTGGGTTAAGAGTAGATTTTGGATAAGTGTCACACCGTTTATATAATAGACAAGTTTTGACAAAATCTGGGACGGAATAAGAATGACCAGTTTACGCTGGAAAGTGGGAGACAGGGTTGAGGCCAAGGATTTCATGAATGTTTGGTGAGATGCACTTTCCTAATTTGTTTTCATTTATTTGAATTTATACGGGCACATTTTAACAATTTATTAAAAAGAAATTACTATATAGAATGTGATGATATTTTGTCCCCAGTTATTCTAATTCAAAATTGAGTTTAATGAGGAGATATTAGATTAATATTATTTGTGTGGTGAAGCCAAAGACTTTATAACGACTTGTGAAGAATACCACTTTTGAAACTCAAACTTAAAGGTATCCTTCTAAAGTCGTTGCTTGTGATGAAAAAGAAGACGCAATTCTGGTTCACTTTGAGGGATGGAATCAAAGATTTGATGAGTGGTTTTCATCTAATAGCAACAAAATACGCCCATTGAACAAATATAGAGAAAGTTTAAAAACATCTTCAACACAGGTAGTTTGCTCTCAGAAGTTTAGCTCTTTTTGTTTCAAATTATGCTGACAAATTACTAAAAACATTTTACTATGCTTAATTAAGTAAAAACATCTTCAATAGAATTTAAATTTTAATTGAGAATGTTTGATTAAAACAGTTCCTTAAAGTAGGTCAGTATGTATCAGCTCCCTGGAAAGATGGTGAAAGTTACCCTGGAAGAATTAGGAGCATCAATCACCGACGTTGGTTTCTGACATGTTGAATAAGTTCAATAAATGAAATTTTTAATAATGCACAAAATAATGCTAAGATTTTCATTTCAACAGAGAGAAAATACGAGGTGTCCTTTCTTGATGGGGCAACGAGGCACGTGTCATTTAGGAAAGTTTGTGTCATGACGCATGAAGAAATTCAGGAGGTGATAACTTACCTTGAAATAGTGTAAATGTATAATGTAATATAATATTGACATTGACATAACATAAACACATCATAAACATTTGAGCTATTCAAGCACTACCTGAAGGTACTCAGGACATCATTGGACTGCAAGAACACAAGGAGCCTTACAAATTTATTATTTTATTATTGTTATTATTATTATTATTATTATTATGTATTATTAAATGTAGTGTAATAGATATAATATAATAAATGTGTACTTCTTAAAGCTGAACTACAACCTTGGAACCTCAGATATTGTGTCTGTCTCAACTGATTCAAGCAGTATTCAAGATGGTCAGTTTAGAATATGCTTTGTGACGTGATAAATGTATTTTTGTGCTGCAATAAGATCATCAATGAAGACAACTTCATTTCTAGGAGAGATGCTCTGCTGGTCCGACAAACGGTCCATTAACTTGGAAATAAATCACCCAACCCAAGATCCCAATGAACAAGCAGTCAATACAACTCACAGGACAAGCACTTGTTATTATAATTTGATGATTCAAACTGTAATATTAATTAATTTATTATTAAATTTTAATAAATGTCAAACTGAACAACTTATAAGAATCTCATTGAATGATCTGATAGATACAATGACTTTGATGGATTCATAGTTTTAATATTATATTAATAGACATAAAACATGATAGTGTCTCTGCTGATAAATAATTCATTTTAGATCATAACATTTTTATTTTATTAACATTTGCCACTTTAAGTTGAATTTTACTATTGATATTAAATGTTCATTTCACATGTCAACCACGCTTTTAAGTAATATCGATATCTTTTAGTTATCATTGCAAGGTTTGTATGTATTTATCAGGCTCAGTTGAATCCTGTTCTTCAGCTGAAGGATTGGATGACAGAATGGAGTTGTGCTCTTCGCTCGATTGTTGTTTAATTTGTGGGAATAAGATTTCTCGGAATAAGGTATTACATTAGGGACAATTTTTTATTTCTTAAACATCATCTATATAATAATCAAGCTAAAAATGATCTAAATGGTCTTTGTCCATTTTGTACTTAACTGACATTTTGACCTCATCTATTATTGATTTAGGTAAATTAAATTTCTTTACTTATTTACTTATTTGTCACTCAATGAATCTGACAGATTCTCCATGATGTAACAGTGCCACAAAATTTACACTCCATGGATTTCCCATGTTTGGGTAATGGTCAGTGTTTTAGAAGTTGACATTAAGAAAAATTGTCTAAAATGATAAATTAAATTTTCTTTCATTGCTTTATTTTTTTTTTGAAACTTATGAAGGAATTTGTATTGTTGACATACCAAAAGTTTGTACATCATAAGAAACCATTAGATTAATCCTTTAAACGCCTTTTGTCATTGTGCTACAGAGCACTTTCCAGCTCCGAAATGGCTTCATTTCATGAATTCCTTAAACAGCCTACAGAAAATGCTTAAGAACAACGAACAAAAACTCAAACTTGCCAAAAGGTAGAATTTTTCCAATTTATATTCATTTTTTTATTAAAAGTGAGTAAGTTCTTTTTTAATTTATAAATTGCAACCCAACTTGTAATGAATTGAGTGTAAAATGCTTAACTTTTAAAGCAGACTCACAAATGAGAAAGGACACATTGACAAGGTTTGGTTTGCTACCTTCGAGAATCAATTCCATGGTTGATCTCATGGTAATATTTATAGATCTATTCCAACTGCAAAATCATCAAAAGTGATCAATTGTTTGTCGAGGATACGCTAAACAAGATCGAGAAGCTAGTAGATGGTGGGTGACTTGTTGTTCGATTATGTTTATTTCTCAGTCAGAATGAACATTATTTAGCTACATGCATTGGAATTGTGTTTTAGATTTATCAGACACCTCTGAAGAGTCTGATCAATAGTTTTCTTGAAAACAAAGAATGTTAAATTCTGGAAACGTGGGAATGAATACAGATTGTTGTTTGTAATTTGGTTTTGTGCCACTGATCAAGTAATGCTTGTTTGGAGATTTTAAAAAAATGATTTGGAAAGTCTTTTACATGCATGCCAGATGCAGACTCTAAAACTTCTTGGACTGGGCCACATCCATTGATTTGGCAGGTGTCATTGTTTTTCTTTGTTTCAACTTCATTAACCATCGTTACCATGACACCAACACCATCCATTTGCCTGGGTCCTCCAGAATTAATGTTCAAGAACAACATCCTGAGTAGCAGTGGTGGTGCTGCAGTAGCACCTTCACACAACAATGACACGACTCGGAGGCCTCAAAAACGGTGATGCTAAGATTAACGTATTAGGTCGCAAGAGTGCTACCCCAGGCTGCAATGAGTAGGAAAGACCCCCATGGATTTAAAGTTATTGTTGCTCTGCCTCCTACGTCGGGGGAAGGAGTCATCATTTGCAGATCAAATGTTCGGGATATAGGAGTGATTCCAGATGAGGCTCCACTAATGATTCATATATAGTAGCCTGATGACATATTTCACTCATCTTGATGTGATCTTCAAATTCAGTATATATATATACATAGATCCTATTTAGAATTTTGTGCTTGATTTATCAGCACTAATGACACAAACTCAAGCAATTCTCAAAATTTCACGAACACATTAAGGCATAAATAACATTTATTGATAAATGAAAATACATCCAATTTTTAAGTCTAACATTTTCTTTCATTCACTCTCCTGGCAATCTTTGTTGGTTGTCCTAAAAAAGAAAAAGTTGTAAATAAAACATTTATTTTTTTTTTTATTTCTTGTTTACCTTGATTCTAGTTTGGACTATTGGCATTGTTTGGGATGGTTGAGCAAGCGGTGCGGACTCATCTGTTGTGGTTTTTGCCATGGGTCAGAGATTTTCTAGAGGAAGCCAATGTGCTTGCCCCTGTTGCATTTGTTGCAACTGATAGAGCTATTTTCAGATCGTCATTCTCAGATTGGAACTGGTACAAGGTTGAGGTCAGCTCACGTTGGCATCGTCTCCATAGACCAAGATCCAGTTCGTTGATTACTGAACGCATCCAGTCCACAAATGCTTCACGTTCTCCGTCCTTGCTGACTTGCTGCTGCACAGACTCTTCACGAATGGCAAGCATCTTGTTGGTCCTCTCCTGCATTCCAGTGAAGATGACTTCTTCATTGTCAGAGAGTTGTTTGGATTGGGTTAGATTTGAAGTTTTCAAGTGAATGGGTCCGCCTTGTTCTGATGTTTTATTGTCAAGTCCTATTATTTCAAAATTGGAAATGTTGTCATCTTTTGTTGAACAATCCATTAATTTAGCAGAACTAGCAATTTTGTTTCAACTAAAGCATTTAAAAATAAAATCTAATTGCTATTTTTCTGATATTTCTGCTGTTGTATTATTGCACAAACTTGCAATTAAATTAGGTAATTCACCACTTATGCTTATAGTGTCCTGAGTCAAATCTCATGAATGTAAGGTCTAGATTAGAATCTAGAAGCGGTTTTACACCCACTCATCCCTCTATTATTTCTCCACCTTCCTGTCCAGATTTTTTAAATGGCCAAACTAGATCATGAGGTGGGTGTGCCAAATCTTGAGTTAGGATACATCTTTACCAAACATGGAGCGATCGTGACAGTGCTTTGAACTATGTGAAATTCTATGATTTCGTAATCCAGCTACTTAATTTGATTGAAATGGCAATCACAATTCAATACTAATAGTGATGTGATTGGGATACTGGTATATATGAATATGCATTCATCAACACAAGAAAATGGAGAGGTAAGTAATCAAAAATTCTGTCAAATATAAAAAGCCAGAATTGAAAACAAAATAAATAGTGCTGTTTGAAATATGGTAGAAACTAGCATGGAACCCATAATTAACAAAAGATCTTCGAGTTTTAGAAAGTTTTTAGAAAAGTTTGGACACGTACCTTCAATTATGTAATTGGCCACCAGGCGATTGACCTCACTTGGTGAAATCATGCATGTTGATGAAAGAGGAAATAGTGATTTTTGCTTTGTTTGAGGTTTTGCTGATGATGGACTGCAAGAGGCTTTTCTTTTGTAGGTAGGTTTCGCTGTATTGTTTCTGTACGTGTTGTACTGAGCAATCAGTGAAGGATGCTTTATCTGACAATGCATATAAAATCATTGATTTCTTTTATTGTCAATAGTCAAATTTCCAGCAGAAATTAGCATAGTTTTCTTGAATTTAAAAAAAAAAGTTATATAGTATGTAGCTAAGAATGAAAGACTCTTACTTTCAAGTGGCGAAGAAAATTTGTGGTCGCACGCCTAGATCCTGATATCGTCTTATTAAAACAGTTAACACATTTAGCAACAATTTTGTCACCTTCCTCACTCGTAACTTTAAAAAATTTACCATCAAGCAGCAATGGTAAATAACAAACAGTTTCCTCTTTGACATCACTGACATTAAGACTTTCATCCGCCATGATTAGCAAGAACGGTGAAAGAGCTTCCTTTTTTCAAATCTTATCATAGAAAAAGATATTTATATGTTTTAAAATGATTTTGTGATTTTTGAGACAAAATCTTAAAACGTTATTAAAATGAATTGAAATCACGCATGAAACAGTACCGTTAAATGCGCGATTCTTTGGGCCGAACTCCTCGAAGTTAGGTTATATATTTCCCCTCATTCGGTCCGCGTATTTCCAAAGCCTAGCCAGCAATAGCCATGACTGATTAATATTCATAAGCGCATGCTACGATTGGTTAAAATCTTAAATAGGTCCAAAGCATATATGCATGTGTATCATAAGCATGCGCCTGCGAGGCTGAGGACGTGCTCGATTCCTGTTGAGGGTTTTTAGTGATATTCATGTTGGTCGACTCCGTTTTAGTATTTTAATAACTTAATATCTGAGGTTAATGTTAGGGTTAATAAGTTAACAATTTTATGGTTTGAGTTTTGTGCCTATTTTTTAACAAATATTAAATTAACTGCTTATTGCAATGGGAATGACCGTCCAAATGGACATCATCCTCTGAATGAATCTACCATTATGTCTGTTCCAGTGATATAGCATTTTCGTGTCAAGAAACATTGTCTAAACTTATCGAAAAACAGTTGGCCGTGTTTTAGAATATAAATTTAAAAAATTACAAAATTAATTAACTCTAAAAAGCTGATCATACCAGCGTCACAAACTATTTTTTATGCACTTTGCTTCCTTTAGAAAATATGCCAGCAATTATTTACTTCAACAGTTTTTCTGATTATTTTGCATGTCCTATTATTTGCGTAATTTTTAAAATAAGCGTAGTAGCAAAAGAAATCACAGAATGCATCCCAATGATCGTATGGGTTTTTTTGCTGCATTTATTTTGTAATTCTCGCATTTTAAAAATAATTTTAACTAATTACATATTATTAATATTAATTTGTCTTGTAATTGGGCGATTCATTTTTTTTAGCTGGATGTATGTAATAGTACTGATCAGGTCGATCCAAATTTGTTTACGATTGGTGGATCTGTTGGAGTGGCGGTCAATATAAGAGGTCATTTCTTAGGATTATAATAAAAAACTACACAGGATTACATGTTAATTCTTAGTTATGCGAAGGACGTTAAGCGAATAAATAACTAAATAAATAGGATCACATTTTAGGAATCAGAGAATGAAATCTACGAAAGAATTAGCGAAGTATGGGAATTCTGTTTTTGTAGTAGCCATCCTTTATCATTTTTCGTTATGTATTACTGAAGTTTGAATGCATGACTTGTAAACTTGTAAAATAAAGCAAGCATGTATTCGGCCAATATATCATTTTGATAATTTTTGAATCGTGTTTATGTGGCGGTCTCTAATTTTCACAGAATTATAATTTGATGTTGTCTTTTATCAATGGCAATACAGAGAACTTGGCCTATTGAAACAGAAGCAAAAGGTGGTGAAGGACCACAACAAAGCAGAAGGAATAAGTAGGTGTCATTTAGTGACCCAATGTTATTATTGTTGTTGGAATGTGCAACCATTCATCTAGATATTAATTTTACAGCACAGCTTTTTAGCTATCTTATTGTGTTAGATTTTGAATCAACATGCTGGCAAAATGACAAGTTCAGATCCCAAGAGATTAGTGAGTACATTATTACACATGAAACCAATCAGAAGCATTTGCTTCAATCATTATTACTAGAGGTGCTTAAAACATACATATAGTATTACCTCCCAGGGGTACTTTGTGGCAGTGCAAGCAGAAGCTTAACTTCTAGATCAGAGGGTTGCAAATGTTACATAGCCAATCAGATCAGCGCTTTAATATTAATCAGGAATCGACCTGTTGATGTTTTGAGTTAAAATAATATAAAAATAATAGTGGAAGGTCGAGCTCTCATGGTGCAAACATGGCTTGATGGTTAGAGCTAAATAGGTTTGAAATAAATTATCATGATGATTACCATGATGATGATGATAATAATAATAGAATATTGTCATGTAATTATATAAAACCACCATATAACCAACATTCCAATAGTTGTCATTTTCATACACATTCCATTTATAATAAATAGTTTTAGCTTCAGATCCACTCCACCATACATGCTTGTGCAATCAATCAATCAGGATGAATTCTATTTAAAACAATTATCAGCATTAAATGTGCAAATCACAATATTTAAAATTAACAACAATTTGTGTTCTTGTTTTAGTTGAGTTTCCTGCAGTGTTGTTAAACTTGAGGAGTGGAGAGGTGGAAGCAGAGTTTCATTCTTATGTTCAACCACAGGAAAACCCCATCCTTAGCCAGTTCTGTACTCAACTGACAGGCATTTCACAGGTCTTGAATTAATTAAATTATCAATCATATTTATTAAATTTCATTGAGAAAGAAATTAAGTTTGAACCTATGCTTTAAGCATCCTTAATATTTCTAGTATTGTTTATTCAATAAATTATTCAATAAACTTTATTGGCATTAGCTCTCATCTCAAAATGAATTTGTTTGTAGAGCCAGGTTGATGACGGCATACCCCTGTTCATTTGCTTGAAAAAATTTTCTACGTGGCTGACTCAGCAAGCAACTTTGAGAAAGTTTTCATTTCCTCCGAGAGTCACAGATTCCAATGCCTGCTTTGTCACGTGGTCAGGTTTGTTGTTGGAGATGTTCTGACTTCAAAAATGATTTAAGATTTGTCTGAATCAGATTTTCTAAGTTGACTGATTGCCATGAATATTATCCTTCTTTAGATTGGGATTTAAGTGTCTGCCTGCATTACGAATGTCGGAGGAAGCAGTTGAGGAAGCCACCAGAAATGGATTATTGGATAGATTTAAGGGCTACTTACAAGGTTATTCACCACTGTTATTTATGCAGGATTTTTAAAAACTTTTCTAAATAGAATGTTTAGAATCACTTTATTTAAAAAGCTTAATTTCTTGAGTCTGAAATACACTTTGTTGAATTTATTGTGTAATTGCTATTTCAAGAAGTTTTATAATAGAAGACCAAATGGTTTAAAAGGGGCTCTTCAAGAAGTTGGAATTATATTTGAGGGCAGAGAACACTCAGGTTGTTACAAAAAGGTTTATTTCATGGGTTTTATTTTTGAGTCATTATTTCTTGTTATAGGACTCCATGATTCTCGTAATACTGCCATGCTGGTGAAGAAAATGATTGTTGATGGTTGCAGACTTCAAGTCACAAAATCCATTCAATCTGTCAGTATTCATTCATTTTCTATAAAAGCAGCTTTAGCTTAACATCAAATTTTCTTTTAGAATGTCAATGTAACAAGCTTAAATGGTGAACTGTGGAAAGCTTCACATGCTAGCTCTGTTAAATCCATTCCTCAGAAAACCATTAAAGAATCAGAGGAAATTAATAATTGCAAGCAACAATGCTCATCTGGTGACACAATCCACAAGGGACTGGGAAATAGTGATCAAATGTGGTTATGTGAAAATATTGATGATTCAGACATTCTCTCTTGTGAAGAACCATTTGGAGAATCACGACCAACTTCTGAATGCAAAGATTCAAGTCCTTTAAATGAATTCCAAGAAAGTGTGAGAAAAGTTATTAAATCAGGAACCTCTTTAAATGAATCTTTCTTGAAGGTGTCTTGTCATGGCAATGTTGGAAGCAACAATGTGAGTCCTGTACCACTAATTAACAAATACCATACAGTTCAGGAAGGATCATATTTTACTTCCAGCTTAAAGAATAAAGAGCTTGACAAAGAGAATATGCCTCATGGGATCAATAGGATCCCAAAAAGATCAAATTGTGAGATCAATCAAAGAGTTCCCTTGCTTGCCATTAATGGAAACATGTCATTGTGTTATCATCTACAAACAGATTCAAATAAGGTGCAGCTTACTTCAACCCATAGCTCAACATTATGTCATTCATCTGAAAAAAACTTACCTAAATCTGGATTAGATTCAAAGAATCCTCACCAGAATCATTCTAAACCTGAAAAAATTTGTGCTAGTACTTCCTTCACAACTCCTATTGTAACAAGACATTCTAAATCTCTTCAACTCAGTAATACATCCTTTAATTCCAAGTTGGGTTTTAATAGCCCATCCAATACATATTCATTTCCTGCTGAATTGATCTGCAGGACACCTCCTCTTTGTGGGTGTGGGTGTAGGACAAAACGAAAACATGTGAGAAATGGAGGTCCAAACCATGGTAGGACATTCTTTACTTGTCAAAAAGCGGGTTGTCAATTTTTTCAATGGGAGTTTGTAGGACAAAAACAAGCTGCTAATGTTTCTGCTATGCAAATATTACCAGCGTTCGACATCACATCTTCCTACATCAACAACAGATGAATGGGCTGATCTCTGTTGAATTCTCATATTCTTAACATTGGTGCAAAAGGCAGTGACTGCATGGAATTGATGATTGATTAGTTTTACAATCCTCCCAGGAATCTAATGAGATTCTAATTTCCTACAGAATGAATACAAGATGAAAGCTCAATTTTATAATTTCTAGTTATTAAAATTTCCAGGCTACCAACCTAACTGATATTGACGAGAACTGATTAAAGGTTTTTAAAAACTGGTTTGAAAATCGTTCCAAAATTTTAAGTTCGATTTGCATTGAATCTCGTCAGCATTCCTAATTTGATTTGTGAATAGAATTTTCACGAATTTAGCAAGTATTCACGGTGACAAAAGAGGTTCCCCGCAGTTTATTCAATTATATTATGTTTTCAATTCTCTTTTACATTTGTCTAACTGCAATCTAGTGTCCTAGAGGGTTCATTCTTGGAATTGTTAATCGTTCATATCTGAATGTCTCTCCACATATATTGTCAGACCAAGACAATGCAGACATTTTAGCAGCAAAATTACTTAAAGTGAAGTAGTGCTTTATAAAACCGAAGATTTGGACTATGAATATGATTATTTCTAAGTTTATTATATATCGTTTCCGTTAAATTTGATTGCATTAATGCATCATAAAATAGTAGGCCTATGCAAAGTCACCGGTCGTTTCCAAAAGAACATAGCCGACCGTTATACTTTTCTGGAAACACATCAGTGTTATGAAGAATCCAATGGAGTCACAATTGTCAGACGTCGCAATGAACTCCATTAGAATTTTCAGACAATTATGATCACTCCCGCAAATAAACGCAACTTAAAATTAGAAAGGCTCTTCAAACTAAAAATCATTTCAATAAAGTAACGAAATCTAAAACCGTGAGATTTAATTCAATGATCAAACGACAATCCACGTTATTTTAAAATACTGAAATTAGAGGTGATTTTCGAAATTATCAATGTTAGACATTAGAAAAAGTTAAAACTGGTTGATCATTTTCAGAGCGTCAAAACTCTTGTTCCGGCTAGATCCAATGAAGCCAGATCGAGAACGCCGCTGAGGAGATCTTTTTTACCCAATGAGAGTACTCTATGACCTGCAACATCCAAATCGGCCAGGTTATCAACAACGCCGAGCAATGCCCTTGTTTATCCTGATCTTTGTCTGCGTATTTTGAAAAATTAATTTATTTCAATGATTTTTATTAAAAATTCTTTCCGCATTCCTAATTTGATTTGTGAATATGATTTTTACGAATTTAACAAGTATTCGGGATCACAAAAGAGATTCCCCCGCACTTTTCCGAGTTCATCAGTAAACCGAGCAGCGTGAAATACTAGCTCCTTACAACCGGCACTCGACTGTTTCGCTAACACAATTTCATTAATCATTTATATTTTATCATTCTTTATTATACACTTTCTCTATGGCAGTTTCTTTACTTATATTATTTTTCCAATTCCCTTTTACATTTATTTGACTGCAATTTATTGTCGTACAATGGAGGGAATTTTTGGAATTGTTAAGTGCTTATAACGAACCTTGTTCAAATTAAATGTGATCCATTTAGACAACTTCGTTTATTGACATTCAATAAATTACAGTTAATTCACAATGTAATTAAATGTGATATAAATACGATGATGTTCAGTAATTGATGTAAAGATAACGTCTTGCTTGATAATGTCAATCTTTAGAGTCTTTCTGCACTAATGGCAAGGATCCAGGGTTGTGATGATCATGAACTAGTTTTAAGAGCCTATGGACAATTAGCATAGTTACAAAATTATGGTATATCTTATTATTCATAATCATTCATATTATTCATAATGTTTACTACCTCGATTGTGGAAGTATGTCAA
Source organism: Whitmania pigra (assembly GCA_021613335.1). NCBI lineage: Eukaryota > Metazoa > Annelida > Clitellata > Hirudinida > Haemopidae > Whitmania > Whitmania pigra. The sequence continues at coordinate 1,114,004 of JAJTWR010000231.1, read as the reverse complement.
AAATTGATTGAAGATCAACTACAAGCAACAAATTATTATTATAAATGAATTTTGGATGCCACACCTTAAAAATGTTAAAAATATAATAAATATATATATTTAAAAATGTAATGTAACCTAGGCAACATCTAAAGGCTCCTGTAGCAAGAGTCACTTGAAGTATCTGACCCACTCTATCAAGAGCTACCTGCATAATGCTGGCTGCATTATCATCACTTAGTCTATCTGATCCTACTGCTTCCTTGAGTGCAGAACATGATGAAGAAACTCCCTGAACAACTTGCATCATATCAGCTAAAGTGATCAGCTCAAATAGATTTGAACCAGGAACTTTTTGGAATATGGAGATAGTCTTAATAAGTAGAAAGAAGAGGCGTGACCATAAAAGATTTGAAATTTCTTCCTGTGTTTTCTTTACAGAAGAACAATTGTCCTTCAGAACTTCTTTGTATGACAACCCTGACTAAACAATATTAACTAAATATTTTACAAAGCCTCACATTTAATAGTCAAAGTAGTAATAAACAGTTTGCAAGTAATCCATTCTAACCTTAACATTTTGAGATGAAAGTTTTAAGAAAGGAGCCCTTATACACCATTTTACAAGTCCTGGAACGGCCGTTTGAGTGTTTGGCTTCGTTGGTGAAGTCCACAATACCTTCTGACTGCTGTGGAGAAACTGTGAATATTTTGGGTAGAGTGAGACAAGGCATATGATTGGATCACTTGTCATCCAATCACATATAAGCTCAAGTAATACTGAAGTCAACTTCAGAAAGTTTCCATCTTGACCTAAATGAAATTTATACATAAAAGAAGCATCAATAAAAACAAATGGTGAAGTGAAAAGTCTTTAAGGAAGAACACACTTGTCATTAAATCAAATAACAATAATATGTACCTAATAATAACAGTAAGGGTTTAAGCATAAATTTGATAGCAACTGCAATATAGTGAAAAAGATAAATCCAGACAACAAGAAGTATGTATAACATGTAAAATGTTTAAAATAAAGTATTGAGAATTAAATATTCTTTATGCAAAATGCCTCAGACTTGTATGATTAATGGATTAAGCAATTAATAAATAAGACATTCCAACGTGATGCATGAAAGTAAATTCTTCTAAGGGTATTTTTAATTGAAAGAAAACAATTCCTAGTTCAAAATCGCATGTTAAAACAGTCAATTCAAATTATAATAGTCAAACCTGGCAAGGAATAAAGGTGTGTAATAGAAGTAATAATGTGGCAGGTGAGCAATGTAGAACAGGATGGAAGGTGCTTGAATGAATGGGAAACAGAAACACCAGAGTAGTGGTCATCCATCAAACTCTTTACTATGAAGAGAACAATGTCACTCTTGCACCCATGAGTCTGTGAATAAACCTCTGTCATCAATCCTCTTCAGATTTTTAAATTAATTAACATTACATCATTTTTACTTAAAGAATAATCAAATTAGTTATTATTTAAACAAGCTCTTTACTTACTGAAATAAGCACTTAACAATGGAACATAAACATAAATATAACACAAACTTCAATTAACCTTACCTCTATCCAGTTAGCAGTCAATTCAAGAAAATTCCTACTTTGAATATTGATTGCACAAGAAAGAACTTTTGTAAAGAAGGCTGATTTAACATCGTTTGGCATTAAATTATTAAAAAGTAGCCTGAACACTGCAACCATAGTGGCGTTATCGTAGTTACCAGTAAAAAATGTCAAAACAACATTTACTGCTTGTATTTCTTCCATGGGAGAAAACTTTTAAAAAGAAGCATTGTTAGATATTTTCAACAACAAAAAAATATTAAATTCGAGAAATACTAATAGAATAAAAAGTAGTTTACCTTTGATTTTGTTCTATTATGCAATCCAAAAACAAATTCATTAACGATTGCTTCAAATGCCTCCTCATTCTTATCTTTTAAGAGAGGGGTTTGTTTCGTAGCTTCCAAAGCTATCACGAAATATTCCAAAGCTCTCGCAACAGAATCAGGGAATTCCAATTGTCTCAAATTCATTACGACATCCATGATATAGTGCTACACAGCTTAAACACTTATATTTAGTGTTTCAATAATAGAATCACGGCGCCCAGCACACCATCCAAAAGAAATTAAAAACCTAAAATCAACAATAACATGCAATCAAATTGCATTTTAATATGAGCTTTAATTTAATAAATTTTTTAGAAATTTTCAAATGTTTAAAAAATCAATTTTAAGTATCAAGTTAATAGTTAAATCCAAACTTAAAAAGAATATTCTTTATTTCAATTATTCCGTAAAACAAAATGATTTGTTGGTTTAAATCATATAAATACATCACCAAAAATACCAGAAATTAATGAATTTGTTCAAATACAATATAGTAAAGCTCATATAAAACTTGCATCTTATCAAATTAAGATTTTCACATAAAATTATTTCCGATGAAGTTATGCATTTTATAAAATCCTTTTTGAAACGACTCGTAATAAAAATTGTCAAACAATATCTTGCCATGTTCAAAACAATCAAATTATCAAAATCATAAGTATGAGATTTGTCTCCCGTCGACAGACCAGTGATAAACTTTAACCTGCAAGTAAATAAAGCTTACAAATGACACACAAATGCGTGTAACTAAAACATATTTCAGGTCTTATTAGTCATAAGTAAAGATGTCCCCGTGGTTTTCAAAGGGCTCTAAAAAGCTATGATGCACATTTACAAGTTTTACTCGTTGAATTTAATTGAAATTTTTGAGGTATGTTTATAAATATAAATAAAATGATGTTATGTATGAAATTGAGTTATATTGAACATATATTTAATGTTACCAGGAAATGATGGAGTGTACCTACAGTAGCTTCATGACTACTGGATTAGGGGTAATAATTTAATTTCAAGATGTTTCGATGACTCTATTTTCCTAATTAATTTTAAATTAATTGCATATTGTAATGACATAAATTACCCATGCTGCCCTACTTTACAATAAGGATGGCAGTAGTACTAGCTCGGGAGAGATCATTTTTCATAGTATGCAAGAGGCAGGTTTACCATCGAGGTCATCATCATCAAGATCGCCGTTATCAAGAAGACCAGCACCAACGTTGAAGGCCGTAGAAACTTTTTATTTCATCATGAAAAAGTTTTGCAAGTTGTAAATATACAAAATACAAAATGACTCATCAATGTATACATGGAACCCAAGTTGGGCCACCGCCAGAAAATCATTTCGGGGGAGGAGGAGTTTCTGATGCCCGGTTTATGGTACAGGACGGTCAAACACGTACAAGGAGCCGGAAAAAAAAGCATGCAATCCAATCAACTGTCAGAACTTTGAATATTAATTTGTAAACAAACTGTCAGCCAATCAGCATGCACCGCCACAGATCTACCGTTTTTAGTATTAACGACGAAAGTTGTTCGCTGACAGCAAAGGCCTTTTAATCAAATAAACTCATGGGTCCTAAAAATTCAGGAAGATGTTTTATTCCTTCAACAAAAAAAAAAACAAAAACAAAACATATTTCAACAAAAGATTAAAAATACTTGTCCCAGGAGAATATTATCGTGCATACGAATGCTCAAAACTGATGAACGAATTGTTTCCTCCTGCTCCATAATCGTGATCATTTTCATTGAACTGATAAACCTATTTCACCTAGCCATACATCCCACAACATATACACAGAAATTTCTTTGCATTAATTATCGTCCTACAAATATTGTAATAAATTGTATTATAACACTTACAACTTGTAAAAATACAAATTTTAAACCTCCCGAAATCATTTTCTGGCTACGACCCTGAATTCGGAGTTACTAACTCCTATGAATTTCAGCGGAGGCAATAGTTGAAAATAGATTAAGCGAAACATTAAAACTGTTTTTTTTTTAATAAATTTGAATGTAAAACACCTAAAATAATTTTTGTAAATACAATTTCTACGACATACGTGTTCCTAACATCTCTCAATACATGTTAAGCCTGAAAAATCGAAATAAATTTCATATTTCCATTACTTTATGCTAATAATAAGACATTGCCAGGCTGCTTTTCTGATAACACATTTTCAAAGTCATGTATAATCATATGCTTTAAAAAATAAGTTTAAATATTTAAGTTATAATTAGATTAATTAATGACAATTAATTTTAAGTAAATTATTTTGTAAAAAGGGTTTTTAAAATGTAACTAAATATAATTTTTTATATAAATTTATTATTTGCAATATAATATTTCTTTAAAATTTTAATCTAGGACATTCTCTATTGAACATCTTTTATTTTTATTTTTTGTTGTATACGATAAAGTGTAACACGTGCATTGTTATTAGCGAGGATTTGACTGCCGACGGGTAAATACGTTTAATTTCATTGCCTTATTTTGATACATGAACAGTTTTATATGGTCTCTGCGCTTATATATTCGATAGATCTAAAAACCTATCATATCTCTAATATCTACCTTAATACAATTATATAGATATACGTACTCATTAAATATGTGTGCTTAACATTTGAAATCGTTTATGATGTTTTTTGAAGAACTATTGGTTTTGCAGTATTCGCAAGAGATTTACCACTATTTTTATTTGTTTCAGAAAAATGACACAAGAAATATTTATTCAGCCCACGTCAAAAGGCTCGAAAACAAACTCAGCGACATGGCCGCTACTGTTGAAGGTAACACAAGTGGATAATTTTAGAATTATTTATAACTAACTTTATTGGTTGCTCCTTGCAGGATTATGATAAAATGAATGTTCGTACTGAGCATTACACACCCGTAAATTGTGGTTGGACCCCAGAAAAAAGACCCATCAGAGAATATGTCAGGTTTGAAGATGATAAATTAAATACTATTGATTCATGCAGTTTAAATAATGCTGTATTAGATCTTACAACTTATAACTCTATTAAGGTATGGGTTTATAAATGTGGATAAACCTGCAAATCCTTCATCACATGAAGTGGTTGCCTGGATAAAAAGAATTCTCAAAGTTGAAAAAACTGGACACAGTGGTACTCTAGATCCAAAGGTATGATTTATATTGGCTGCACTGAAACTTGTTGCTTTTCTTGCTGCACTGGATTCCTCGGAGTAGCAGTGTTGCTATCTTAAAACTTTTCAATTTAACCATCACGTACATTGTTCGCTGCTGATTAAGTTTCTAGATCCAGTTTGCTTGTGTGTTGAAATTGCTATAGCCTTTAATCCTATTGTGAATAATTCGACACTTAAAATGTGTGGCTAAATATATAGCTAATCAGTTATTGGTAATCATTAGCAATATTTACCAATAGAAATTATGTTCAATACCACTGATACTAATATTTTGTAGATTATGTTATGCACTCATTCACTAAACTAAACATTGTTGAATTTACACTATATAGACGGGCATTCAACAATAAAAATTCTTTGATATATTCTCATACTCTTGTTGATGTAGATTTTAACATTTTTACAGGTGACTGGATGTTTAATTGTTTGCATTGAAGCAGCCACAAGACTTGTCAAGTCGCAACAGGATGCCGGAAAGGAATATATTGGAGTCGTTAAGTTTCACAGTGCTGTCCATGATATGTCTCGCCTTCAAATGGTTTGTTGCACTTTAGATTTATAAATCTGATGAAGAACAATCTTAGTAAGTTTGGATGTCATAATTTTTAGGCTCTAAATGGTTTGGTTGGCAATTTGTACCAACTTCCTCCTGTTATTTGTGCTGTTAAAAGGCAGTTGAGATTAAGAACAGTCTACGATGCAAAACTTTTGGATTATGATGATGAAAAGAATCTTGGTAAGGCTCCTTTGCTATTGAAATTGTGTACATGCAATCTTTTCAATTTTTTCAAATTAAGTTTGCTCTGAATGCTGACAAGTCATGATATGATATTCCAGGTGTGATTCATGTCAATTGCCAGGCTGGCACTTATGTCAGAACTCTATGTGAACATCTTGGTAAAATGGTTGGTTCTGTGGGAGCTCACATGCAGGAACTCAGGAGAATCAGATCTGGTGTTATGACTGAGATGGTTTGTCTGAATTATTTATGTACACTTTAAATCAGTAGTTATATTTACTCTGGCAATCTTATATTATCAAAGCAATCCCAAATGAAGTTCTTTTTCCAGCTTAGGATTATAAGAAGTGTAATAGAAATTTAACGAACGTCTGAATTTTACACTTTTCAGGATTGTTTGGCCACAATGCACGACATTCTTGATTCACAGTGGATGTTTGACAACCGAGGAGAAGAGTGGTACTTGAGAAAGGTCATCCAGCCTCTTGAGAAGCTCTTGTTACTTACAAGAGAATCATTGTTAAAGATTCAACTGTAAGATTTATTCTGGCTAAATTTCATACTAATCTGTGTTAAAACCTCTTAGTTTTAAAATATTTGATGCATGTGTTTCTTGTTTGTGGATAGGTTTGCGCCTTAACTTATGGCGGACAATTGATGATGCCGGGCGTGCTTAGATATGACGATGGTATTGAAGTCAACGAGGTCATCGTCCTTGTCACAACCAAGGGAGAGGCAATTGCTCTAGGTTAGTTATTTTAACGATTCTAAATAATGGATATTTTTAGTTTGTTACATTTTTATTAAAACCTGTTTGAATAGCAATTGCCCAGATGACCACAGCTGTAATTTCAACTTGTGATCATGGCATTGTTGCAAAATTAAAAAGGGTCATCATGTCGAGAGATGTTTACCCAAGAAAGTGGAGCCTAGGACCTGTGGTATGAATCTTAACTTTATTGAACAATTTGGTGAGAGTCAGATTAATTTTTATTCTTATAAAGGCAAGTAAGAAAAAGGCAATGGTAAAGGCTGGATTATTAGACTCTCATGGAAAGCCCAATGATAACACACCAAAGGAATGGACATCTGTTTACAAAGATTTGAGGTAAGCGATTAATTACATAAACATTAAGAATTTTTATTTTATGAATAATTGATTTTTTTAGTGTTCCATCTGCTGTCAAAGATGAGGAGAAACCAATTAAAAAGGTAAATAAAAACTAATTAGTCATATCATGAGACTATTAGCTAAAGCTGTGTTCTCACGTTGGCAACACAGAGCACAATCCCAATCTAGCTGTTCAATGGACCTTAATTAAACAGTTTACTTAGATCTAAGTTATATAGACTTTAGAGGAAGCATTATTCTTTTTGTGACATTCATTATCCATTTAAATTTATTGTATCATTTCTTTATTAGGAGGAAGATGTTGCTGAAGTTACAGAAAAATCAGGAAAGGTATGTAAACGTTATTTTTTTAAAGAATTGTTACATATTTGTTTTGGTCATTACAGAATATATTGTATGATGCCTAAGTAACATATATATATATGTATATTTATAGAGGAAAAGAGAAGACAGCAATGAAAGTTCAGATGAAGAATTGAAAAAACAGAAGAAGAAGAAAAAGGCTGAAGTAGAAACTGAAACTGTTGAAATTACTGAAAAAAAGAAGAAGAAAAAGAAGCATGCTGATGAAGTCAAAGAAGAAGTCAAGCAGGAGGAGCCACAAGAAGAATCTACTGAGAAGAAGAAAAAGAAAAAGAAGAAGAAAGAGCAGGATGATGCTTAGAGACATCTGAAACTGTTTCAACATTTTTGATTAAATTAAAAGCTTCCTATACAAAAACAAATCAGAATTTGCCCTATTCTTTACTAATATTAACATTTGAGAAGTTTCAAAGTAAGAAATTGGTTTGGATTCTTCAGTGAAATGGGAGAGTTATGTGGTGTCCTTTTGATTTAGTCTTTTTAAGGCAAATGATTTTTGAGTTAGTGCGGATAATGATGAATGGTTATTCGTGTTCTCTAGTTTTGCGTCGCGTTCTGTCATTCAATTATCTCGATGATTATGTGCGACAGGCCGCCGTAATATGTGGAAAAGGCGCTTGGTGGCATTATTCCAGCTTTTCCTTGGTGTACAAGGGCCGATAGGCTTCCTGCCCAAACCCCAAACGACGTCCTTGCGCTTCTTAGTCGTTATTTTTTTAATGTATTCTGAGAATAACTTTCGATTTGTGATTGTTGCGAGTCTATAATTCTTGCTTTTGAAGTAATGTGCACTGGAAATAAAACTGTTGATCGTTAAATAGATGCATTTATATGCATTAATACAAATTGAAGGTTTTCTATTGCCGCATCGTACTTATTCTTCTTCGGAAGTATTGTGTAAACACTTTTAGTTTTGGTCGGCTTTTGGGTTTAGCGGATGGGATTTCGGTTTCGAAAGTTTTCGATTAGGATTATTTTAGAATGGAGTCAGCGCCATCATTAGAAATTGTTATGCAAGCCTTGCAGGTGCTTTATCATGGAGAAAATTCAGATGGAAAGGAGAAAGCATCGTTGTGGCTAGGCGAGCTTCAGAAATCTGTAAATTTGTTTTCAACTCCTAATGATGTTTATGTGTGTTTTAGAAATGATAATTTTTGCTTTGATAATAGCAAATTATCACGTCCTTATAATACTTGAATTGATTTTATATTATTAAATTGCATCATATTGCTTATAAGATTTTGATTTTTCAGACATTTGCATGGCAAATTGCTGACCAACTTCTACTCCTTAACTACAGTGTGGAGTCATGCTATTTCGCTGCTCAAACTATGAGATCAAAGGTGATCAAAAAATAAGTTGATGTATATATTATTACAGATTTCTTTATTAGCTGAACTAGTGGCTGGCAGACTTGACTTATTATAACAAATTATCTGAATAATGTTTTGATAAGGTATTATTAATAATAATTATTTTGAATAGGTTCTTCTTGAGTAAAATAGACATTAGTTAATTAACCCTTTACAATATCATTTTGAAAATTGTTTACATATGTAATGACATATCTGAAATTATTTAGTTCTTTATATTTCAGATTCAATTTTTCTTCCATGAGTTGCCCACTTCATCTCATGAGGTTTTCGAAGAGAACTCTTGTTATTTTGGGAAATTTAAAGATATTGATAGTGCTTGCATCACATGAACACAATGGACTAAACATTAAAATATCATAACATTTTGCAGTTCTTTGTTAACTAGTGAGCTACTACTTTAAGAATTGATTAAAATGTTATTTGCATGTTTTGTTTCAGTCTTTGAAGAGTTCCATCCTGAACCATTGCACTAAGATAACCCTTGAAACACCACAAGTTATCGTCACTCAGGTTTAATGGATCCATCTTAGAGTCTTCACCATAATTCAATCATTGAATAATCAGCTTATGAGAATGATCAACCACGATTGTTAATGATTATTTAATATATTTAATTACTCATTGATTTGAATTTCTTATCTTCTGTGGTTTTTTCCAGCTGTGCCTTGCCTTAGCAGACTTGTGCTTGCAATTATCGTCATGGGATAATCCCGTGTTGGATCTCATAAATAGGTATATTAGCAGCAAACCATAACTTCAAGTTAATTACCTATTTTAAAAGATCTTCTATATACATATTCAACCATGACTGCTAAAATAACCGCATCTGCCTCAATTTAAAACACTTTGCTGCTTTGGCTTTGTCTTTGAAAATCATCATATGACTTTAAAAGGGAATAATTCTTGCCCCTGCATAATTTTACAAAGCATTATATTATTAGAGTATCTGTTGATCAAATTAAATGATTCCAATGTGCCAAGAATTAGTTTTCATTTTCAAAAGTTTTGTTCTTTATTTATAGTAATTTGACTCTTAATTATTCTTTGCTGAAGATTTGGCATGTTGGAAGCCAACTGGACCTTTCTCTTGGAAGTTTTAAGCTTGATTCCTGAGGAGGTGATGATGACTTTTGGTAGCTAGGTATTGATAATGACAAGCATTGTGACATGTTTACAGATGGGATGCAGGTCCTTAAGATTGGGTCAAGAAAGAGTCAAAGAGATCGTGATCAAACTTAAGATGGCTTCACCACTTCTTATTCAGTTTCTTGTGAGTTCAACATCAACTCTTTTCTGAGTTTCCAGCTTTCATCTGGCTTTGTGCAGTTATGGTGATGGATGGTTATTTTATTTAATTAGATACTTTTGAAAATATATCGGTAAATATTGCACATAGAAATTTATCGCTTTTAGTTTTTGCTATTATAAAATTTTAAAGATTCTACTGAGAATTAATATCTGACATTATGAGCTCATGTTTTAGTCCAGTGTGGTGGCAGCAAAAAAAGAAGATGAGAGATTCTTGAAACAAGTCATCCACTCATTGTCCAGTTGGATCAAAACATCATCTGTTCCTTGTCAGCTTGTTATTTCCAACAACCTTCTCCAGTTGCCATTCTCTGTTCTTGTGAGTAATGCCATGTTTCTGAATAGTGCAATTATTTTAAAGTTTAAACTAGCTTTGATTTGCTTGTGCAACAATGTCAATAGATTTTTATCAGACTTTATTTCTTATTTTTCAGAAAAACGATAATTCCCCAATCTTTCTTCATAAGGCTGCATGTGACTGTATATGCAATGGACTTCTTTGTCTTGAGGTTTATATTTGGATATTGGTTGAATTACATAATTCTTGTGACATTATATAAGCTAACTTATTATTGTGCTTGTACAAATTTTAAAAATACTTAAAAACATGGTTTTTTGAATTTACCTGAAATCTATTTGTTTTCTATTTTACTTACAATAGTACTTTACTTTTAATAGTCACATTAAATGCTCACAAAACTCACATCTGGAAATAATGATTTATCTGATCAAGTGTTTGTTGCTTTATTGTCCTCCATCAGTCAGATGAAGTTGTTGCTGAAGAGAAAGAAAATTTATCTCAGGTGTTGTTCGAGGGAGTGTGCGCATTGTCACCGACCTTTATAAAGCTATGTCAAACATCTCCTGATGATATTGAGAGGTATTTTTGTTTATCATTGTTAGCTGTTGGATGGAAGCACATGTACATATATAAGCTTGATTTTATCTGAAAATGAATCATAGAACATAACAAACATATTTGGATTTAAAAATTAATAATTTAATATATAAGCTACCAAGCTTTTCAGCCATTTTTTACTTTTTGTCTGGTTTGGTCAAATGACAAAATGTGGCCTCTCAATGTTTCATAGGTTACTATTTTGGACTCTGGTAGTCTGATCAAATCCTCTGTCTCCCAATTTGAGGGCAATCAGGATTATTTTTGTGACTTAAAATTAGTTATAGGTTGGTCTTACTGATCAAAAAACAAAATGTATCTTATGTATGCAAGTTGGTTAAATGGGTTATCTTCCTGCATATGGTGGTAATGGCAGTAGTCGTAATGCATCATGTTCGAAACCTAGCCTGCACTGTCGCCAGCGCCAACTGATACAGAAAATATAATGCTCAGCTTACATTATATATTGTATCAATTAATAAATATTGCAAGTCTTTCATCAATTAACCACATTAAGGATAAGGTAAGCAAGTAGTGAAACTCCCTTATTCACCCTAAGAATGTTGGTTTATGGGCACTCCTCTGATGATTCCCTGTTGATGTGTTCCTTGGTAGGAGTTTCTCAGCTACTTAGGCAGTTTTTACAAACCTGATAGCAATACTTTTGCAAATTTTCATGGCAGATGGCCAAATAATGTTATGCATGAAAATTATGTCTACATATCTATCTAATATATCTTAAATGATTAATAAAAACAAATAGCAAAACAATGATTAATAATAAATTGGTCATTTCACAGACTCATGAACTTTAGTAGAATCTTCACTGACACGTGTGAGGCTTTCCTGCCATACTTCCTTTCAAGTCCCAACGAGGTTTCACTTTCATTGTTTTGATGTCATTAATTAATTGCTTAAAATGCCACTATTAATACATATTTCTAGTCATTGTATCTGTGCAAATATTTTAACATATATAAATGATGTATCATACAGGGTTTTGGCACTTTTCACCTACTAGATCTTGTGCTTTTATCAGCAAATAGCAAAAGTTTTGAGGTTTGTTATTACTTACTTTGACAATACATTTGTTTTGCCTGCTTTTATAATATGTTATGTTTATATATGAATTAAAATTTTTTAGTAAATAATAAATCTTACATTATCTTTATGAATGTAAGTTACCTCGCTATTATTATTAATAAGTGATTATTCACAGTAGAATTATTGTTCTTATTTGAAGCATTAATTATAATTAAGAAATATGTCTTCCAGGTAGCAAGCCTATCTTTCACCTTTTGGAATCGTTTCTCGGAACTCCTCTATGAAAAGCAAGAATTGAAGGATTTGCTGAGCCCATACATTTACAGACTTGTGATGGCTTTACGATCGCATATGCTGCTCGACCCTTCTTATGTAGGCTGATTTTATAGCAAAAATTGTGAGCAATGATATCAGTTGCTAAGCAGTGATTAATTTTGTAGGAGACAATTCACGATTGTCCTGATGATTTTATGGAATTTAGATATGAATGTCAAGAACTGATTGCTGATGTTGCATTCATGATCAATTCTGAACATCTTTTTGGGGAGGTTGATATTAAATTTTAATTGTATGGTGTAATGGTGATTTCATAAATATTCATATTTTATATCGGAATAGATGTTCGAGTCACTCAAGCATTGCGGAGATAATTGGCCTGAGTGTGAGGTCTGCATCTTCATCATGAGTGCCAGTGCTAAGGACCTCACTGGGTATTGCTTACATATTTACAATGATTGTTAATAAATAGCTTCTTATTTTAAAACATTCATTTATAACATTTAATTAATGTTCTTATATATCATATTTACAATCAACATATCCATGAGGTATATCCTTAAGTTATGCCTCTAAATTAAGGTCAGACACTGAGGTCGTTGGCAAAGTGCTTGAGACAATATTGAATGCAGGAGACATGCACCAGTGCGTGAGACATTCATGCATCAAACTCATTAAAGAATTGAAAAACTGGATTGATAAACATCCACAATTTATTGGTGAGCTTGTCAATAACTCAATAATACCATGTTATTATTATATAATTATGCATATTCATAATTGCAATAATCAAATTCCATACAGAGCCTTGTCTTAGGTTCTTGCTGGTAGGACTCCAGTCAAATCATCTTGCTAGTGCAGCTTCTGATTCCATTGAGAATCTCTGCCTCTGCAGTCCAAGTCACATGACTCCCTTGTTTGATAACCTCCTTCAGATTCTTCAATCTATCGAAACAACTAACGTCTCCAATGATGCAGTCCTTGGAATTTTGAAGGGTCTGATATTATATTTGTTTGTTAATTTGTCTTAGTTACATTAACCATGTGCATGTCACTAATAGGATGTGCGGGGATTCTTGGCAGAATGTCAGCCATTGATGTTGAAGTGAAGACAAAACAGTTGTGTGCCTTGCAACTTGTGCCTCTAAGCAGTGTTAGTTAAGCTGGATTGGACTTTTTTTTAAAGATTTTTGTGCATTTTTTTTGCATGAGTATTTTATACACAATTATTTGTTACTTATTTAATTCCTTTCTCCTTTCATGTTTTCATGTCAAAATATATTGTATTATATATAAATATATTAACAAACCTGTGAAAGAATAAGAGTTTTTTTACATTAATTGATGTAAATAATTTATTGTTATTCTCATATGATTAAGATCTTGAATGGAAATGCCAAAGTACTTCCTGGATGCAAGGAAAATGATCCAACTATATGGCTAGATAGACTTGCAGCGATATTCAGGTATTTCAAAATCATTTTTAAATGTTATGATCTTGAAATAAACCACCATATCAGTCATTTTATTAACACTGATAGTTATTATTATTTTATTATTGAATTCATAATATTGATGTGGAATTATTGTTTGCTAAAGTCATTTGAATCCTGATGTGAAAAATAGTGAGGTCCATCCTTGCCAAGAAGCTGTTGAACAGGTTTTTTGTTATTGTTATTGATGGATAAAATATGGGAATGTAGTAATAAATCGTACCTTTACTAATTCGGCTGTCCTATCCTCCAGGTTTGGCCAGTGCTTGCGAAAGTATTTTCAAAGTGTGCCAGAGATGGGAAGGTTATTGAAAGATGCTGTAGGTGCATCAGATTTGCTGTCAGGTGTTTGGGAAAGAATTCAACTTCTTTTGTTCAGCCCATCATCACTGAGGTATTTAAAGACTTTTTTCCACATTTGAATGTAATTTGCATATCAAATTTATAAGCGTTTATTTCATTAAGACCTTGGGTTTTTATTCAGTGCTACATATTTATTGAAGTTCTGAATTGATTAAATTAACTCTCTGTGTATAAAATTAGACCCAATCTGAAATGTCATATGTGGCTTACTAATGACAAAGTAGTGCAGTGGATTTCAGTAAAAACTTAACTAAACCAGTGTGACCTCACCAAGACTAATATCGCATTGTGCTGCTAGATTGTACAGGCATCTCTGATACTAAGCCTAGGAATTCATTACTATTACTATTGTTATTGCTGTTGTTATTTTAATTTTTTTTTAGTCATCCCTATTTTATAATTCATATTGCAACGTCATCTGGGTTTCTAATTACTTCTAAAACATTGCCATCATCATGTATTTTAAGTCCATCTCAGCCATGGTCATCAACAAAATCCTCATTCAATTGCACTGTCCACCTATACATCACTGCATAATTTATAAAATATCCTTACTCACTTATCTAACCTCAACTGCATCCAGTCCACTCTATCTCAACTGTCTTGTTCACCACTGACAAATCCATGATCACCTTTGCTCATCCTTCACCTTCACCGACCAGTCCATAAATCATCCATCATCAACTGAGGCTTTTCTCATCCATCCGATGCCAAGCTTAAGGGGTTATACAAATGGACCATTATTTTTATTATTATTAATATCAAAACACTCATTATTCATTGATTAAATATTCCAAACAAATCCTTGGTGCCCTCCTGATCAACTTTATCTATTCATCAAAAATACATTCCTATAAATCATCTTGGTCATTTCTTTTATGCTTCAACTACTGCATTTTAATTTAGTTTTCACCCTTTTGTGCTGCAACAACCAACATCTTTTGAGTAACCCAATGTCTGAAATGTAACTTATTGACTTCAGATCATCAACTTGTTCCAGCAATATCCTCACTCGTGCTGCCTCTACCTCGGAAGCATTTTAGTTGATGAATTTGGAGAAGATGCCTTATATCATCTAGTTCTCATTCAAATGCTGGAGGTTACCATTGCTAATTTTGTGTCATTAAATATTTTGTAGTACTTGAGAATGTGCCATTTGAGTTCTACATGCTATGTTGTTATTTGATCCATTTTTGTAGTCTCTCTGCCCATTGACTTTTAAACTCCTTGATGAAGCTTCAGGACTAAGGAACCACCCCGATATTGTGGATGATCTCTTCAGACTAGCTTTCAGGTTTATTGAATTGGTTTCTATCACAATTGGCAGCATTCACAAAATTCTGCAGTTATTAGTGACAACTGACGGTCATGCTGGCCAAACATAATTTATTTTTATGAATGGTTAAATTCATACAATTGTTAATGTTAATGTTAGAAATGTATTGCCTCTTTAACAGGTTTGTCCAAAGGGCTCCACTGCCTTTCGTGAGAAGCAGCTGCACGAAACAGTTGCTGGCTTATGCCACCCTCTCTTGCTGCTTGGACCACAAAGATGCAAATGAATCATCTTGTTTGTTCCTCATTGAAATTATCAAAGCATGCAATACTCTACAGGTTCGAGTGACAGGAGTCACATGCACTTGTTCGGAATAAATGCTTGGCCATAGCAATTAGTTATGTTTAAAGGCCACAATTTGTCATTCATTTATTTAAGACGTACAATTATTAATTAAAGACCCTAGGTTGATTCCTGGGTCAATGGGACTCTGATGCCTATGCTTATGTGTTCAGGGCAATGAGTGCGGAATTCAAATGAAGGAACTGTTACTCAATCAAGGTCAAGAGATCATGAACCACATCATCAAAGCTTCCCTCTTTTGCCTTCCAAACATAACTACCTACAAAATCGTTGAGCTCCTCTACGAACTAGTTATTTTTGACAGCGAGGCAAGTGGCTTTCTTTCGCAAAGATAATATAAACATAATATAATAAAGATTTGTATTAACAAAACTCCATTTCAGTTGTAATTTAGTTTAAATGATATTTTTGTGTCCATACAGGTTGCTTCTCACTGGCTGAGACAAACACTAAAGGCGCTTCCCATTCATTCAACAACTGGAAAGCAAACAGTAACTGAACAACAAATTGCAGAGTTTCATCAAATTATCTCCAGGTTATTTAACTGATATGTAAATTTAACCTTGTTTTGAGATAGTAGATTCATAAATCATATCAGCTGGTTGATTACTTAGGATGGCTATTTTTGTATATATCCAATTTTTTAAGTGCCTTTTGTATCTGGGTGAGAAGGCACTTTTAATTGATCTACCATTTACATAGTGCCCAACGGCAGTGCAAGCTGGGTTGTGAACACGATACATATCAACTATTACCATTATTGCTGCGTGAGGGAACACAACCCATCCAGCCACCCTGCATGCCAGTCCTGATGCTTCATCATATCAATGATACTCATGACATGGAATTCAATATTTCTAGCTTATTTGGTCTTTTACGTCACAATTTTTCAGTGCTGATGAGCTGAAACAGGTCTCCAGGGCTCTGCAGCAACTGACACGATTCTTCAGATAGAGTGCCTGACAGAAGTTGAAGACATCATTTATCAGTGTTCATAACTTTATGCTCCATTTTAAATTGTCTTTTCAATGTGTGCAATCAAAACATGACTCTCAATGAGGATAGGTACCATGTCTTTATACCTGGCTTTTATTTTTAAATGCTGGTCCTTTATGTGCTCCTTTGCAAATCTCCATGAGCATAACTTTTGTTTAGCAGAGTTTGTCTGAATCCAGTCAAGCCTTTTGGTTGCTCAATGTTGATGGAAATTAATAAAAATTGAGAATGTGTTCCAGGTCAATTTGTGCACCTTAATTCCTTCTAACTTGCTCTGGTCCCTGGCCAAATTGAACGAGATACCCCAACCCAGAATAAACAATGAGAACCTTGGCACAATCATATGCATTACAACATCAATTGCATAATGAATTGGAAATCATCTGTGATGCCATTTATGTGAGGTATTACTTGACTACTTTCGACTATCATCTCCTGATCCAGAAGCATGATAGTCTACTCATCTTTACATCCGACAGTATACAAGCAAGTCTACTCATGAGACGTCAGCTGGAGATTTTTTTGCATTTTGAGGCTGTTTTGGAATTGGTATAGGGCACCCCACCATTGTCAGCACGATGGTTATAAAATGGCCTGAAATATTTCAGACCAATATAACAACAAAGCTTACGGGGTCATGGTGGTCTTAAATCATTTATTATCCGAAAATGAAAATCAGATTGCGAGTCCATCGTTTTTTATCTTGGAGGTTGTCTGTTGTACTTGCTTCCCCAAATAGGAACATACTGCAACACCGCCTTCCATTCAAGAAAATAAAGGGCGAGCCCAACAGCGGATCCATAATAAAGAGCCCCTGTGGGAGACCTTGGAATAAGGCGAAGACAGTCGACATTAGCAAGGAAGCAACCGAGATTTCAAAATTGAGGCAAACTCACCATATCTTTACAAGTTCCATCTGCCTTTTCCCAATACTACCGAACAGGCCCATCTTCGAAGCTGGCTGAACACTAGCGATCTGATGCGACCTTCCGCAATGTTAACCGTTAATAAACAAAGAATTTATATTAATAAATTTTTCATTAATGCTAGAAATGACAGCTTTGTTGTTTTTATTGACCTAGTATTTATAAATAATTTTAAATTGTGTAAATGATTTAATCAATTTTTTAAGTTTAGTTAGTGGATTGTAAAACTTATTTGAATCATCAATACAAAATAAATTACATGCTTGAAGAAATAAATAAAAATTTGATAACTATAAAATTTTAATAAAGTATTAACTTACGTTGATAACTACAACAATTAACAGTGCGACATCTTATGGGAGTTTTGGAGATGTCCTTGCATATTTTTATTTTGATTAATATTTTCAACACCAATCATTATTTGTATAGTAATAAACAATGATAACTTTATATCGTGACACCTCGTACTGGGTGCCACGGGATTAATTAATGAGTTACTCCTTGAGAGCCGACATTCCGAGTATTGCCAACACGAAATACGTCCATCAGTTAAATAAAACTCATGGTCGAGCAAATTCATTAAAGTGGCAAACACTGAAAGCAAAAGCGTGTCCAGGGGGATCATGGGTAGCGGCCTCTTTCCAAACAACCATTTTCAAGTTATGGTAATTTGTTCGTAAAATTAATGATGATGGAACAAAACTACAATAAAAAATAACGATCGACATGAACAAATGAAGAATATACATTAAATAAAATATAAATAAATAAATATACTAAAACATACCACATAATCAAATATTCATCAATAAACTTAAAAGACACATAAGTCAAGGCTATTTGCAATCCAGTGAACCAATTTAAGTATATTTTGCTTAATTATCGTAAACAAAGAATATGCAGTTTAGGCATTAATTATGGCCTTTTCCCATTCAATAATAGTCCTGTTATAGAGAACAACTCTTCGACTGGCACTGAACTGTTAAATAAGCTGGGATAGTAACTTAAATAACTTAAATTAAATTAATGTTAATGCGAACTGCGTTATTCGCAAATTCATTTCATTCGGAAATTTAAAGTCTAATGTTTGCTTAAATTGGTTTGAAGTTATCGAAGCCTGTTTCACTGACTATGATTGGCCTCGTTACGGATAATCTTTTTTTTGCCAAACTAAATGATGCCACAACCCAAAGTTCCTATTACAGTTCCGTGTTTCGTAGTTCCGTATGACAGGTAAGCAAAGCAATAAATAAAATTAATATTTGGTTCTAATCACAGAATGACATTTCTATTATTTCATATAATATTATCAAGTATAATACTGGGATTTCTTATTAAATTTAATATGATTTTGATTCTGTTATTTTACTGTACATCAATCGCAACCAAATAAAAATTAACATGCGAAATAATTAAAAGTTTAATTAAGAACTAAAAAAAAACAAAAGTCTCTGGCTGGTTGGTTGGGGCACACTCCGACCACCCCTAAATCCGGAAAACCAATATAATAAGAAATTGGAATGAAAAAAGAAAATTTATGTGACAATGGGTGAACAGAGTATGTGCTTGATTGTAGAAACAATGAACAGATATTTGTTGATATGTCGTTTTTTATATTAATATATTAGGTAAAAATTTTAGTTTTACATTATTTTTTGTTTTTAATAAAGTTATAATTTATTGTTAAAATTGAACTCATGAAAAATATACGGATTATTTATTTCGAGTATTTAGTCATTGTTTATTTTCTGAGCGGAGGAGGTTCGAAGTGGCTCGTGTTTCATGCGCATTGGGAATATATTTAATAAATAATTTTAAGCAAATTAATTTGGAGACGATTTTTTAATATTTGCGCAGTTTCTATTAATTTGTTTGAAGATCTCTGAATGACCTAAGAAACTTGGGATACAAATAAGTGAATCTTAAAATAATTCTTAATTTTGATTGTAGCAAACTGTCGAAAAATGTCAAACAAAGATGATATGGTTGGAATTGTTGAGGATGAAGGATTGGCAAGCGAGCTGGAAGCTGATGAACATATAACGATGGATGGTAACACCAGCAGCGTTCCAAGGGGAAGGCCAAAGTCGGGAAGGGTATGGAAAGATCCTAGACCCTCAAGGTAGAAAAATATTAATAATTAGTACATCACAGACTTTAATTTTAATTTATATTAAATTTTAAGCTTGTCAAAAATTGCCAAGCCAAAAACATTAAGAACAAATTGGAAGAAGAAAGTGGAGCAAAGGTTAATCAAGCAGTCTGTGAAGCAACTGGAAAACGAATTACTTGAAGACAAAAGGCGAAAGATTGAAGTAAAAACATTAGATTTTTCCATTGTGCGAGCTGATTTGATGGGACCTTTTAACTCCTTTTTCCTGATAGCTTGAAGGACGGGCACTAATTTTCCTGAAGCCATTTATATCTTAGCTATTACAACTTGTAAATAATTTATACAGCACCACATGAATAGTAATATCATTGTAGCCATTTATATAGCATTCCTCCCAAAAGGCCATTGCATCAGTGCAGGCTGGTTTTTGAACATGGTTCAACTAAACTTTTGCCGCTACTGCCACACGCAGGGCCTCAACCATTCAGCTAAACTGCACGCTTTCACGCAAGATTTCTCTGTACAATCACCTTTCCCAATTTGGATTTTGAACAAGATATGTCAAATTTCTAAACTTTATAGGATCTAAAGAGGAGACAGAAGTTGAACAAGGAGAGGAAACTTCTGAATGAAAGAAAGTCAGAGGTTGTCCAAAAGGTTTGTGAACTTTGTAAACCTATATGGTTTTATGTCAGGGCTCTACAGCTAACTGATGCTCCATTTAACAGATCACAAATCTGAAAAAGCTGAAAACGATGAAGAAGAAGCATCTGAGAAACATCGAAAAACGTTGATTTGTTATGTTGTAGTGCTCCAAAACTGCTAAACTTGTAAATAAAAGTTCTTCTCACTACGTTGTTACACATCAGTTTCCTCAACTTGGTTTTAATATTAGTTAATTTTAATACATACTCAGCCTAATCTAAATGGGATCAAAGGCTTCGTGTTGGAGTGCCAACAGCATTTAAAGGTTCTACATAACGACATAGACCAAATTTAATCAATTTCGATGAGAATCAGAAAGGCGTCAAGTCAATTAGAGAATTTCTAGCAGCATGCTTTCCCAGATCCCACCAACACAACATGATGGCGAGCCAGCACATAACATTCCCAAATTCGTATTTTTTGGTTGGTATGTCGATAGGATACTACTGAGCAATAGTTTCTGATTTGAGATCTCCCCAATGTTTAGAAGCACCCAACGCAAAATTGGCTAGCTTATTTTTTCATATTTTGTGCTATTCACCTCATATTTCAAAATTAATTCAGCCACGCAAATAACCCATAACATTTTGCTGCTTGTTGAATATTCCTCACAAGACCCAAGGAAGTGGTTGTTTTCATCATAATTGACAACAAAACACGAGATATTGAATCAAATGTCGACATATAACACCATTCAGATTTGCTATTGTTCGGATGGTCATGTGCATCATACGCTGTCACGCTACTTACAATCCATGCATCCACTAGAATGAGAAGTTCTTATTCATCAAAAATGCTTTAAGATCTTCCACTAGAGGGTGAGGTACTTCCAGTTTCCTTGTCGTATGTCAGCATGCCCTCAGATACCGATGACCTGACTGAAGAACTAGTGGGATACATATAGTCGTAATTGGCTCGACTTGTCTGAAAATCGCCTAAAGAAGGTGTCATCATCGATAAAAACTCCATCATGGCTTCATTTGGAAGCATATTTTCAAAGCCAAGTGGAGGAAAGATCGGCGCCGTGGATGAAGAATAGGAGGTAATGAGATTGAAAGGACTCATATTGGATGACGTTGAAGAAAACTTAGATGGCTTGAATGGCTGACTGGTCACCCTGTTTTGATGGGCCACTGGTGGCTGGAGAATAGGGCTATGGGACATCGGGGTAGGAGGAGTATTGACGAGAGGAATGTGAACTGGCGAGAGGTCATACACAGTGGGACTGTTACTGCTGTTGCTGACCAGCTGAGGTGACGACGTTCTGCTACGAGAGTTATCCGCCACTGATTCAGTGACTTGTGACTGAATGCTTTCATTTCTGTTTGATTGATTTGTCCTATGAGGTCTTATGTCAGCTTCGTCGTCAGTCTCCGTGAGATCGATAACGTCTTCCTCTAGGGGCAGAAAATATATTTAAAATTTAATCAACTAACAAATTATCAGGACATCGATTGCTGAATTAAAATATTATCTACAATTTAACGTAAATTTTGAATTAAAAGCAATGAACCTGCTACATTTGGCAAGTCGACCGAAACAGTAGGATCAGGGGTTGGAGCCCTGGTCTCCTCGGCCTCTTCGTTCCTGGTGATGCTCCAACTCCCATCTTTCATCAATTCAACCTCCATTGAATCTGAAGCCTCTCTTAATACCTCAACAAATAGCCTGCAATGATTAATTTGAACAAGATTAAATCAAAATTAATGCAACATACAACCAACAAAAATATGATTAGACCCATCGATTATGAGCTTGCTGAACTCTGCCGGCCTATCACAAACAGGACATGTCCAAGTAGGCTTTTTCTCATTCATCTGTAGAAATGTCAAGGCGTCGAAGCACTGCAAGTGGCTGCACGAAGTGGCTCTACAAGGCAGTGACATTCTCATCTTACCCAACTGAAAAAAAACTTTCTTTAAGAATTAAAGAATTAAACAATATGAAACTAAAACTAACAGGACAAAGAAGAGAAACCCTTAGACTTGTAGTAGCAATTTCATTATCTTTGTCTAGAGACAATTTCTCTTTAACTGTTGAATGTAGATAATTTAATTAAAAAAATAGAAACCCTTGTGACACAAGCAAAAGTTGTCAATCATCGGATGTCAACTGACTTAATGTTTTGGTTGTCTCGGGTTTGCAGATCCCGTTTCTTTTGAGTCTTTGTAAAAGAATGTGTGAATTAAGTTTCCTTACCAGATTTATGCAAACACAATGACTCTGGAACAAAATTGTTTGTTGAAATTATTTCACGAAATCATGTTGAAATAGAAATTCACCTTGTTTTCTTCTAAATTCCATGTTATAGAAAGAATATTGTTGATGGAGGAAGATAGTCGACAAAGCTTTGTAATATCAACAGGTCTGTTTGGTCGCTTAGGTTCGGCTCCAGGTTTGTTGGTTGGAATGAGATTCTTGAAGTACAATATATATTCTAAAACTTTCTTTGACGCTTTGGTAAGTAACTACCCGTGAAAAATATGAGCTTACAGGAAGAGATGCCAAGACTCCGTTGACCTTAACGCAAATTCCCAATGGAAAGCAATCTGACTGCCTGCACGATGTATCCACAAGGCAGAACCGTAGCTGCAGCTGAGTAAGAAATTCTATTTGTCCTCCTCCAGCCACATTTTCCCTTAAGAAAAGAAGAAGGTAAGGACTCTTCTAGATGGAAATGATGTATGTAAAACCTTGAATTTGTGATCTCTTTGACCTGTTGATCAGTGAGACAGAAATTGAATCGACATTCTTGTTGCCTTGAACTTAGCCTGGGAACTAGTATGGAAAATGGGAAAGTCATGCTAATGATCACATTAATAAAAATAATTATCACTAACCCAAGCCTATGGGCTTCATAATTTCACAAAGGTTGTCGTAAAATGGTAGCTGCTTGAGTCTTACATCTGGGTGGCTGAGTAGGTTATTGTTGGCTGGAGGATGTGGGGAGGAATTTGCAGATGTCCCATTCAACGTTTGTTCTTTTGTATTGGAATGAACTCCATTTGTTGTAGCTGGAAATTACAACAAATCATGAACTTGATTATCTCATAAATGTGTTGCATTGTATCCATAGACACATACATTTTTAAACATTGTATGCAACAATTTACTACAAGTAAAAACTTTTTGACTGAGCCATATCAAGCCATAAGAGTATACATACACCCACAAACTGAGGTTGCAACAATTCTAGAAATAATCAAAATCATTGCCAAGACCTAGTTAGAGAATGTTGATGAGTAATAAAAAGAACATTTTAAAAGCATTTCCTCAAAGTCTTAAAAGTCAAATCGTTAATCCAAATTTGGTAAGTCAGAGTTTCCCTACTTGAATGCAACCGTGGTTGATAACAAAAAGCAAAATCAAATCTTTGTCAGAATCTAGATCAAGTCATGATAACAAATTATAATTAATATCAATTAACTTAATTAAATTAATTCTATTAACATTTACTCATCAGTTAAAGATCAATAGATTGGAGATTTCTGAGCGAAATGGTCTACATTAAATACTAATTTAAGCAGATGTGAAAGTCAATGTAGCAGCTGTAAATCATTACATATAACCTTTGCAAGTCAACTTTGTTCTAATAATGCAATTTGCAAAAATCAGAAATGTTTTAATTAAAAATTGTACACACACCAATTTGCTTGTGGTTCATCAGGTAGGAAGTATATCCCACATGTAACCTCTGACTGTATTTTTGATAAAGTTCTTTAATCTTTTGTTGTAGGTGGCTGGAAACTCCTCTTTCAACAAGCTGAATGGCCCTCTCCATCAACTCAGTCTTCCTCCCGCACCTGCTTTGGTTAGCAATTCCCAGCAGCAGTTGCAATTCAGATACCCTGAAGGTCATCACCATGTCCTGAAATCAACAATATCTTAAGACAAAGAAATCAAGTGAACTTTTGCAATGATGACATCCCATGTGCAAATTAGTAGCTTACATTAACAGTCGCTTTAGAAGCATTGCTTAATAAGTTTAAAATGAATTAAATTAATAGGAAAACATGTAAATTTTATCAACAAGTCAGTGATAATTATAACAACTGCAAGATAGCAAAACACCACAAGTTAGTAAGCCTGTATTTATTTAGTTATCGATGCTTATATTGTTCACACACATTTAAAATTTGCAAACGCAAGACATAAACAATAAAAGATGTACATCTCTTTAAACAAATATAAAAGCATGAAACTGAATGCTCATAAAAATGTCAGTAAAGTCTAATCATTTCTAATAATAAATAGATCCAAAAGGATTTCCTTTTCAAAAATAATAGCTGTTTTCAATTACAGGCAAGCATTTTATCAAATATTATATATACTAAAATTATTTGAAGCATCACGCAAATGTTACGAATCGCCTACAGATGAATAAATTAAAGCTTATTAATGCCGCATCAGTCCAAAATCTGTTTGTATGTTTTTATTAGCTGATGTCGTAAAACAAAAAGAACGCAATTGTAACTGATGGAATTCCCAAATTTTGGGAACTGGCGGCCATCTTGCCAGATCTGATTTTCTCTACTTATGATTATTTTCTCGGTTTCCAACGATAAGTGTGGAATAGATGATCTAACGCTAACGCCGAAGAAACGCAACGTACATACAGACAATTTAGTCTCACAATGTTTAAATAAAGTGAATCACGAACTTCGGATGATGTCACCGACAGTAGAGAAAACAATTTTCTCCACTAGAGAAATTAGCATTCACTTCAAGTGTGTAGCCCACATGTCACAACAAATTCTGACTTAGGACAATCGCAAAATAGTAACCAGATGTAAACTTTGTAGTAATTATAAGTGAGAAGCGGATTAAAACATTATTTGATACCTACCCTCAAGTCTGTCTTCTCAGTCATATTAGTCCTAAAATAGCGCGAAAATACTTCAAATTAAATATCCCATCAGTAAACAAACATAAAAAATCGTCGAGGCGGACCAGAGGAAAATATTCGTCCAAGGAAACGAGAAAAATTGCAAACTAGCGCACGATAGTTGTTCGAATCTTTGGCATAATGTTGTTGTAGTTGAAGCTGCTATTCAAAATTAAGGCTGAGCAGCTGCAAGCAAAGCAAAATAGCCGCAAATATATAAACAAAATTTTTATCTATCAGTGACGACATTGTCAAAATAAATTATTTGTGTAATTATATATAATTTTTGGTAAATAAACATCATTTTTAACTATGTCATTCGGAACAGTAATCCATGATTCACAAATTATGCGCTATACAATTTAAAATATAATTTTAAATTTATAAAACTAAAAATTCATTTATTTGAATTTTGGCTTAATTTGTTTGATAGCCAGCATCGTGCTAATCATTGTCAACGTGTTTCCAACAAATTCTAATAAACCTTCTACAAACATTGTCAAACCACGTCACATTTTTACAACCACAAATAATATAGAAAAATTATTTTTTCTATTGCCACGAAAATTCTCAAAACAGTTCTATGACCATAAATCTACAGATTTAATTAAGGTTTCTGGCGTACCAACCGTTCTTGCCGCCCGGGCCCCCTTATGGCCGTCAATAATCCGTTGACCCTCAGGTTTTCGAATAGCTTTCAAATATTTTTACAATCGGTTAAAAATTTACAAACTCTCCCCATTTTTCCGCATTTTTTTGGCGACAGTTTCAAATTTCAGTCCATCGGCGTGTTCCCTCTTTATAGCGAGAGCTGCCAAGTCTATAAGCCTTGACTGGCAAATCGATAATCGAAGGTAGTTATTTAAGCTAATAAGCTTAAGTTTGGAGAAAGAGCGTTCTCCTCAAGCAGCACTTATAACCCGGGCTAGAAAGATATGCAGCAAGATCACAATATTGGGGGCAGAATCTGTATGGAGGTCAAAAGCTAAAAGCGACCATCGATTTTATCGTTTCCTGAAGCTTCCACAAAATGCTTCAATCTCTTCTTTTGGCAAAAAACTCATTTTTCTCAATGTTTTCATCAACTAAGCCATTCGTAATTATCATCAAGCGGATTTGACGGTGTGAGAAACGCGTGTTTGTTTGCAAGATCATGAACTTGCTGAAATCTGGCTCTTCAATGGACACAGCAAAACACTGAGGAGAGGGGGTCGCCGTTTTTTCTATTTTTTAAAATGCCGCCCCTCTCCGCCAATGGCGAATCACCCCTGCAGCATCCCCCTTGGTACGCCCGTGGGCGCAGGAGTCATGGCCGCGGATTTACCTAATAAGATGCCCCAGCGCAAACATGTTGGTAGGCCCAGAAACACATACCAAGCAAAAATTGGAGGTTTTCCGACTTGTCTATATGTTTATTTGGTGGGGCTCTAGTGCCTGTGCAGTCGTACCACTTACCACCCCTAAATCCTAGTTGATGGGTTCAGTTTGAATTTCTCGAGGGCTAATAACAGTAGAATAAGAAGGGGGTGGCATTTTGAAGGGATAATTTAAATAATAAAATAAAATTTTAAAATGTTAAAATAATAAATAAAAAACTACAAATAGTAAAATTCTAACAATAAATTTAAAATTTTGTTCTGCAATGACTTTTTACTGTTGATATTGTTGTATACGCAGTTTTTGAAATGAATTAAGTTTATATTGCTAATATAATTAAATTTCTATTTGGTAGCTTTATTGTTGCTATAGAAAGCATTCTCGCTAATCACCTGACGATCAGCGAGAGTTGAGACAACTCAGAAGTCCAAATATCCATTTGCATCCTTAAGTACCTCATTCCTTAAACACTAAACTTCTGTTATTCAGTTCCGTTAACTGAATACTTGCTCTAATAAACTTATTAGTTAACATGCTTATTTGCAGACTCGCGGGTTATTTCAATATGATATTGTTTAGGTCGTGTCTAAAGCTAATTTTCCTAACCTAGGAACTTTTATCTAATCTAATAGAATTATATTAAGTTGTTCAAATTTAGTAAAATATAGAGACAAAAACAATTTTTTTTTAATTTTCATCTCAGCTTTCTAAAATTATTATCTCCTCACTCACAAAAAACTTTGGATTTGGAAAAATTAGGTGGGCCTCTCTGGAAGAGGTTAAATTTCCCTTTCTTCCATTACAGCATCAAAGTAAGAATAAAAATTTTATAGCCCTTTTCACTTTTGAGCTCTAATGTTCACGGGTCCCTAAACTTGAGTAGGCCCCGTTTCGGCGCACCGACTATACCCCCTCTCGTTAGGCCTGCCTTCAAATCTGCTTGATGATAGTTAATATTACCAGCATGGTGAAGTTGACGAAGATATAGAAAAAGAGGAATTCTTTGTTGAAATGAAGAGATTGCAGTATTTTGTTGAAATTTTAGGAAACGACGAAATCGATGGACCATTTAAACTTCATACAATTCCATACTTCGAGTATTCCGCCCCCAATATTTTGATCTTGTTGCTCATCTTCCTTAACCGACTCAACTGGGAGCACAAGACTCAAGCTCATAAATAAACTAACAACATATTTATAAATACAACATATTTATAACAACATATTTGTAAATACAACATATTTATAACAACATATTTATAACAACATATTTACAACAACATATTTATAAATACAACATATTTATAACAACATATTTATAACAATATGATCGATCAGCAATGAGCCAGACAAGGCTTACAGACTTGACAGTCCTCTCCATAGAGGGAACTTGCCGATGGGCTGAGTTTTGAAAGTGTGTTAATAATTTTGTGAAAGAAAAGCGCGACAACTTCGTCTGTAAATTCCCAACCGATTTTATGCTTTCATAGCCGAATGAACTTGCGTGTTTAAATGAGAGAAAAAAATAAAACAAATCTCAAAATAAATGGCCTCTGGTTAATTTGTATCACATTGTTTATTTTTACCATCGCTCTCATAGGTTTTCAGTTTTGTGGTTAATAAAATATTGAAATGTTAAATCATTTTATAGGGATGCATGCAAGTACATAATAAGATGGAAGTCTAGGACTAAGATCTTTGAAAATAAATATTTGTGGGCTTTCCGGAATTTTGATGGTTAACGGCCAATGGAGGGGCGGCGACGCAAACAGTTGCTTCGCCACTGGAACCACTATCCTTCACACTGCTTCATCAGCAATGCATCCTAGTACTTTTTCAAGGTCCCTTGAGTATGGCTATTGATACATACTCAATGTTTGTGTCAAATGTGTTAGGGTCTAGAACGATAGGCAAAATATACCCAACTACCATTGCCATTTAGTTCCTTCATACATTCATAAATCCATAAATAATTGATTGATCATAATACAGTTCTAACAAGCTAAGAAAGCTCCTGGAATAAATATTTATTGCACATTGTAAGTTTTGATCAAGTGAATTGTAAGTGTCGTTCCCTTCCTTGGGTCTTTAGTGTGAAATTAATTGTTTTCTGCTAATCCATCATCGCTACACGTTACTGTTGGAATATTAAGCACAATGTGCATTGCACATACAACGAATTTTCGCCATCTACCTCGACCAATTTCAAAATTATGGCTATGACAGAAAACAGCATCATCATAGTGCTAAAGTTCTAAAGTGTAAAGTTTGAGATTCTGAATACAGTCCCTCCATTTTAAAAATGGTTGCTCAACTTGACTTGTTTATTGCTTTCTTCAACTCATTTCTGCAGCAATTTTCAAAACAGTTTTTTTCATTAAATCACCAAAGTATCTATTAATCATTCAAAGCATCCACCTTCATTCACTTTCTGCCATTTTGTATTTTGGTGATATTTTGGTGTCTTATGTATCCAAATTAGATGTGAAGGCAGTGCAATAATCAGTCATTTACATGACACTTTGGAAGGGTGCTTCCCGGCAGTGCAGACTGTGTTGTGAACACGTTACAAATATTGCCATTGTGATGCGAAATGTGACCCATAATACATGACAGTGAAGCTTGTCTCTAGAGGGTTTTATGAGCCTACCAAAATCTACTGGTAAAAATCATGTTGTTATATTCTGAATCCAAAAATCAATTTTTTTCAAAGAATGCATAGCCATTACAACATTGTAACAAAGATGGGCAATGATTTTATTTATACTGGTCAAGATATTCACAAAAAGGAATGTCAATAATCACAGCTATTCAACAAAATCTTTAAATATCTCCTTAAAATCATCCATTAGCATTAGCATCACCTGAAACACAAGATGAACCCATGAGCATTTCAAGTAATTGCTGAACTGCTGACACTCGTCAAAATCAATGAGTTGCTCTCAAAAGATAAATAAATAAAATAATTAATAATAAAAATAATAAAATTGTGTATTTATAGAGCACCATAAGCACGAGCATCGGGGTATTTATATTTATATATCTTTGTCTCCCCCTTGTGGTGGTGCTAGCTGGATTGTGCACAAGTCACATAACGACTGTTGAGTTTACCATTGCTCACAGGAACACGAAACCCCTTGTGCCATCTTGCACACCATATCCAACTAAGTCAGAAGAGAACAATGGCAGGAAAGTTCAAGAACAAAGCATCTCAAAAATTTAAGACCAAATCCTCTTATCTTAAATAAAATAATACTAAGAAATAATGTCACCTTTAATTTCCTGAAGTTTCTTGATTAATATTTCTTTAGTATCACTTTCAAAGTGCATTTCATTTTCTAGTTCAAGGTTTGCATCCTGCAGCTTTTTTACAGTTTTCAAAACCTGCCAAAGGCATTTGATTAGAAATCCATATAAATTGTTAATTCTTTATTTTTAGTTATACTGACCAATTGGAGAACATTTACTGCAGAAATTTTGTTACGTCTTTCTCGCACGTCCTCAATTTTCTCAATCTCACGGTACAAATCCTTTAATTTCTGATAGATTTCGTACCTGAACGAAAAATGTTCAAACTTAACCACATTTAAGGACTTGACACCAAAAATGAATAAAGAAAGGTAAATAAATTCCAAAATCTCTTACTTCTCTGATTCATTCTGGTCTGAATGTGAACTCATACTTTCTGAATCAAAGTGGCTTTCATTTACATCATTAGCTTTACTAAGTCCACTTGTTACACATTTGCTTCCCAGTTTGAGATCAGCTTCTGCCGAAACTAAATCTTCCTGTAACATATCACTAGCTGTTAAAGGCAGATTTGGTCTTCCTTCTATTTTTGCTTGATTTTCTTCCTCATCTGAATCACGAATCTCAATGGCACTTGAGTCAGCACAACTGAAATTCTCCCTGGTTCGGGTTGATAAAGTAGGAGATGATAAATCTTCTTTTGAGATTAATGATATCACGTTAGGTTTTGGATTCAGAGAAAGAATAGGACGTCTCAAAGGGATTTGAATAGGTTGGTGTCTTGGAAGTAGGTTGACTATATTGTTTCTTGGTGCTATAGGTTTCTGGAGTGAATTCCCTGCAGAGTAGAATCTTGAAGAAAGAGAAGTTGGGACGTGTTTCAAAACTATGACCTTCTTTCCATCAGTTTCATTGTTATGAGATGCTTTTGCTTGAGGCTGTAAAATGATAAGATTTCTTTTTTGTTCATTATTATTAGAAAGAGTTGGACTTTTAGTTAACGAGAGATTTAGTGGTGAGGTTGAGAGATTGTTATGGCTGCTTATTTGGACTGAAGGCATTTTAAGCAACTTTATGCCGCTGTTTATCAATAAAGTTGGAGCTTTTGAAGATACCGAAGAACTAGAACATCTTGTTGTCACAAGG
The DNA here is from genome assembly GCA_021613335.1 of Whitmania pigra. Classification (NCBI taxonomy): domain Eukaryota; kingdom Metazoa; phylum Annelida; class Clitellata; order Hirudinida; family Haemopidae; genus Whitmania; species Whitmania pigra. Next base: position 1,082,912 of record JAJTWR010000231.1, on the reverse strand, counting down.
TTTATCAACTGAGTGGTAATATTCTCTGTAGTCTTTACTCCATTAGAATGTGGCTGAATGTTCAAAATGTCTTTTTTGACTATGGCTGTTTTAATTAAGTTTGTATCCTGCAGAACTTCAACAGGTTTTGGCTGAAGTGTAGAATTGGATATACTTGAATTCCTGAGAGGAAGGGCCTTATTAAAAGCTACAGCCATCTGTGGTGCAGTCTTAGTCGAGGGAACAAGATGTGGCTGCTGTTGGACAGCATTGAATTTAAATTGGCGACATCCGGAAATTCCCGTGGCATTGGAAAATGGCACTTGAAGGGTAGGAGCATTGATTCCAAAAGAGTTTATGTTTTGTGTGATGCCAAAAATTTTGTTTGGGGAAGATTTTAAGATTTCATTTGAAAGGGGAGTAAGTTTATTGTTGTCTTTGAATATCGGTGCCAGAGAACCCACATTGTTGATGATGTCAGGGCAATCAGATGCATCACTCATTTCATCATCTTCAACCACAATCACATCATCATATTTACTGGACTTGACCTGAGCATCTTTAGTCTTTATATGCTTGTTTTGAGAACCACAGTCTTTGTATTCTTTAGAATCTACATTCTTTGCTGGAGAATTTATTATTACTGACTCCTTTGAGCTTGGACTAGACTTGGTAACAATGGCTTTCACGTACTCAAAGTTAAGTTTTCCCAATTTGTCCAGAACATACTTTGGTATAGAAGTTATTTCTCTTGTGGGATGTAAAAGAATTTTATAATTACTCCATTCAATACTTTTTTTCACTCGGCTTATTCCATTCTTAGTGAAGATATTTTCATAAAATACACTCGATAACATCTTTTTGCAAGACTGCCAATCAAAGTCATGGTATGATGCCACCAACAAGTTCTTCATCGAGCCATCATTTTCAGTTTTTTTGACCAAGACATGCTCCATATAGAAGCTGCCAGCTGGATGCAACAACGGAGCTTCGAAACCATCACCTTTCTGGCTGTCTGAAAACGCTTCCTTCTTTTTTCTGAAATGTAGAATCAATTGTCATTTCACTTATCTCTTCAGTTGTCAAATATGCGGTGATAAAACAATTGAGTTGGATGGGCCTTTGATGCTAAGCATAATTAAAACTCAAAAACTCTCAATAAGCATAATAATATATAATATTAAACATATTTTACTTTTGGGGAGGAGTATCATCTTCACTGTCACTCGATATTTCAAGGCAATCAACAGTTGGAGTGCTCTGCAACATTAGCACTTGTATGTAAAATAATATAAATGTTTAATTAAAAGCAGCACCTTTACCTTGAGAGTAGATTGAGAATTTTCTGAAATATTGTTTGACTTGGTTTTTGGAAGAGGCTTCTTTAAGAAATTATATAAAATTATAATGCATTTTTAAACTTTTTAAATGTTTCAAACAATGATGAAATGAAACCAACATTTTTTTTGTGCGGTCGTTTTTTGTTAACGACTTCTCCATTGATATCTTCTGATTTTCCAGTAATTTTCTGTTTTGAAATTTCCGATTCAAGTGTTGTAAGGCTATTATCCACAATGTTTTCTTTAACTTTTCCACTTTTCTTAACACATCCAGTAGATTTGACAAGATCCTTTTTAGGTGATGCAACATTGCCCTTTTCCGATTCATTTTTCCTGATCTCGTCTCCAGAATCCACAGAGTTTGTCAGTCCATTTGGTATAAAAAGTTTCTTCTTGGTTGGAAGAGTAGTCTTATTGAGTTTAGTGAAAGAAAACTTAGAGTCCATAATGGGAGAAAGGCTTTCAAACAGACTAGCCCTTGACCTCGTCAAATGTTGGCAATGACAAGAAAACATGCACTGATACTGGCAGCAGTGATCCCTCTTCAAAAGCTTCTTCTGGCTTCCACTAATTGATTGGCAAACACAGCCTAACCTGCAGTAATCCATCCCACAAGTGAAGCCCGTGTTAGCAGGAGGAAGCGGAGGATGAGAATCAAGATCATCATAATCGTAAGGGACTTCATGTAATGTTTTAGGCTCCATGTCAGAAAGATCTTCAAATTTCATTTTCTTTTCTAAAATAGATAAATCAATTATAACTAAAATTGTAATTTAAAAAAATCTCAATTTTTTAAATCTTCCATTAAAGAATTGTTGAGCAACCAAGTTTGAGACGAACTTGTTTTTGATCCGAGGGAAAATGCAGGAGGTACCCTCAAAGCCTCAAGAGTTTTTAATGCTCGTGTCTTGCCAACCCGCATCCAAGTTAAGCCAAATTCAATCATAGACTCAGCAACTTTAAACAAAATATTTTCGCATTTTTGTACTCGATTTCATAAGATGTGACTGATGGGTCACTTAATTACATTTAAACTTAATTATGCTCTCTACGATATTTTAACGTGTGCTTTACAACAATTAATATGCTTAAATCTCAATTTCTCTGTTTTCATATTTTGTAATAAATTACAACACTGAGGTAAATGCAGATTCATGCCATGCACTGATAATTGCACCTAAGTGTTGTTTGTGGGGCAAATAAGACTCATCAACAATTCTATAAAATTTGTGACCATAGTGGGATATTTTGTTGGTCAATTGGATTAGATAAATGTAGGTGTATGTAAATAGATTGTTATTAGTGAATTAAATTTAAAGTTTTATCGTCATTTGAAAATATTACAAAAAAACAAAATGATATACTTTTCGGAAACTTGTGCTTTTGCTTCGCTTTAATTTGTAGGTTTTTACATCTTTTGTTGTGGTACTTGAATGTGGCCTTCGAAGCAAATCTCCCATTAAATCGTCTGCCATAAATTTTGCCTTTTGAAGGTTGCATGGTGGAGTCCTCGTCCAGAGTCGAAGCTATTCCTCTCTTATCAAATTTCTTCGCTTTAATATTTGTTAGCAATTCAAGTTCCATCAGGTCACTGTTCAAGGCAGGCATTTCATCCACTTTTATCAGAAATCCCAGGTTGACCATATGTTGGATGCTAGCCATTCTCTCCTCTTGACTCAGAATTTCAGTTTTAACTGTAACTGTAGACATGAGAGAACTCATTTCACGGAAGAGGTCTTCTTTGCTCCCAAACAGTCCCGGAGTTCCAAGAGAACAATTTGTTTCTTCCAACATCTTTCAATACTTGAAGCCTGTGAATACATCAGTGTTATTAACATTATTATGTTACATTACATTGCACCTATTTACACCTAGTACTTACACTTCCAGGCAGCCTTAGAGGTCAATATGACTCTCTGCCCAAGCCTATCTCAGATCATTATCATAGATCAATAAAAATTAATTATCTTAGTTAGTAATTTGAGGTTCTAAAAAAAGTTGTTTCAAACGGCCATGGCAAAAAAGTGTTAAATTCAAGCCAATCATATGGTCTCACAATCCAAGCCAATTATGCCCAAAAACACAAAACTCTCCACCTTATGAGATATATAAAAATTATAAAGGCTGTCATTAACATAGTTGACCTTTACATGGATTTGGCATTCCTATGTAATGGTTTTAAAGATGCATCACTGGTAGTATGCCACACTTGGGGGAGCAATCCTTGACATCCATATATGTTTATTCCATTTATCCTAGTTTAAATATCTTTTTTTTTATAACACAAAGCTCTATCAAACTTTAGGATGCTAAAATAAGGTTTTGTATGTATATACATTTTATCAATGTACAAATTTAAATGGTCATTATCTAATCATTAATGGCAGCTATTTGCAGTTTAAAAATCTTTTCCTAGCACATTGTAAACGATAACATGCTATTATAATCAACCATATGCACCATTCATCTGGATCCATCCAAATTTTTGAACCAAAACACTTATAGTGCTTTTTGAAAACCGACTCAAGCTCGACAACGTCCAAATTTAAAAGATTTAGTAAAATTCTGTTAATCACGTTGTATTTACCCAGCTGAGCAAATTTTCGCTAGATAATCAAGAACAATTTGACTTAATTACGAATAAATTACAGAATACACCAAATAGACCCTTAAATATAAATGTCATAATGATTTAAGAGCAGGTGCTCGATAAATTTACAAAAGTGTTACCAGTTTACAACGCGCAATCCCTTAGAATTGTTTAACGCCGGTAGTAATAGTAGCGCCAAGACAGTTGAGATTTACTCATCGAAATCAGCCAGTTTATAAACAATAAAGACATTTTCGTATTGTAAATAAATTTTTAAATGCATTTACCGTAACGGATTCCAATTTCAAAAATTAAACTCTATGATCGGAACGACAGCAAACGATACACGATTTCACCATTCGGACCGCTAACAAGAAACAACAGTCTTTTATAATCTTTGATGTCAAAACCAAATCCATACCAATGATTTAATTTGATATAACACTTTTAAAAGCATCAGATCACAATGAAAGAAGTTCAGATAAATGACATTCCTACATTTAACTGCAGTGGCATTAATAAGACAACTCCACTTGTTTTAATTTCAGTTTAAGATTATAGTTGTTTGTGGATAATTATTTTTATATTAAATTAATTCTAAATTTCTTTACAATTTGTCTGATTCTAGATCACGCTATACATTTCAAAATCACTCGCAAACTGATGGTTCGTCGAATATTAAAATCATATAAACTGATTTATACGTAATTGGTGTAAATGCACTAAATTTTATATTAAACCTAATGTTTTTTGTGGTACTGTAGTAGCATTCATGACTTACAAATAAGGACAAAAGGAAATTTTTCATAAATAAATTTCTGATTTTTTTGCCTATGTTAAATGAATTACAATCATAACGTGGAGTTTGCTGGAAAAAATTTAAAAGTTAGCCCAAGAGTCATGTTGTTGACACAAACATATCGGCGAGGGGATATCACGAAGTGGATCAGCCAATCAGAGAACGAATGAATATTAATTAGAATTATACTAAAAAGTTAATTTCTTAATTGAGTATGATCTATTTTAAAATATGTTAATATAAATAGAATTATTTGAGCAACAATAAAACTTGTGAGCATAAGCCCGAATTTGTTTAAGTTGTTGAGTTTTAATGCTGTGTAAACTTGAAAGCGAGCTGCTTGATCACGAATACTGCTCGCGAACGATAAGTGACTTGGGGAAAAATAACCCTAACCTTAATCCAGAGCTGACGCCACAAAGGCATTTAAGAATGACCATCAGCATATTAAGGATGTACTGAGACAAATTGTTGAGGCTGTGCAGGACACTTTCCCAAACAATGAGATAGCTCCACGGACATACCTTATTTTGATGGTATCAAACTGCATTGGCTAGAGCTCCTTCTCAAAACTCAACTTAATTGAGAACCGATTACGAACATCAATGATACAGGCACTACTTGTAAATTTGGCTGTCATGAATTAGACTTCAGTGACATCATCAGCGACTTTGCCACATGGAAATCTAGAAAAGTATCTGGACTGTAATCATAACTGTTATAACTTCATTCATTCTCTAATTTTAGCCATATTTAGTTGGTTATATTATAATTTTCGCTTTCATGGAAAATTAAATTATTATAACTGGCAAGCACAACTCGTTTATTAATTAGAAGAATAGCCCTGTTTCAGTATTTCCTAACTAAAAGTGTATTAAAAAAGTATTTCCTAACTAAAAGTGTACGTTACTAGTACGTGATATTTACAATAAGAGGAACTTTCCAAGTTCCCTTTCGGCTTAATCCGGCTCCTACTGGATGGTTGTGAAAACGAAAAAGAATGGTCATCATATATTGGAGAGATATCCCACAGACAAATTTCAGCTTAACTCACTGAGTACACTCTTGACTTTACTTGAGAAAAGTAAATATTTCAATATTTGAATGAATTCTTCGGTTATTATTATTATTATTTTACGACACTATTAACAAAATTTAAATAAAATAATTTTTTGCGTTTAGTAATTCTCAATTAATAAATTTATTTTTGCTGAAAATATAATTAATAATTAAAAATACTAATATATTTCCTCCGATTGGCTGCCCCCTTCGTTACATCCACGTCGTGAAATGCTTGCTACTTTTGGTAGTTCTAGCTATTTTGTTGGCTAGCAGTTATGGATTTGGAACACTTTTGTTGTGAGGACCACGCACTTGAACCAGAGTGCGGATTTTGGGGGGTACAGGTACTACAACTAACCTTCAAAGTGGTAAATTATTGAATAATTTAAAAAACATTTTAAGTTAAAATAAATTTTATAAATTTAATTCTTTATTACTTAATTGATTTACTTAATTTTTTCTTATGTTTTCCAAATGACGGGGAGGGCCATGCCCTTTTCCCCTTCCCAATTCCACCCCTGTTGACTAGTCATTAATTTCTGGTTTGACAGGTCCTCCAGCGGATTACATTGATGCAAAGGCATTTTTGTGAAGTAGGGCCTCGGCTGGTCTTGACTACTCGCGGTTTTCAAATCAAAATGAATAATCTTATTATTCAAAGGATAAGCCCATCTACCTGCTAGCTCTTTGATTTATCTCCTTGCATTTTCTTCCAATGAATTACTTATTATCAGACAACTTAAGAATTTCTATTTTAATTAATTTAAATTAAATCAAATACTTTGGTAGACGGTTTAAATTATATAGTTTTGTAGTAAAAATCTAGATAATATTTATGTGTTTCTTGATTAGCTGATGTCCTTAAAGATTTTTCCCTGCCCAAGTGCTTGTGATATGTTGTGGCAATCTCCATCAATGAAATAAAATAAAAAAAAAAGAGACAAAGAGATGCAAAATGCAGATGATTTGGCATGAACAAAACTAAAAGTGCCCTAATACTTTCCATGGCTCAAATAATTCAAACGAGCCACTGCTTAGATCTGGAAGGAAATTCCGAGCGCAGAACGAATCAGTTGCCGAGCTGATGTTCAAGGAAGTGAGAGGTCCTACTCAGACGGACCGTCATGCAGTAGGATGGAACCATCTGCCAAAATGGTCCCAGGCGAGCTCATCAGTCAGAGCCGCCATGATTATCCAGGAAAGGAGGCGAAAAGTGGAACAGGACCGAGTCACGAGGGCAGTTCAGCAGTCACAGCAGGGTAAGTGGACAACGTGGGAAGACGTGATGCAACGATCCCTTACCTGGAGCGACATGTAAAAAATGTCTCCGCTCCGACTTGCCTACGCGATAAGGTCAGTGTACGACCAGTTGCCCTCCAGGGACAATTTGCAGAAGTGGGGTCTAGTGGAAGACACCGAATGCCGGCTCTGCGGCGGTACTGAGACACTGCATCACGTGCTCAGCAATTGCACGTATGCCCTTGCCAACGGTCGGTACACATGGCGACATAACCAGGTCCTTCCAGAAGTGTGCGAGGCCGCAAAAGCAGCAGTCTCCAAAGCAAACTCGCGTACGATCGCAAATCAGCGAAAGATTTACTTCTTGCGCGAGGGCTTCGCACACCTCTGCAAAAAGAGATGTCAACCCCCAGGCGAGACATTCTTGCAGAGGCAAACGACTGGACCATCGCAGCCGACTTAGAAGGGATGAGGCACTACCCCCAGGTGCTGATAGAAAGTGGCAAGAGGCCGGATCTAGTGCTCGTAGCGCCGTCGACGGATGCCATCATTCTGGTGAAGCTGACGGTTCCGTGGGAGGACAGGCTGCAATACAGCAATGCGCTCAAAGCAGACAAGTATGCAGATCTAACGATGGACCTGGAAGCAAGAGGATACCGCACAGACCTCTACCCCATCGAGATTGGCGCAAGGGGCGTGGTCGGCAAGTCGACTTACGCTTTCCTCACTAAGATCGGATTGTCAAGCCGGGAGAGAACAAAGGCTATGACAAGGATGTCTGAGGCCGCTGAAGCGGCTTCATTCTGGATCTGGCATATGAGAAGCCAGAAAAAGTCTTAAGAGGCCACTACAGGAAACCGGGGAAAGCCGTCGGTCTCCGGTATGAATGATCCACCGAACGACGGGGCCAAACCATTGGCGAAGAGACGCGGTGTTGTCGGGAGAAATGGGCCGACCGCGGACTCGCGAAGCAACATGAACTGCGGTCCAAACCGCGGCTTCGAAAAGGCCCGCGATCGAGTCCCGAAAATTTCTATCTCCGGCTGCCGCTACAAAGAAATTATAAGGCCCAGTTTGCATATATTAAGGCGGTGTGAAGAACCCACTGAGAGCTTGCATGACCGCTGTAGGCAAACTGGTGTGGAGGCGATCGACATAACAAGGCCAATGAGAGCCCCACATAGTCGAAGTTTGCAGGCGACAAACAGACAGCATGCGACATGAAGGAGCCATTGAGAGCTTTTGCAGTCGCTCCAGTCCAGGCAGCAGTGACCGGCATAACAAGGCCAACGAGCACCTTTCAAAGCCGGCGGTAAGAGTTGGGTCCAGCAAGACCAAACCGACAGGGACATCCGGCTGATCACCGAAAACGTAAGGAGATTCAAAGGGCCGAAACGTTTGAAGACGGGGGAAACTCCTCTGAGGATCCCTGTCGGAGCTCCAAGGCGGAGTACTTAGTAACTTAGTAAGTAAATGAGTGCCACATACAAATAATGACCAAATCGAAGGTTACAAACCACATTCTTAAGAATTTACATGATTCCAAATTAACTGGGGCACCCAACAACTCTGGCTCCACATCTCCAATCAAAATAAAATAAGCTATAATGCATCGAATAACCTCTTTTAAGTTAAATTATTTAAAATGACCTTTATCATTTTTGTTAATCCAGGACGGACAATGTTTGGACAGATATTGTAATTGTAATTAATTTATATAGCGGTGATATGCATAGCGTCAGAGGCGCTTTTGGTAACCATTTATATAGCGCTCCTTCCCAAGGGAGCTTGTTTGAGTGCTGGTTGGGTTTCGAACATGACTAATTACAAATGCAGGAACTTAACCCATTCGGCCATCCTGCACGCTCCGATATGTAGTGTCAAGACTTTCTATGTTAAGTAGAGTTGATAATTTATTTGCAAATATTTAGACATGCAATCTATTAAGACTTCCATAGCATCAACAGTTTAACACAGATCTTTCATTTTACCAGTCAAGTTCCATGGGATATTTACCAGTGAGGCAGGCAGTACAGTATCCACCATCACTTTGACCAGGTTCAATTGGTGCTACACTTTCCACCAAACCTTCAATACTCAAGTATCTGATACTATCAGCACCTGAAATTTAGAAAAAATTGGTGGACATACATCCTTTACATTATATTTAATTCTTAACAGTAATGCTTATCAAAATCTTGCAAAATATATAAACATTTCCCACTATTATTATCATATTGTTGTAGAACATCCTTACTGAATTCATTCTAAATTAACAAAACATTATTGAAGAATCTTTCTTACTATTTTAATAAAATAATCTTAAAAACTCTCAAAAGTATAAGATATACATATTTTTTAAGAGTCTAAATTATGAACAAATAATAATGTAATTTAGTAACAATCACCAAATTCAGAATCATAAAATTTAAAATAGTTAATTAAGCCTAATAATAATAACATAATATAAAAAAATCTTATAAAATAATCCTAAAAAAATAACTGACCCACATGGACTTCTAGTTCTTCAAGAGACATCTTGTTTGCAATGAGCTCCTTTTTGGTGGGCATATTGATACCCATGTAGCAGGGATGCTTAATGGGGGGAGAAGCTATACGCACATGAACCTGGGGCAAACAAGCAAATAACACTCAACATAGCTTTTGCTTTGCTCATTTAATTTTAGACTTTCTCAAAAATTTCACAATCACTAAATAATAAAATAGAAAAAACATATTGATATTTCAGTTTCAGTTCTCCAATGGGAAAACTTCATGGAAAACCATTTATTTATAAACTTTATTATGGTTACCTGTGCAGCACCAGCTTCTTTAAGCAATTTCACCACAGGTTCAATGGTGCTTCCCCTGACAATAGAATCATCGACCAACACTATCTTCTTACCCACAACGTTGTCGGCAAGAACTCCAAATTTCATGGCAACTGCAAGTTTTCTTGACTCTGGCGTGGGTCGAATGAATGTTCTACCAATATGACCATTCTTGAAGAGAACGGATCGATACTTTATGCCCAACTATAAAGTATGTGTGTAACAAAATATTACATGATTAATAAAAAAATACTAGCGCATCGTTTAAATTTAAACAAGATTTTTTAAATTTGGAGTAAACTGATTGAAAAATATCAATAAAATCTAATTAACATTAGCTGATTAACAGAAGCCTCACAATAGATTATATACTTATATATAATAATAATCTATGTCATTTAACAATAAAAGTATTCTGGTATTATCAAAGCATGAGAGTATTTATTTTAAACACATCACTTTGCATTTGACAGCCATTACATAATAATCATTATACGAATTTTGCACAGGTATCCCAGCAATTAACATCAAAAGTTCAAACTTCATCACTGTAACCAATGGCAGCAGGGGTTGCTGATTCAGGTATGGTGCTAATAATATCAGCATCAGCAACAGGAAATTCGATTGCTAACCTCCTTCCACATCTCAGCCTTGCCGAATAAACAGACTGCCCTGTGATCATAAATAAGCTAAGAAAAGCTTTGCAAATATAGTTATAAATAATATCAATGATGTCTTGTACAGTGTTTACTAAATTAAAATGGAATTATATTCTTTTAGAATCCAATGTTTGGGCCTCAATAATGAAAACAAAACTATACTCTGATAAACAAAAGAAACTCTATTTATAAACAAATAACATGCAAAACTATTAAAACAAACCTTCGTAAAGACTGTCAGGCCTTGCAAAGTAAACATACTCAAATATACAAAATGCTGGAGGCTTCAATTCTGGTCTCCCAACAAGACTTAAGGACTGAATGCCAGAACTTTTTATTTCGACAATCTCGCCTTGAGGTTAATTAACATAACTCAGGTTTTATTAACTAAATATTCAAAAGTATTGAAATAAATACACCAAAACCCAGCATCAACCTGCTCTCACATAGGAGTGGAACTTTGCACCAACTGATGGAAAAGAACATGATTCAGAAGAGACCACCCAACCTAAAAATAGTTACTGCCAAAGTTACAATAGACTTTTAATCACTTAAAATTCATTACACTAACCTTGCCCTTCATTGTTACATATCCTTCCAATACAAAGAGGCCTGTTGCCAAATGGATCCCTAACTGCTATGAGCTTGTCTTTGTACATGAACACAAAGGAGTATGAAAGTTGAGAAAGCTTCATGAAATTTTGTATCCTGCCATTTATTAAAATACAGATTTAAATGATTAAAAAGTGATTAAAAAATTGTGGCTTTTATGTAATATTTAAATTATATCACATTAAAATTCCAGCTCATGGAGCCGATTAGTTTATATCGCATCGTTCCTGAAAACAACAATAGAGCATCATGTTCATCTGGCTTGCATCATTGCCTAAACTTCAGGATCATAGATGGTAAGTAAATGATTATCTCTGATAGTAAATAAATCAAACCATATTCATTGAAATTTATGGCTGAATTTCTGATAAAATATAATTTAAAATTTATATTTGACTGATCATCACGATCCTGCAAATGACAGCAGGGGCAACCTTTCAACCCAATTTGGTTCGTCGACTTCATCTTCAAGGGATGGTGGTTGACACAGCAAAAGAGTGATGAGTTCAGTATCAGAACTGGTTGTGAGACCAATTCCTTGCTTCAATAGCTAGATGTATTTAACAATATAATTAATATTAATGAATAAATAATCATACTAATGTGCAATTATTTATAATTATTTTATAAATTAATTAAAATAATAATTACATAATTATATTAATATGTAATTTTTCATTTAAATTATTTTCATATTTTACCAAATATTTAATTACACATATATGTATGATTAAGCAAGAGTTCTAAAATAATTCTTTTCTCTGCATTCTTTTGTGGCTGGAATACAATTCTTCCAAGCATCACATGCATGCATAACTCAGTTTGATTTATTCATTGCTTTAACTGTACAACACACTTTTTGCTTTAGTGGCACAGTGTTGATGAGCTGTCCATTATGAGCAACAGCAATCTTGCCATGGAGAGTTTCTACAACAAAAGGCTGGCAGTTGACAATGCTTGAAGATCCAGCTGTTGAATACCTCACATGACCTCAATAAAAATGCATCATTTAATAATATTTAGCTAAAAACCATAAAGATTTAAATGCTTATCTTACCTAAAGCTAGATTTCCATTAAAAGGCCCATCAGCTTCCCTAAATACATGATTTACCATGCCCATTCCCTTGTGCTGGAATAGATCATATGGATCCAATCCAAAACCTGTGACAATCCCTGCACTCTCTTGGCCTCTGTAACAGAGGTGTTTGATCATAATAAAGATATTATTTGATAAGTAAATTAGGGTCGAAGTTTAGAATAACGCCTATGAATACTACCTATGCTGCAGACCCATCAACCCATGGACAACTTTTTGACCAACATCAAGAGAAGTGGGCCATGGGTCAGAAGCCACACATCCAAATATTCCACAAGCCTCCTCCATTAAAAAAAGCTGAAATTAAACAAAAATATTTAGTTAAAAAACCGGTTAGAACCATTTTATAAACATCTCATAACTTGATAACCAATAAATGCACAAAGTCTAAAGGCAGTAAAATGCCTAACAAAACTATTCCTTGACAATTAACTGTTAGCTGTCACTATTTTAACTTCCAACCTCCACAGATATCTATTATAAACTATTATCTAATAGTTTTAATGGTCCCATTAATCCAATGTTAACATAATTAGTAGAACAAACCTATTTATCAATCTTATCAGATCTTCTAATTTTGGACACTTAAATTAAATGCTTTTGTAATAATTAAACCACGAAAGACAATCACTGGAAGTAGCACGCAGTGTACCACACGTGCATTTATTTATTTCAAATATCGATTAAGTTTTAATTTACATACATGTTTAGCTTAGACTTTGTATTACTTAATTGTTTTATTTAATTTAAACATTATGTTACATTCAAATTGCTAAACATGTGTCACATCAAATTAAAATAATTAATACTAAATATTAATTTAATAATTGGATCTAATTTTTTCAAAGTTTACTAGCTTAAAAACTATAAATCGAAATTTTTCTTTGCCTCTGTTTTTACACAATGAGGCTTTTACTTTTACCGTATGAGTTGCTGCTTGTTGTATTTAGTTAATAATCACATTAAATGCTAAGAAATTAAAAAAATTAGATAAATTGATTATAAGCCATTGTCAAAAATTTTTTCCACATCATTTACAAAAAGATATAATAGTTTCGATTCTTTGCCCTTGATAATTTTTATACTTAATATTCGCGAGGGAGGAGTTTCATTAGCATATTTTGTAGCCTTGCCTCATAGGAACAACCCCGCGCAAAACGATGTCGTGATGTCTTACATTCTGAATGATCCAGTACATTTTTTTGTAATAATTAAACCACGAAATAAACCATGTTATTTTGCAATAGTTTTGAGGAATGACAATTTTATTGTGTATGGACATAGGAAATGTTGGAGTTATGAGCTATTTCACTGTTCTAAAAAAGAAAAACCTTTATTGACCGGCCTCATATTTGAAATATCATGTTTTACCAATATTTGATGCACTTCCGATGTGGTAAACATTCTCTATGCACTAGCAAAGGCCTTTATTTATGCCAAACCATCAAAAAAGCTACAAATAGTTTCTCTTCCTGAGAGGCCTAGCTAGTGGTTTCTAATCTTTGTAATTGTATTTAGCCGATTTTTTGAGTGCCTTACGTATCCGAACAGGATGTGAAGGCACTTGTTAATCGATCTACCATTTATATAGGGCTGGAATTGAAGTAAACGTAATCTGTGTAAGTGACTAGCTTGTCTAAAGTTAAGCCATATTCAATTATGAATGCTACTAAGATTATAAGAATATAAGCTAATTTTTTAATTTCCATGTCCTTAATACAACTTTTCAAAAAGTCTTCAGCAACAGGTGTTTATTGATGACATATTAATAATCAAGCAAATGCCACAAAAAAATACAGCTCCAAAAGGAGAAATTCAATCATTTTAGTTAACAAAAATACACACATACTTTAGAAATAATAACCATCAATAAAAAAAAAAGTGCAAACATAAAAGTTGAAATAACACTGAAGAAAATAGGTCTAGCACTGTAACTGGGTTAACAAATCTATTAAGTAATTAAGATTTAAGGATATCAGTAACTTTCAGAATAAAAACCTGTTACTATTTTATAGCTTGCTTATAATACAAGACAGGATTGTATATAAGAAGGATTTTATAATTATTCAGAGATCTTAAAAATCACAATACTCTTTGAAATACTGAAAAATTAAACTAGAGGCCATAAGCTATATGATTTATATAAAAAAGTTGAGAGCATCACGAGCTGCTGGTTGAAGGAACGTATAACATAAGAAAATAAAAATACGTTAAAACTTCCTGAGCAAAAAGATAAAATTTCATAACACACAATGCATGTAAGATCAATTTGATTTATATGTCACGATGGTGTAGTGCAGTTGCACTAATGAAACTCCTTTACCATTCCAGTTCCACAGGATACTGACCAGTGAGGCATGCAGTGCAGTACCCTCCATCGCTTTGGGCAGGCTCGGCCGGTGTCACGCTATCCACAAGGCCTTCAAGACTCAAGTATCTAACACTGTCAGCATCTATAATTTAACACGCACGTATATATCAAAGAAATTTTACCATTGAGGTAAACATTAACTCCAAGTCACAAATAAACATCATCCTGAAAGTATTTGTAATAACCAATAGATGTCTCAAATTCTTCAAGTGACATTTTGTTAGCAATGAGCTCTTCCTTGGATGATATATTGATGCCCATGTAACAGGGATGCTTGATGGGCGGAGAAGCAATGCGCACATGAACCTGAATCCGAGCAAGAGAGTTTGATTATACTTTAATCGAAACAAAAAGAGTAGAGCAATTGAATCTGATTTTCGTAAATGCTCAGCATAGAAAAATTACCTGGAGTGCCCCTGCCTCTTTGAGCATTTTGATCACTGGCTCTATAGTGCTTCCTCTGACAATAGAGTCATCCACCAAAACAATCTTTTTCCCTCTGACATTATCAGTCAAAACACCAAACTTCATGGCAATTGCAAGCCTTCTCGATTCGGGAGTAGGACGGATGAATGAACGACCAATGTGTCCATTTTTGTAAAATACATGTTGGTACTTTACGCCTAGCTGAAGTTTCAAATACAATAATATATGTGAGAGACTGTTACTAAAATTTTTCTCAGCTCTCATGGTAATCCTCATCTAACCTTTTTTCAATTTTATATTACTTATCATAAAGAAAACTTTCAAATTCTAAGATTTTATGAGTATCCAACAAATGCACTTCACTTGACACATGAAAATCCTCAAATTCTTAAATATTTATGTTTTAAACAATATTTAATAGGAAAGCAAACATTTCTACCTGTTTGCTGTACCCTATGGCAGCAAATGTAGCTGACTCAGGAATGTTACTGACGATATCAGCGTCAGGAACAGGGAATTCGATGGCTAATCTCTTGCCACATGTTTCTCTTGCCAAATAAACTGACTGTCCTGTGATTATTCAAATGTTGCATAAATTATAACAAAACAATGTGCAATTAAAATTGGTTTTCATTAAACTAGTTTAAATATTTTTTTAAATATTACTTTTTTTTTAGCTAGTTAATTGAGACAAACCTTCATAAAAACTATCAGGCCTTGCAAAGTAAACATATTCAAATATACAAAATGCTGGAGGCTTCGAATTTGGTCTCCCAACAAAACATAAAGACTGAATTCCAGAACGTTTTATTTCCACAATTTCACCTTAAATAAAAACAATCGATTTACTAAAAAAACTAATGCAAGGTTAAAAAAGCCTCTATAAATTTATTAAAATAAAAAATGGCTGACCTGGCTTGACAAAGCTGTGGAACTTTGCACCAACTGATGGGAATGAACAAGATTCAGAAGAGACCACCCAGCCTGAGGATCACACATCTTATGTCAATCAATAACTCTGATCGACTAGAGTAAAACTCACATTATTAATACTTACCCTGCCCCTGACTGTTACATATCCTTCCAATACAAAGAGGCCTGTTGCCAAATGGATCCCTAACTGCTATGAGCTTGTCTTTGTACATGATCACAAAGGAGTATGAAAGTTGAGAAAGCTTCATGAAATTTTGTATTCTGTCATATAGGAAACATGAAAAGATGTATGGCCAATTGAATAGTTTGAATAGCTGATGCCTTATGATTCAAGGTTAACATGCCCAAACTTGCTTATTTATTTATTTATTCCTTATTTATATCATGATTGTCAAGACAAAAAGTATGATTTATTGAACATATTTCCGTAGTCAAATTGTCTTAATTTCGCTGTTTTACACATTTAGCACCAAATTTACTCAAATAAATTAATGTTAAAATTACAATCTATTTGAAATACCTTGCAACCCAATTTGGTTCATCAGCTTCCTCTTGTTGACATGGAGATTGAGACAACAACCAAGATATAATCTCAGTGTCAGAACTACTAACTGGATTAAAGCCTAGCTTCCTGAGCTAATTAAAAGTTACATAAAATGCATCAACAAATCATTCCTGTGCAGTATTCATGATTTATATTTTAATTTATAGGTCAATTTAACGTAGTGAGTTAGTACGAGTATTCAAGTGAATTAATAATTCCAGTTAATTGAGAAATTAATGTAACCTCTTGATCGAGTGATTGAGCATTAATGAGTTGACCATTATGTGCCACAGCAAATTTGCCATGACTTGTTTCAGAGACAAAAGGTTGACAGTTGATGAGACTTGATGATCCAGCTGTTGAATACCTAACATGACCTGTAAGTTAGAGAAATGCAATCAATATCATAATATACCATTGAATCATAAGTTTTAGTTTCCCAAATAAGACTGTTTAAAAATTAAATCATCACCTTACCTAGAGCAATGTTTCCCTTAAGGCAATTAAAGGTTTCTTTGAACACATTATCAACCATGCCCATTCCCTTATGTTGGTAGAGATCAGAGGGATCCGATCCAAAACTTGTGACAATGCCTGCACTTTCTTGACCTCTAAAACATCATGCGTATCGAATTATGTGATTATGATATAACTGTGGTAATTACGCAATTACTAATTTTGAAAATAACCTATGTTGAAGACCCATCAGTCCATGGACAACTTTTTGGCCAACATCAAGAGAGGTGGGCCAAGAATCAGAAGCTATGCATCCAAATACTCCACAAGCCTCTTCCATTCTAAATTCAATTAGAAGTTATTTCTAATATATCTACCAAGCATGGGTCCTTAATAAAATATTCAAAAACAATAAACTGTAATGTACATTAGTACCAAATAATTAAAGTTTAATTTATGAGTTTCTCTCAATATAAATTCGTCTGCTGAAGAACATTAAGATAAAATTAATTGCATCTTTATTGAAACTGTAACCATCGCTGGCTTTCTTTGACCTTGGCATTGAAACGTCTAATTACCACCTTAATTAACTACTTACAGGTGTTTATTACTGATGATGATTTACATGCTATCAACACACAAAGAATTTCACGAATACAAACAAAATTTTAAGATACCCGTTGCAATACCCTATAAATTTCAATCGATATGAAAATCTTTAACAGACAAAGAACCGGAACTTACATGCGAACCAAGGAATAAGATTCAAATAATAGGTAAAGCCTCGTGTCTTTGTTTATATTGCGGATCGTAGTAGATCATTAAATTTAAACAGGTATGTCTTCTATTTCAATAACATTTACTGACAAATCTTTATGTAGTAAAACTGTCCATATAATTAAATAAATATTAATTAGACAACTTTTTAACTCTTGTAACCACTCGAATCACTTTGAAGAGGCAGGTGTAATATAATTAATGCAAATTTACAGCATTATAATAAATAATATAAATTATGAAAGTCATTTAATTTGCCTTAATATTAGCGAAAAACGAACCGCTCTATCACTAGCCTTGAGATTTCACAAGGAACAAATGAGAACGAGTAATTGTTATATATTTGTTATGCATTTATGGCTGCTGGCGTACATCTTTGTTACCTTTGTGTCAGGATGGACTTATACAAACTTTTAGTTTTTGTGTTTAATCTCAAAGCAGATTTTTAAAGAAAGATTTTAAAATTTTTTACCATTCTTAGTAAAAGGGTGAACTAACTTAACTAACAATTTTATCTAAATGAAAATACAGAAGATTAATTAGTTATGACTATTTTAGAAAAGGTAGCACCAATTAAAACAAATTTGAAGAATAGTCGTGTTACTCATGAATGACCTTTGAATAAGTTAGAAGGAACAATTCATTGAGAAGTGAATCCTTCTAAGCCATCTGGTGATACTTTGAAGAGAAAGTCCCAGGACATCGTTCGAGCTCTGCAGTCAGACAATAATACAATTAAAAATTAATAAGCAATGAATTAATTATATTCCAAACCAAAAGAGGGTTTTAAATATTAAAATGCAAATCGTTGGGAACAAAGTATCTTCATACACATCCGATGGATTTCAATGAAGTATTCAGATTAATAATCGAATTTTTAAATATTGCAGGTATTACGAGATGCAACAACATTGATATGAATTATTATTATTATTATATTATTATTATTATTATTATTATTATTATTATTATTATTATTATTATTATCATCATCATCGTCGTCGTCGTCGTTGTTTTTGTTGTTATTACCATTATTATTTATCGTTGTTGTTATCATTAATTATATTAATTATATTGTTATCATTATAAGATATGGTCACACAAACGGGAGCTTGGAAACATTGTTGCACATGCATGGATATGCATCTAATGGCCGAAAAATGATTATTTACAATAATTTTCTATTATAGTAAGCGAATGTAATGATATTAATTTAACCAATAATACTATAAAACAATTACAGATTAAATACTTTATTGTTGAATCAATAATTAAATAAATTTCTTTTTTCTTGTTCCGACTTAGGCGTATTTCACAGGAACGTAACAAAAAATTCCTTTTGATTATCGATGAAGTGATGACGACGACGACGATGACTTTGTAATGAGATGATGACAACACATTAGAGGCACTAATCCACCTCGGCATCCTGACCAGTCCCATTGGAAGATTTATAAGCCACCATATGTCGTCCATTTACTCCTGTTGCGGCTAACTTGCACTGGTATATACTACAATAATGATGGTCACTCTAATATCACTTGTTTAAGAGTCGTTTAAATTAAAAGTAAAATTATATCAATCAATTAATTGATTAAATTATTTTGATATCAGTCGCTGTTGCTGCTCTAGCCCTGGAGATGAAGAAGTCGATTGTCTTATTCACCAGTGGATGAATCTAAACGACCGAATGTAAAATCGAGTAAAAAAGTACATTCAGTCGATGTTTACATTCGATGCCGTTGTCATCTTCCTTCACGAAGGAGATGGAAACATGGCAAAAAATTATCTCACGAAACAATCAACAAGCACGCTGGACCGTTGGAATGGTATGAACTTCCTCTGTTGTCATAAGGCCATTATCCAATTAGCCCCGCGCACCTCGCAAACTTTATAAATATTCCTCCTCTTGGATTGTCAACCATCCTGGATACTCCGGCGCTGCTTCTAGCATCACCGACGTCGTCTGCTAGCACCGGAAGTGGATAAATTAAAGCCTACGTTATTGTGACGATGATGCCGATGATGGCGGCTGTAATTGTACTGGCGATGACGATGTCAATGTCAGCGTTGAGCTGGAGAAGTTCGTTTTATTAATTATCTTTGATTGACAAATCCAAAGTTATCAGCAAAATTTAACTTAAGACGAACAGGGTCACCATCATCACAAGATAAATAGCAATGACGATAACAATATTAATAATAATATCAATAATAGTATTAATCATAAATTAAGGTGGTGATAACCTGACCAGCAATAATAAAATAACAACAATAGTAGTAATAATAATAATAAAGAATAATAGTAACGATGTTAGTAACTGCGGTTATGAACGAGGGAAGGATGTCCTAGAGATTGATGTATGAATCCCCGCTAATGCAAGCGTCCCTTTAATGCGTCGAAACTGTCAATCGAATAACAGACTCCTAATGGTTTGCTTTTATGTCGCTTACCTGCCTCGTACGAAGTCTGTGTACAAATTATTGATGTACGTTTTTACGTGCACGACTGGCATCGAGAGATAATTTTTTCAATTAGACTCGATGGAGCTGGTGTGCTTAAATAATCCTTTTCTGACTACTTTAAACGGACGTATGATGGAGATTAGTTGTTGTTGTTGTCATTGTTTCTGTAGTTGTCCGTCCATCCATCCATCCTGCTTTCGTATAAATCTCACTCCGACGTTCCATCCAGTTCCAGGTCGTTGTCTGAGAAGGTGGCGTTCAACTCGGAGAGGAATCGAAATCCTGAACGCGATCCTTGATGCGATGCGCTGTAAATGTTTTCCATCGATTGTCAAAAGAAAAGAACGAATCGAAGGCCCGCCGGAGCGGATAAAAGTTTTTTTTTAAATTAATGACACGAGCACGACGTCATTAATTGATCGAGTGACCTTTAAACTCTCGCGTTCAATGGAGCGTGAACGTCACGCGACGAGGCCACTGATGCATAAAAGGGTTCGATCTCGGGTGGCTAATTAATGAGGCAATCGAGTCCTTAATTGGACCTCCACGGCAGAGGTTGGAAGAAGTGAATCCGTCCCTCAGGTTCAGATCATATCATTCAACATCCACCGGGATGAATGAATACCTCTCCCTGGCAGAGGTCGCCATGATGATTATCATTACCATTGTCATCACTATCACAATCATGTCATTTTTACTTTAATGACTTTATCTGCCACGATAATAACGCCAAAGCATTCATTGACAACGCAATAAAATATCTCCCCTCCCCCTGCGACAATTTTCCGTCCGCAATGGCCAATCAGATGACCAGGTATTAGCCTCGTTTAAGTGGAAAAAATAATTCATTCGACTCCCTTGTAAATGTAAACATCACGTGTTGAATTCACGACAATTATGCCTGCCACTGATACGTCCTAATAAACAAACAGACACGTGTCTCTAACCAGCAATTATCGCCACCAAAGATTACATATTTACGCAGACGACGTTCATGTAAATCAATCGCACGTGAGGAAGGCTTTTAGCGCACCGAGGAGACACTTTTGATCGCTCCAAGTGTATGAAGAACTGTTGTCCGCCATTTTTCCGACCCCGTCCTGTTTTTCAATCCAACCTTCTGTCCGTTTATCCGCCAATCCATCCATCCATCCGTCCGTCCATCTAAAATCAATCGCTGCGGGATATTCAAAGCAACTTTGCAGAAGTAACAGTCCCTCTCGCGAAAACCTTTTGAAAGAACCGAAAGTGAAAGTGACTGCAGGATGAGGTTTGATGACGTCACAGAGGATCGATCAATTAATGGGAAGTCATCAGTCAGCTCGATTCAAACAAGATTTTAATCCGAGTGCATGAAAAATTCAATCAAGGAAAGCAGCATTTGTGCAATTCCGATGAAGGATGAACTGCTTAAATAAATGAATGGATGGCTGAACGAATGGATGAACGAATGAACGAATGAACGAACGAACGAACGAAGTGTTATTTGTTTGTGATTTCAAGCGGCATCAAAACAAGTGGAGACATTTCAGTGGAAAATTAGGGTGCACTGGAGTGATTGATGGTGGAGAGGAGGAGGAAGACTGCGCCGATGGCGTTGAATAAATTTATGCGCTCCGCCAGTAATTTGCAAACCTGTTAACAAAATGTCCTCCAACGCCAAACAACGATTTACGACCTGAAAGAAAAGAGGATCCTAGTTGGAAAATAAACTTCAAAAGTCCATACCAAGGATTGCCAGAGTCCTCGAATGATTTAAAAAATTCTGTTTATCGCATTGGATGTTTTCAAACCTAGGTAAACAGTATCCATAGAAATCGTGTACGTGCGAATAAATCATGGCCAATCTCTGCGTTATGTGGAGAGGCCATAGTACCTTTAATGGTGGTGGGATGGTGATGACGAAGATGTTGATGGGGTGGCTGATTAAGTTTTGTCGTTGCAACAATGGAGGTGCGTAACAGGCTTGTCATGACAGTGATCGATCATACTCAACCAATTAAAAGTTGGCAGGAACACGTCACATGCACGTGACTCTAGGTTGTTGTTGTTGTTGTTGCTGTTGTTGATGCTGTTGTTGCTGTCCTAATGGAGATGGATGAGTCAATCCTCGCTTCTGATGAAACCGTCAACTCATAAAATTCTCCCCAACAACAAGAAACTCAGACGTTCTTGAGCAGCTCTCTTTCTCTTCCACATCATCTCCCTTTCATAACATCAGCCATCTACAACAATAACCTTCAACAACATCAACCACCCTCAACAATAACCTTCAACAACATGAACCATCTACAACAATAACCTTCAACAACATCAACCATCCACAACATCATTCCTCTGCGTTCTTCTCTTCGCTTCTTTTCTTCAGTCTGACTCTCATATTACTGTAATCAAAACATCAAATTAAGAGAACCACCATCGTGGCGATGATGTCACGTGACAAAGATTCATGAGGTCAAGGTCGCTAGTGATGAGTCGCTGGGGAGGCATGAGATGCATATGTCGCAGATTGCGGTCCATCCTGCTTGGACGTTTGAAGTCTGGGTTCATCGAGTGATATTTCTCTGCATCTTAATGACCCTATTTAACTCGATGATTGTAATAGTACTTGGGATGATGATAATGATATTTTTGCTGATGATTTTCTGATATAAGAACTTGCATTCAGAGATTTAGTTACCATCTTGCAGGGACTTTCCAAAAATGTTGAGGACCCTCCCCATTAGCAGGGCTATCGAGAAGGGACACTGAGCAAGGACGTCATTTCAGCTTTTTCCAAGGGAAACCCTCGCATAACTTGAGAAATAGACCTTTTTGGCTTCTAGTCAAAATTCAGGAAGAGGCAAACCCTACGAGATGACTTTTTGCGTCTAGTCTAAAACCAGGGGAGCCGTTTCTCCCCCCCCCCCCCCCCCCAATTAGGTACCCAGAGACCTGGCCCATGATCGATGTACCTATTTGTGCCCTACCCTATTAGTTGCATTCGCACTATTTGGGTTTACACTTCCTTCTGGATTTATCCAGTTAGTTCAATTTTGATAAAGTAAAGAAAAAAGTCATTAAATGACTTTCGTGGTCAAGTCTACAGACATTCAGTAGATACATTCGGTAACAAATTTCTGCAATTATTCAATATTTCCAATATGAATTGTCTTTAGAAAATTACATTAATTTTTATGCAGTATTTGATATCATAATTAATAACAAAACTTTTTAGATGACGCTTCCATTTGTAGAATAATTAAGCTGACTTTGATTCTAAGTTGCCATTGAAGGCATTTTCCAAACCTACTCCATTTTGTTCTCTCATTCCATCTTTTTTCTCCTATCGTCAACAAGAGGAGAATTTTTGACTTGGCGCCATTTTGACGTTCAAGAAATGATGGACAACCAGATGTTTGTAAATCGAATATGGTCAAAGACGTCGAAATTAAGCCATCTTTGTGCTATGCCTAGCACCGTCAAAAATGACGAGGCCAATGGGAAAAGAGAATGGGTGGAGACTTGAACGTTATTGGCCACCGTTTCCATCCATCCGAACATGGAAACTATAAAACGAAATGTAATTGTCGTTTTATCACATTAATTGTCTGATTGAGTTTTATGAGTGGCGTGTTTCCAAGTAAGTTTTTCTTTATCAGGCGAAAACAGGTCACTAAAATTTTATTGAACGACATTTAATGATCCGCGCTCTTTTTTCAAGCAAAATTTGTTTTTTTTTTCAACTAAGAAGCATTGCATTCCATAGAATAATGAAATAGGAAGTCGAATGCGATTCGATCATTTAAAATTTTGATCATTACCACGTGTCGTTAGGAACGAGGTTCTTAAAAGTTAAAAGTGACTAATTGACTCAAGGCGTTCTATATCCCATCTTTAATTTACAGGTGCAAATGAATCGCCATTTTGTTAACGAGAGAAAGAGGTAGTCAAAATGCATCCAAGTCCAGCATTAAAGAACCTTAATTGAAATTGTACATAATTTCAAAGCTTCAGGTAGAACTCCATTTAAACATTCCGAACAGTTCTTTCAAGCAATCCTAATTCGGCATGTTCTCTTCTCGCCCAAACCAAAATTACTTCTGCCCAGATGGTGGCTCTCTCCTCAACTCCATCGAATCCTCCATGTTTGGCTATCCTCCCTCTGAATCTCCACTAAAGGACAGTCACATCAAAGACGGTATCGTCACCAGCAACAACAACAACAACAACAACGTTCTCAGCCATGTCAAGCAGCCCAACAACACCATCAGCAATCGACGAACAAACATCAACCAAGTCGTGCCTAACAGAAATGTTCCCGTCATCATCAACAACAACAACAACAACAGCAACAACAACTGCTCCGGTCAGCAACATCTACAACTACATAGCGTCGCTCAACAAAACGATAAAAGCCCTTTGAATCAAACGCACAAGAAAGAAGTCAACGGCGAATCTAACAAATCTTCCTCAAATAAACAGAAGAGGCACAGAACGAGATTCACCCCGGCACAATTGAATGAACTCGAGCGAGCCTTTAGCAAGACACACTACCCTGACATCTTCATGAGGGAAGAACTGGCCATCAGGATAGGCCTCACAGAATCCAGGGTTCAGGTGGGTAAAGCATTCTCTTATTCACCCTCTTCGACGTGATTTAGTACGTATATAACTTAGTAAATTATGACAAATAACGAAGATTGGGGAACTAAACATTTGACGTCTGAAATGCATTAGTATACTCTATAGCTATTATTATTAATATTATTATGTGAATAAAAAAAGTTCGGTTACTTTCTTATTTAATACCTTATTATCGAGTCAGATCCAACGACTTCAAATAAGCAAGACTAGTTTGTGAGCAGTTTAAGGTCCAAAAAATCCCATGCGATATTTTGTAAATGAGAAGATTCAAGTTATAATGTTGTCGTAGATGAACGTGAGATATGATTTGCGATGGCAGAGGAATTCCTGAATTAACATGTTTCCATTCTGAGACGTGTTGGAAGTTCTAGGAAACATTACCGGATGATGAATGGCCGAGGAGCGTGCCGTGAGCAAACGTAACGAGGAATCAACCTCAGTAAACAATGGACATCGCCTCGGGCGACCATGGAAATGTTGAAGAGCCCCCTACGAGTTCGCAACTCTCCACCTGATGCGTAGCTCCGCTAGAATTTTTCATAAGACCATTCCTCTAGAATCCACCGTCCCGCCATTGCGGACGCTCAGTAATTAGCTTGAAGCATTATCAAAACAATCAAGTAATAACCATCGTTCGCAAAAACAGGTGTGGTTCCAAAACAGACGAGCAAAGTGGAAGAAGAGGAAGAAGATGACAAACGTGTTCAGGACACCAGGAGCTCTTCTGCCCTCCACTTGTTTGTCACCCTTCGTTGCTTCTCCGACCATCAACGATTCCTTCTATCCGTTCTCAGACTCCTGCAGCCCATGGTCGGCAATGACTTCACCTCTGAATCACCCGATGAACCATCGCATGATGCCCGTAGCGGAGCAGCATTTCAGTCCTTTATCACCGAACATATCGAGGCAGGCTTTTATGGGTTCCACGTTTCCTACCTCTACTTGCGGCAACATGGCACTCGCCAATGCGGTTCCACTGAGCACGGGCAACTCCTATAACGATTCCGCATCTCCAATCATTGGCAGCACTTGTGCATCGAACATGTATCCGCCATCGTCTACATTTATTCACTCGACATCCTACCCTTGCATGATCAACAGGAACTGCGACACTCCGAATAACATCTCGCAGTCGTGTGGCATTCAAGACATCGGCGACATCTGGAGGGGATCCAGCATAGCCACCCTCAGGAAGAAAGCCCTCGAACACACGGCATCGTCTGGCGTCGTCGGGTTCCGGTGACGACTTCGCGAAAGTTGTCGATTGTTTTCCATTCTTTCTTCTCGTCTAGATCGAATGTCACCACCTTTAAAACATTCAATCACCAATTTCTATCATCATTCCTTTAGTTTTGTTTTCAAAGTCGTGCTAGTCCAAATTGTTTTAAAATGCCGTCTTGTTTTGTTCAAATTACGCATTTTATACTCTTGATAAAGTTATTAATTTTTATGTATTTTCTTTTTAAAAACAAGGATTTACATGTAAAATATGATTCGAATATATTGTTTCAATATCACGTTGTCAATTTACTTCCAACTCACTCTAATATCCGCTAACTAACTATCCTCGTGAGCGGCACTTACTTCCGATGCGGACAAACTTCTTCCCGAGTCAAACGTCCCAACAATTTCCGGACTGCGATAAATCCGGGCCAATATTGTGGTCGGAGGTATTGTGGTGTAACATTGTAGCACAAACATTGTGATATCTTGCCGGGACGTTAAATCCGTTTATTTTAATAAACAATTTTAAAAAATTTAAATGACTTGGAAGTGAAAAATCAAGTGGTTTTGCTAAAACAGTTTTTATTAGTAACTTGGTAAAACGTTCGATCTGGCCTGTTGTTGACAAGTTAACAAATTGAGAAGTTTTAAAAAATTACATTAAATCTTCTAGATTTTTTAATTTATAGAAAATTAGCTATTTGGTTAACAAACTATTTGATCGAATAACACCATTGTTTTCCTAAGCCTCTTCAGTTATTGCAGTCAAAAGTCTGGATATTACACCGTATAATTCGGTGAAACTTACGCGCTGTCAAAAATGCTTATTTGACTCGTAATCGCATATCGGTGGACTTCAGGTAACTCTTTTGGGATGGACCCTTGGAATAACAGTGGATGTTGATTCACATTTAATTTTGATTTTTGTCACTTATTTGTATTTTCACATGCTCTAATTCCTAAATTCTCAAATGTTATTCTGAAAAATAAATATAAAAAAAATTAATAATGCGTATTTAGTTAATTCATCTTATTCTTTACAATATTTATTTGTCTTAGTAACCAACAACAAAAAATTATTAACTTGTTTTCTTGAGTTAAGGTACGTTTGAATAGTGCGTTACCCGGGCAACTCCGGGATTTCAGACAGTTTCGGATAAAATAAAACAGTTGCTGAAACTCTGTGGATAAAATTTTTAATTGTAACTAACTAGCTTTTTCCCTTACAATCCAATAATTCTTAATTCTTGATTTTAGACAATTTTTTTAAATTCGTAGTAGGATGATAATAGGCAAGGTAAAAAATTTTGTATGAAAGCAATTTTATTTTAAAATTATTAATTGTTATTATCATAATATTTTTTAAATATTGAATGTTGAATTCAATTTCTGACTTTGATTCACAAAATGCCAAATCAACCTCTACAAATAAATAAACATGGCACTTTGTGGAACCATTTATTAACTTTTTAAAGTTTCATTAATGCCATAATTTGAGTGAATTTGTCAAAAAAGTAATATTAGCTAATGAGTTTCGTGACTTTAGCTTTAACTAATCCTAATAATTTATTTCTCTAGCTAGTCAATTGTAGTACCCCACTAACTCGCAAAGGAAATTAAGTAAATTCTTTCTTCATGTCATCAATATTTTTACTATGAATTAGCTATAGAATATTCTAGGCATAAATTTAATATAAATTTAACTCTGTTCATTTTTAGCTTAAATTCACGCTGAAATTTGTTATAATGTGAATGTTTTATTCGCCCCTTGCCATTTCTTCCTATTCGCCAGGCCTTTGCTTATGTTTTTCATCTTAATCCTTTTAATCCATTATTGAATTCCACTCTAGAGTTATATTGTAATATTTTATAAATTTTTAAATTATAAAATATAGTCATGTTTGAAGTATAGTGATAGTTTATAACGTGTAGTATATTTATGGTTTTTTATTTGTGTTGAAAATACAACGAAGTGGTATTTATCGCTCATTCAGGTTGCGTATAGAGAAAACTGTATTGCCTCGTAGTTCGCACGGAATTTTCATGGATATCTCAAGCAATTGGCTGTTCAGTAATGAAGAGTTGAAGGATACGCCAAATAGATTGAGTGGATTGTCAGAGCACGAAGAGTTGAAGATGAGATACAAGTCAGCCTTATTGATACAAGAGCTTGGCGATAGGCTTCACTTGTTAGTTTTGTAACTAATTTATGGAAAAGCCTTGTAAGAATGAGTAATGTTTAAACTTGTTTGCTCGAAACGTTGGGTGTAATATTGCTTTTCATTGTGAATCAATCTTGACTTTAACTGACTTCTGTGAACTTGACAGAAGGACAGGTTTTTACATTTTACTTGTCTCCAATTAAATGCAGTTAGCAATGCCATTGACTCATATCAATTCGTTGATATTGCAGGGATCAACTCAGTATAAACACTGCTATTGTGTACATGCATAGGTTTTATACTAAGCAGTCCTTTGCAAAGTTTTCTTATAAGGTGGGTTTTGATTTTAATTTGACTTTGAATATTTTCAAATTAGGACATATGATTGTCAAGCACAACAATCAATGAGTCAAAAATACCAGGACCATTAAAAAAAGAACTTGACACAAATTTTTGTTCTCCGGTTTTAAATTTTTTATTGCATTGCTACTGCTTTATGTTAAGGTCAAATTGTTGTGATGACAAATATCACTTTAAAATGAATGTTACCATACCAAATTGTCCCAAATACTTCAAAATGTCAAGCTCTTTATATTAAGATGTTAGTTACTTTGACATGCGGGTTGGCTGAATGGGCGGAGTTCCTGCATGCGACAGTAATGTCAACAATCGTAATGTGTCACATTCACAACCCTGTGGGTAGCTCCACTATATATATATATATATATAAATGGCTATTACAAATTGCCTTCACAATGGATACATAATGTACTCAAAAGAGCAGCTAAATACAATATCCCATGATTAAATGATCCATAACCAGATCTAAAAATGACATTACAACAATCAACCATGTTACTCATTACTTTATTTTTGAAGGCATGTAGAGCGATAAAAGTTCAATTACAACTTTTTATAATTATAAAATTGACCGAATTGCATTTTAAGGCAATTAACTTTTTTGAAGCTGAATCGGTATATACAATGGCTTTCAGCATCCTCTAGCACAAAATAAAAATAAAAAAATGTTTAACAAAAAAATATTTTATAATGTGCTTTTAATTTAGACAATGTCACCAACATGCCTCATGGTTTCTGCAAGAATCTTGTATCAGTATCAAACAGTCGAGAGAGTTGCCAC
The DNA here is from genome assembly GCA_021613335.1 of Whitmania pigra. Taxonomy (NCBI): domain Eukaryota; kingdom Metazoa; phylum Annelida; class Clitellata; order Hirudinida; family Haemopidae; genus Whitmania; species Whitmania pigra. The sequence goes on along the minus strand of JAJTWR010000231.1, from coordinate 1,053,578 downwards.
TGGGGCTTGTCATTTGATCTGCAGAGAAAATCTTCCTAAAGAACTTCGAGAAGAGGTTGGCATTGTATTATTTGTAAATTGCATTATTTGTGTGTTATTCAAAGGAATGAGGACATAATTACTTATATTTTCAATAATCAGAGAATTCTTGATATGATGGAGGATATAATTGTTGACGAAGACATCTTGCTTAGCACGTTCGGTAAGTGAGGCAGTGTGCTTATTAATTAGATGATGAAAAAGCTTACATCAGACTATCTTTATCACCAAATGAAGTTGCTTTAAAGCTTTAGTGTTACTTGTAATTTCAGGATTTGATACAACAGTGGATCTCCCTCACTCGTTCATTTTAAATGCATGCTCATTGTCGACAGGTATTTTGTTAATCATATTGATGTGAAACATATTGTGTCAAGATACTATGCAGCTGTTTACACATTAAAAATGTCATTTAAATTGTTCATAATCATGTAATTCCTTTATTAATTATTGATTAATTCATGTAATTGTTATAAAGGAAGATTTTTCTTCATTTCTAAGCATTTATTATAATTGTGTAATGCTTATTTCAGTTTCAAAAGAGATTTCACGCTCTTCCTACTTGGTGGCATCTGCAAGGTATTTTTTTTATCAATTTGCTAAAGAAACACTAGAGTTAAAACCTGATTTTTTAAAGCTTATTTTCTACAATGATGTGTATCAAATATCCTCCAACGACCGTGGCTTGTGCTTGTATCATGGTAGCCAGGAAGTGGATGGGGCTAGAGGTTTGCCTAATTCTTGTACATTGTCAATAGTGAATTAATACTGTAATTGTTATGAAATATTTATTTATTTAATGAAAGACATTGTGAATAAGTGTATCCATAGCAGCAGGAGCATAAGGGTGTGAACCCAGCACATGGCAACTCTTGCTTTTGCCATCATTCACATGAATGCAACCCTCTGAGTTAAATTGCATGCTCTGAACGATAATTGATATTTAATTATTTTTAATAAGTCATCTATCAATGCTTAAACTACTAACCAGTGTGAAGAGCCAAGTTGATCTTAAAATAAAAGTTTTAATATAATTGACAGAATGAAGCCATTTTAAATGAAGAAGAGTGGTACAAAAGAATAGACCAAAAATTAACATTCGCAAAACTTAAAGGTAGTGTTCCACAGCTGAAGGCTAGACCTTGAGCCTTTTTATAAAACGTCCATACACTTTTTTAGAATTATCGGATGATTTAATGGCTCACATTAACATATTCCCTACAAAATTTATGAAAAGGATGCCGGTTAAGGTATTATTATAACATTATGATCGCATCAATGACTGTGTTGAATTACAACTTTACTGGCTTTTTTTGATCAGACTTCGGAAGGCCAAAATGAATTAGTTAATAGACCAAATGTGGGGTCAACTCCTTTAGTGAAGATGGTGCAAAATGCAAATTTTCAGAAAAAATCTGCCTATTCTGCTATGTCAATATCAGAACAACAAAATGGAAGTTTACCTTTCAAGTATAGTGATAACAAATCTGCAGTACATTCTGAGGCAAATGCCAGGAAGCCAGTCACAATATCTTCAAACAAAACTGATGATTCAAATACATCTGTTCGTCAGCCTCACAACTTATTACCACCTGAAGTTATGACCGGAGCCTCTTTAGTGCAATCTGGTTTCACAGCTCTTCTTCCATCTGACACTAAATCTAAGACTGAGAAACATCAGACCATTACAGTGCCACTTGAACAACAGAAACTTCCAAAAGATGAACATCAATCTTGCCATTCATTTTCTTGCTCTCAGCCTGTCAGCTCCATTTTGAAATCAGATGACTCACATAAACATGTTGGAAATGGAATTGCTTCTCAAATTCCTCCTTCTTTTGATGGTGCTAAGGTCAGTTCTCCAATGCAACCTACTCATGAAAAGTCTATTCCATCACTCAATTCTGAGCTTGAGACTGAAGATTACATAAAGGACAAAAAGAGAAAAAAACATAAAAAAGAGAAATCAAAGCATCCTGAGGAGAAACACAAAAAATCAAAGCATAATAAAGAGGTTCAAGAGGATCATAGAAAGGTTGCTCCAATTAGGATCAAGCTGCCTCCAGTTTTTCCAAATCCGACACAACCTTTAAAAACGGCAATGGAAGAGGCTCAGGAATCGGAATGTGTAGATAAATTAAATAACACATCTTTTTCAGAGAGCAGCAAAGAGCGTCTTACTGTGAAAATTAGTAAAGACTTTCATGGCAACTTTTATCAGCAAAAACAGGCCGAAGGCATTTCACATTTAAACGAATCAAATAGAAAGAGAAAGCACGAGCAATATTGTCCATCATTAAAGAGACCTCGACAAGATACCGAACGTGCCAGCTTACCAGCAATATTTCCACCTCTACCATCTGCTGTAGAACGGCCCCCTTTTCCTTCTGATGTTGCCCCTCCTCCTTTACAGTCGATAAGTTATCCCCGATCATGAGTTAATTTTAATCCATAGGTGACTGTTTTATCATCATTTAATTATATGTAAATAAAAAAAACACTGATATTTAACCAATTATGCAATGCATTAACTGTGCCTATGACTTTATGTGGATTATTGTATGGGAAGTAACTCACGTGGATTCTTAAATTTTGTTATTGAAACATCCCAGATGTAAACAAACTTATAAAACTTTTGAACCAAGCATTTCTTACTTTATGTGGATTTTTTGTATTGATTTTTAGTGTATATTTTAAGAAAATGTTGTGATAAACTATGTCACTTTTAGATGTCTCAAAAACCAATTTCTCAGAAGTTTAAATTGTTGAAGCATAAATTGCTCATTGATTTTATGGTTGTTCTCCTATTTAGTCAGTTGCACAGCCGTAAAATATTCAAATTAACTAATTATCTTGAAGCTCTTTTAGACCTTATGGCTTAAATGTGATGGGTAACATATTCGGGTGACGAAGTGAATAAAACTAAATATTAACCAGGAATAAGTCTGATAATTAGACTCATTTTATGTGTGAGGAAGTCGGCCATTAATATAATTTTTGCTTGATTTAGGTAAGGCTTCAATTTTGTAATTATTTCAATTATATAATTTCGGAGTTTTGGTTGATAAGTATGCATCCGGAATTCTGTTGATCCGCGGATTTACGGCGTTCAACTTAGGAAGTTGGTTGTGTTGCTTTTGATTAACTATTTAAGTGAGTAATCCTTCATTTATCCTGATTTCTCATATTGTGACAGCATGTAATTTTTGCATTTTAATGGGCGCACAGTTTTCCACCATAAGAATTCGTTATAAAATCCAGTTCGTTATTCGTTATAAAGCCTGCTTCGTTATATAGTTCAGCACCCATAATGCCCTGCCCAAGTTCTCTTCTAATCAAATCACACTTACCCATAAGTTAGTGTTTTGATGTAATAAATATTAATTATTGAAATACTCAAAATGCTCATTTTGTCTTCATCTACTACTTAAATAAATTAATTTAGTTTAATAAGAATTTATATCCCGTAATTTTTATCTCTCATTGTATTTGCCATTATATATTGGGATATTTGGGATGTAGATTCATCAATCCTTAGAAATAGGCATGTCTAGCAGAAAGAAATACGTATATATATTATTATATACGTAGTATATTATTTGTATATATTATATAATTTGTATATATTATCAAGCATAGACTTAACTTTAATGCCGTATAAAAATAGATAGTTTTGAACGATTTTATTTGCTTACTAGGACAGTGCGTACATTCTATGTTTACCTTCAAACAGCTTCCTGTCTGTGTCCTTCTCGAGATGGTTGGACTTGTTCTAAATATTGATTTTCGCGTTGAAACATTAAGTTATATAAGTGTGCAGAGATTTTATGGAGGATTAATTATGTAGCGCGTTTTAATGTATATGCTGTTACACTTCTGTTGGTGATTTGTAAAGATAAATATTTAGTCTAATATGAAGTTATTTCTAGGTTTAGAGTGTAATGCCATTTAATGAAGTATGAAATGAATAAGCCGTGGTTTGTCTGATTTTTAACAATGCATTTTACTCGTTACAGGCTGATGAACAAGAACTGGTTGTAAGTTGTAATTTTATTCAGTTTATCTACACTTTAGGTAGAGGTGTAGGCCATGTCAATATGATTTTCAAAATACTCTATATTTATGGATTTTGTAATGAGGATTTGTTTGTGCATTCTAAATCTCGTTCAAAAAATCATTCCAGCAAACAATAAAGCTTCACTTGCTAAACCTCAGCTTTTTCTGATCTTATAAAGCATGAGCCTGTGTGACTGTTATTGTATTCAGTTTTGCCTCTGGCTTCTCATTATTTACGTATTATGTTTAATGGGCAGGATCCCCAGGATTCTTTGAAAGAAGAATGTGGGAAGGACAATCATTGTCTTAATTTCAAGGAAGAACTTCAAAGATGCACTGACAGGGTCAATAGCAAATCTAAAACCACAGAGACCTGCACACAAGAGCTTTATGATTTCATTCACTGTGTTGATCATTGTGTAAGCTACTTTATTGATACGAGTCCTACATTTTATTTACATTTCAAATCATTTTTTTATTTTCATTATTTTATTACAGGTTTCAAAGTCTTTGTTCAAGCATCTGAAATGAGAAATTAGTCTTTTAATAAATGATTATCTTGTCCCAAATTACCTGAAAAACTTGTTCTGTTGCATTGTAGTGGGATCCTAATTGAATTTGTTTTTTTTTATGTTATATCTAGTGAACTAAAACTTGCTATGTTTGAGCTTTGTAGGTATTGTTGAATTTTAACTTATATGGATATTTATTATTTTGCCCAATTTTATTTTGTGGTGGGGCATAGGTGGAACTGTTTCCAAAATCGGTTGGGGTATGGCAGTCCTTTAAGTTGCATGCATGAGCACTTAAACAGTTTGTAACGTTACATGAGGTGGTATGGTGCCCATATTGGGGGCTGGCTTGCTCAAGGAATGAGTTTATCCCACCCTAGATGGAACACCGTGATCTAGTTTCTAAGTATTTGGGAAGGTCGAATTTTTTAGGGTGGGGGTGTTATAAGATTTAGGCGCACCCTTTGCTAGCTTTACCAAGCTAGTTAGGTTCAAAGCATAGGAACTGAAATTTTGCGAAAGAGTCTGCGTCTAGTCTCGACTTGCTTCAGTACCTGATTTGATTTAGCTAGGGTTTTGTTTGGTTAATAAATTGAAAACGGTAATGTTGTATCCAGGCTTTTTTACGTGAATATTTATTCTTTTTTGAAATCCCTGAGGTTTGAGGTGCTTATTAATTATTATTTTATGATTTGGTAAAATTGAGGTCGCATATTTATAGATAAGTAAAAGCATTTTTAATTTAAGCAGAGTATTTGACTGCCATCTTTGGAAAACATTGTTGCGATAATTCTGCCATTTCAATGGAAGCCGTTCGTAGATGGATATTTAGCGATGAAGAGTTGAAGACGACACCCAACAAATTCGACGGTTTATCTAGGGGAGAGGAAATGAATTTAAGATACAATTCGGCTTTGATGATCCAAGAACTAGGCGAAAAACTCAACTTGTTAGTTTTTTGGCCTTGTTTATTAGAAGCTAGTCTGAAAATTCATGCAATCTAGATTGCCATATTACCATATTGTCGAAGCAAACATAGAGGATATTAGCCTCATGGATAAATTGTTGTGTTTCACTATATTATTTATAGTTTGTTTGAAGTGTATCATGTTTATTTTAGGAATCAGTTGTGTATAAACACAGGCATTGTGTACATGCATCGATTTTACACAAAGCGAGCTTTCTCAAAGTTTCCATACAAGGTTGCTTCTCATTGATAATTACGATGTAATTTTTATTTAAGTTATAAGTCAAAAGCTTTACAGTATTTTGCTGGAGAATCAGGAGTGTTTCTTTGCAAATTAAGTATTCGAGAAACTGCCACACGATTAAATATATTAATTGTTCGTTCTAATTGTTGTATCTGCCATCTAATTTCATGTGCTTTGTGAATATCAGTTCTTCATCTGTCTTCATAATGCATTTTATTGACATCTGAATTAGTCGTGTTTTTACTCATTGTTTTTTTACTTTAAATGCTTTTTCTAAGACACCATAGTTACTGTTGAGCAAATTACACTCTCTGTAAAGTGTATTTCATATTTCATTTATCACAAGTCAAAAGCTGTGAAGTGATATGTAAACAATCACTGCATAATGGTTCTTCTTTTAATGATTGTGTTTGAGTTTGATCCACTAGAGCCTTTGGTTTTAGAATTTAGAATATAGAGATCTTGTAAGAAGTGCATGAGTGTTACGGGAATCTGGTCGTAGAATTACAATTGTGCATGGTTTAATTTGCATTCCTGTTGGGCTAATACAGCATGCTTCTAAATATTCATTGTCAGACTATGTCAGCTGCCTGTCTCTTCTTAGCAGCAAAAATTGAGGATCAACATCGTAAAGTTGAACATGTTGCAAAGACAGCCCTCTATCAAATTTACAAGGATAGCATATCCAGTGACAGCAAGAATAAGGTTTGTATAAGGTGACAATGTGTGAGTGTTTTTGAGATAAGGAGCACAATATTGGGAATTCATAATGACAACACAGGGGATTCAAGACATGATGGAAGAGATCTATGATAATGAACAGATACTTCTCGGAACACTAGGTGAGGTTTTTGGAATTCACAAGTCACGAAGGTCTAACTATTTAATGATTATTATGTGCGGAATGCCTCGTGATCAGGATTCGAGACAGTAGTTGAGCATCCTCACTCTCTCATCTTGATGACATGCTCATATATGAAAGGTACCATCTTTTACATTTCTTTCCAGAGGGGATGGCATGTTATGTTGTTTGCAATGGTTTTGCTTGCATATGTGAGTTGTTTATTTATTTTGTTTTCTTTATATTTAAGATTATTTAATGTTATTATTTTCAGCTTCGAAAGAGATTTCACACTCCTCATATTTACTTGCGTCTGCAAGGTATTTTAATTTCATCGCAGACACATCATTTGAATGCTGAACTTTCAATTATACCATCAGTTTGTTCACAACTATGATGTGCATCCAACATCCATCGACCATTGTAGCTTGTGCTTGTATTATGACAGCATGGAAGTGGGCAGGTCTAGAGGTTGGTCAATTTATGGAAATGTGGATATGCAATTTGTCAGTCAGTTTGCAAATGTTTGGTCATCAGATACAAACTCCCGAGGATGGAAAGGAGTGGTTCAAGCGTATAGATTCAAACATAACAGTGGAAAAACTTCAAGGTAATTTCCATAAATCACTGCCTTCCATCAAACAACTCTTTTGCAATATTCGGTTTTCAGCATTATCAAATGAATTATCAGCATCTATCAATACATACCAGACTAAATTCTTTAAGAAGAAATCCATAAAGGTTAGCAAATGGTGGTTATCATTGACATCTATTTTGAGAGCAATTGTTAACTAAATTTATATTTAAATGTAACATTGTTTTTAATGCTTGAATATTAGTTATATTTTCTAACTTATTGGTTAACTATTATCATTAGTGTGGAAGAGTAGAAGCTTGTTGCTTTAAAGGCTTTATGATATAAAACAGCAATTTATTAAAACTAAGCTATTCAACAAATTTACAAAAATGAATGGCAATTTGATATTTCTATATGTTTCACAACAAAAACATTATTATTTATATGATTTTTTTCATTATTGTATTAGCCTGCTACAAAGGATGGTCACAGTGATCAAAGATCATCTTCATCTGCCCACATAACTCCGATTTCACATGCAACTTCGCAAAGAAGGCCAGGTAGTTCTGCATTGGCAATGTCTGAGCATCAAAATGGAAGCATGTCTCTCAAGCACTGTGATAACAAATCTGCAGTTACATCAGTAGCTGCTGAGATAAAGAAATTGAAGCCAGTTGCAAAATCATTTGACCATATGGATAACTCAAATAGATCTGCTCAAGATCCCCTAAAGTTATCGCAGATAGAAATTCCAGCTAGAGTACCATCAACTCAGTCTGGTTTTACAGTACCTCTTCCGCCCGAAACTAAAATCAAGACTGAAAAACCTCATGCTTTACCTGCCCTGCACGACCAGAAGAAAACAAAAATTGAGCAACAAACTTGGCCTTTAACCTCTCATCCCCATCAAGTTAATTCTATTCAAAAATTAGAAGGCCCTTACAAACATTACAATAACTATTCTCAAATGACCTCAGTTATCGACAGTAAACAGTTTATACCTCCTAAGGTTTCAGATCCCATACCTTTTGCCATTTCATACCATAACGACTCTAAGAGGGATGAGTATGTAAAAGAAAAATTGCCGAAAGAGCATAAAAAAGAAAAATCAAAACATTATGAGGAAAGTGAGCACAAACATAAAAAGAAATCCAAACATAATAGAGATTTCAAAGAGGAACATTCCAAAAAGGTCCTTCCTGTGAAGATTAAATTACCATCACTTGTTTCATCAAACTCTACAGAAGAATTCAAGCTCAGAATAAAAGAAATTCCAAAGCCAGATGATAAAATGATAGAAAATACAATTAACTCTGAACCCATCAAGGAGCGATTGACAATGAAAATTGGTAAAGATATGCATGGCAACTTTTACCAACAAACCCAGTTTAATGTCCCTATGGGGCCTGAGATATCAAATTTGAGTGAATCAAGCAATGAACATCCAAAAAAAAGAAAGTCCGAGCAATCCTCATCTTCGAAGAAGTCACGCCATGACAGAGGAAGGCATGATGATGTTCACTCTAATTTGACTTCACTCTCGATGACTCTGCCTTCTGATTTAAACCCAACCTCTTTTCCCCCATAGTTTTGACCAGTGCCCTAACCTTGCTCAAAATTTTCACTAACATATTTAATTAATCATTTTAACAGCATTGAGTTTTACACCCTCTTAATCATGCAACGTATCGAAATAAACCTCGGTGCAGATTATGGTTCCTTGCAAATGTTTAAATGACTGCTTCCATAAAGTTGTTGAAATTCTAATTTTGTTCTCAAAATAAATGAAATGCATGTCAATACAAGACATTCTTTACTTGTCCCCTTTTGATTTGAATCGTGTGCATGGCACCAAAGTGTAATTTTGTGTTATTTGAGATTAAAGAAAGTTTTGGGGACATGAATGAGCATGTGATTTGAAACGATTAGCTTATAAATGTTTTGCAAGGTGCAGGTAGAAATGAATGCTTTTGAGGTTTCGTGCAGGCCGCTAGAGGACGATTTCTTAGGCTTTCTGTGTACTTGGAGGGAATTGTGGGGCCAAATTATGTCGTGACTTCATGTTCGTTGCAGAGCCGGCCCGTCCACACCAAGATTATGTAACGTCAAAGTAATTTGCCTTTTATCACAGAAGCTTTAAATTAGTTTGGCATTCAGGATGCAAATCTATCTGAAAATCATGAACAAAAAGGATATCAATTAATTTTTAGTATTTTACCACTCATGGAAACAACTGCAGCCCAAGGCTAGTGAGTTTGGAAAAGCATATTGCTTTCTGGTGACGCAGAGCCGACGTAACATACCGGAGCAAGCAAAACAAAATCTTGAAAAAATCGCAACAGCTTAATTAATTTGGAAGGTGCTTACCCATTTGAGGTTAGCAATCTGGAGTCTTCCTCGACCTCTTTTGATTGAATTTCATGGATATTTACAGACCTCGTGAAGTCTCAAGAAATGTTGAAGGGCATAAGGTCACGTTTGTCGTATTCGAGCAAGGCAAGCAACGATAGAGCACCACCTACCTTAAACAATATGGCTCAAGATTGGCGGGGATCAAAACAAAGCGCGAGAGGAAGTCTGTCTAGGGGAAGCGTCCTAGATGCGGGAAGCGCGTTCATAAAAGAAAAAATTTGCAGACCACGCGGTTACGCCACATTTTCGAAGTGGGATGGAACTCTTAAGAAATCGAAAGCCCAGGCTGATTCCAAAAAAACGGAAGCTGAAACCAACTTCGGAAGTTTCCGAAGAGTTCACTACCAAGCCCACAAAAGGATAAGGGATACGTACGAACCATTGAGCTGCTATTACTGTTGCATCGAATGAGTTCTGAAGTCCTGTATAAAAATCGAAAACATGATAACCTAAAAAGTCTACATCAACTCTGCTTGCAACTATGGCACAGTGGAGAGTAACCCAAGTTTTTCATTCGTTTTCACCAGGCCAAATGTATAAGCGAAATTGAACTCAAAATCATGTGACCTCAATAACCTAAAAACTGTTCTAAAACAGATCCTTTTCAATCATTGGACATTTTATCACTGGATAAATTGTACTTTGTTCTGCATCTGTATCGAACTCACAACATTTGGAATTGCTTTCCACCAACACTCACTATAATTGCATAGCATCAGCTATCAGATCATACTACAGCATTATTTGTTACATTTATTTGCCATGATATTACATACAAGTAACACTACATTATTATATAACTATCCTAACTAAATGTCTTAAGTGATTTTTCACGAAGTTCATGTAGAGTCAATGTTACGTCCGGTACAAAGTTAAGGAAAATTACTTTATAATAAACTTTGCAAAAGAAACTCCCTTGGTTAAAATAAAAACAAAAACTTCATGTTTGAGTTAGCCTTCATTTGAACCAATATGGAATTAATGGTTTTTTAGACTATGTAAGCATGTACATACATTTTCACAACAACCATCATGACTATATCTTGCACACATATGATAGCAGAAAATGAGATAGCCACAACAAAATCTTATCAGAGTTCAAAAAATCCAAAATTTGATGAAAAGCAGAAAAATTACAATGATAACTACAATTGCAGCAATCTTGGCATAAGAAGACTTGAGGTTCAAGAAATGGGCATCCTTCTTATACTTTTGTGACAGAGAGGCCAAATTGCTAGCTTTATCATCGAGAGCAGAAAGAGCCTCGCCACGTTGCAGAACATCATCAATATTTTGTACCATTATTCTCTGCACATCTTGAAGTTCATTGTTGATTGTCCCCAAGTTACGTCTGGTCCTCGAATCCACGTAAGACTTTTTGGTTTTTTGAATGAATGTATCAAATTCAATGAAGCTGTATGGCCTAACCACATTTTGAACCTGAATGTTGAATGTTTCAAGTTTAGTTAGCAATTTTTATTTTTATTCGACAGCAATATCTTTTATTTCCCTTCAAATGACCAAATGAAGACAACCTTCAAATTCTTAATTTAAATGACTTAAACCTCTATGAAATATTTTGCTCAGTACTACAAGCAAAGCAATCACATTCAAATTGAGAAAAAAAAGTAGGTGCTTGCAAATGAAAATACATTGACATCCTTAAATATTGTAACCATTACTACTACCTCATAAAGAAAACAGTTGTATTGCAACTATTTGTAAATGCCATAAGATTCACCTTTTGCCCATAAAGATTTGAAAATTCCAATTGCAAGTCTTCTAAATACTGGAAAGCTTGTCTCTTAGAAAATCCACTGTCGCAGAGAACGAGATAGCAAACGTTTCTCTCAATGAGGTAGTGAAACAAATAAGGTTTCGTTTCTAAACTTCCTTTCGATGGCGATGATGAATTCATTTTTTTGAATAGCTGTTTGGCTTGGCTTTGGTATTCCAGTAAATTGGGCCCGAAATGATCATCTTGTTGCGAGGCAGCCAACGGCAAACCATCGCCGATTCTTGCAATCATCGTCATTAGAATCATTTTGATCTATAGTGAAAATTAACTATTACTTTCGTAACTACAACATTTCATAATAAATCCCAAATAGGACACAAAAGGCATGTAATTGGTTAAAGAAAATTTAAATGGTGCAATCAAATCCAAAAACAACCACATATATAACTACTCTGTTAAGTCGTAGCAAACAGACGGGCAAACACCAACGAGAACCACGAGCCGACGTGTAATTTTGGACTGCGTCAATTGATGGTGTAAAATGTTGCCATCTAAGTAATAATTGGTCATATGGTGTCAGTAATTAAAACATTTTGTAACTGTAATTAATTTGGGGAAAGGTTTTATAGTAACGTCTGCAAAAATATTTTAAATGGATTAAATATCAAACAAATTAAAATGATTTGAGTTGGTTCACTATCTCTAATAAATACATTTCTCATTCATCAATATTCATGGTTATATTAATGTATTTTTTACCACACTTTTATTAACTCGATCTAATTATGTGATATTAAGATGGGTTTTACTTATTTGACCATATACGAAAATGACAATGGATTAGTTTCATTATGTTGGGAGGCGTTCTAAAAGAAATTCAAGACCATTACAACTTCAGCGAAAAGTTTTTAAAGCAGGCCCGAATGGATCAGCAAGTGTTCGTTATTGTTGTGGTAGGTCTGGTACAGATTCTCGGGCCAACGGTTGATGGACCTGCCATCCCGCACGTCAATCCGATAATTTAACAACGGAACCCATAGTCACCGATCTATGCCATAGCTTCTAGGGATGCGCTCAGGGAGACAGGTCGTGACCTAGGAGGATTTTGAATACAAGCGCAGGTGACCAATGGGGCATTGTCCACAAGTAATTTATAGTCACGAATAAAGCCTTGGTTTCTGGAGTTCTATGACCTAACCATCTTAGACTTTAATAAGCTTGTAGGCGCCATCAAAACAGTAACCACATCTTCTCACCAGAAAAATACACCTAATTTCCGAGGACACTATATTAACTAGTAAAATAATAAAAATAAATAATAATGCACGCAGCGTCGGTGATCCCCACCAGGAAGCAAAACCGCCCGTGGACACATCAATGTAAATCGCCTCCCTTTCACTCATTTTGCGTTCGAAATCATCAAAGATTATCCAGAATGAGTTTCATTTCCGCTACAGCCTGCAAGTCATTGCATAGAGAACGACCAACCTTCATCACTACAGAACATTAAAACATATATTCAATTCAGACTAAATCTCAATTGAGGAATGTGAAAAGAACTCTTCAGAAGGAGAGTTCAAATTGAAATAGGTTTTAAGTCATAGCAAAAGCCACCCAACAAGTCCAGAAATTCACTTGATGAGACATCACATCGACTTTGAAGCACCCAAGCAAAGGATAAAGGCTTAGAAATTTGTCTGCCAAGCTTCGATATAAATATATAGAACAGTGATAAGGTCCATTTGAACCTGAATCACATAAACCAAGTCAGAGCTTTTCTCTACCACTCGGATGGTTCATGCAATGGACGCAGATGTTCATCCATTAACTCTAAGATTGCTATCAACCAGTGGTTCATTGCAGTCTTTGCAAAATGTCAGAATTACAAATTCTGGAGAAATCAAATTATATGATTATGAAAGGCTATAACACATGATTGAACAAAATCTATCAAAAAAAATTGTCTGTAAACTCCTAATAAATTAGGCAACCCTAGAAAGGATGCCCTCCACTTTCAGTCTCTCAGATAAAAAAGAACATTGAACATTTAATTTATAAGCAAAGTGTTCAGGATATCATACTTAGCAGAAGCAACAAGCTTTAAAAATCTGTCTCCATCCAGACCATTGTGGGAAATAAAATTAATCAAAAATAAGTTAATAATTTGAAGTTGAAAGCTTTCTCAGAGCTTTCAGAAAGTCACAGAAAGAAGTGCAATTTCTAGCAGGAAATAGGATTTCTAAAGCAATTATTTTCATACAAATCATGTCTAAGTATTTACATCTTCACAGAATCATGCATTTCCTCTTCTTTTTCTTGTTTTGGCTTTTATCTTTTTTCTCCTTCTGCAAAATAGTAATAGATCGAACAAAAAATGAAATCATATTACTGGTCAAATATAATGGCAACCAAGATGGACTCACATATTTTCGAATTTCCCTGACTAAAGTGAAGAAGGCATCATCAACTCCTTGTCGAGTCTTCGCAGAGGTCTCAACATACGGAATTGAGAAAGACTCTGCTTTAGACCTCGCTAACTTGGTGTCAACATTTCTTGATGGCAGATCAACCTTGTTGCCAACCACTGAATAATTACAAATATTTTCAATTATCTAAATCTTCCAATAATGTTAATTCCACAACAAATATATTCAGTAATTAGTGATAAAAATTCTTGTGAGCATGCCAGGAACTCCTAATATGATCATTCAGATATTGAAGAATTAAAGCCAAGAACAGTAATCATTAATGTCATTATAAAAAATATAAAATTAAAAGTTTAGTGTATCCACAAACAGTACTAACAGACCATTGGAACTTCATCAGCATCTTTTACTCTTTTAATCTGAATATCAAGTTAATGATTGTTGCTTCACGTGATTGTCAAAATATCCATAAAACTTCTAATGCTCATAGCATGAAAAAAAATGACATAGACAATTTGATTAGGATAGAGCAATAGAGGTCATAAAATGATAGGCCTCCAAATGTCAATTGTCACAACCCAAAGTCAATCAGTGATGTTTGAGGCTATTATGAATCTGGAGGTAAATTAATTTGACAAAAAGCCTGACATCTCTGATCAGTTGGATGTCTATATTTTGAGATAATTCTCCAAACCACAGATCTTAATCTCTTAGCTTCAACCTCACAAATAAATGATCAAATTACCGGTTGCTGTACAGAACCTCAAACATCAGTGGTATGTTCTTGGATAGAAAAGGCAAACTTGAGTATAGCCAAAGTCAATGCCAAACCGTAAGAAACTAGTAACTCAAAACGTTACTATGAGCAACCAAAATAGTCCCTTTATTCCCAAAAACCTAACCAAATACAGAATTATTTCTGGCTATTATACAACCAAATGAAAAAAAAGGCTCAATAAATAACCTCCAAAGTATATGAATATAATTTGATTGCTGTGACATGATTTCAAACATAAAAATTCAGTCTAACACATTTAAATTTAATAAACAAACAAATAAATAAATACTACACCTAAAAGTATGCATAAAAAAATAAGAAGACTTAAGCTCACATCCCATCTTAATAAACCTTATTAAAGTTACAATCAATTTCATATAACTGGTGCATAAATAAATAATAATTTAAGTTAAATTTATTAAATTTAAATTAATAATAATTTTTATAATTGTGCATAAATAAATAAGTCATAAATGAAAAATTGGTGCAACCCCAACATAATTTTGATCATAAGAATTTCTTGAAAGATCCAATAATATTCCCAAATTTAGTTCCTAACATGACCTCGTTTGATTTTAGCTGATCTTTTGAGTGCCTTACATATCCTTATTGGGTGTGATAGCGCTACAATCACCATGACGCTAATGTGGCCAATTTCCAAGGGAATTTGCTGGTGGTGCAGGCTTGGTCGCAAACTACTGATGCTTTTTTATGTCGCTCGCAGGAAGGCTCTTAACCAACCCCTGCATCAATAACATGGGATTCAACTGCTTAAAAAGACTATGAATTTGGCTCACTTGTTCTCTGTACTGATTGATATCTTCAAAAGACTTTGCATTGTTGACAGCAAATATGCACAAAAATCCCTCCCCTGTCCTCATGTATTGATCCCTCATTGCACTTTGGAAAAAATTAGAGACAAATATAAGCAGATTTCATAACTAATAATGCAGTAACCATTGCATCATTTTCTGCATCACATGCTCATTGGAATGCATTTAAAGTTTTATAAAACCTGTATTCCTCTTGACCTGCAGTATCAAGAATGTCCAAAAGACAGGTTTCTCCATCAATGACGACTTGCTTTCTATAAGAATCCTCTACAGAAAATATTTAAAAAAGATAAGTAAACAAATTTTTAAATGATGTAATAACAACAACCAAACTTACCAATTGTTGGATCATACTCTTCAACAAAGCTGTAAACAAAGCATCAGATATTTAACAGCAGAAATGTTTAACACCAAAAATAAAACAGAAAGAAAAAAAATCTGACTGGTTTTGAATAAGTTGAATTGTCAATGCACTTTTTCCAACACCACCAGCTGGAAATACAAATAAATACATATGAGTATATCAGGAAATTTTGAGGTAACCCTAAAATCTAGAAGTAAATATGCACATTTTCAGCCAAAAAATAAAAATAAAAACAGGATTTAATGCAACAGTAAAAATGGCTAGGTTAGCTTAAAGGGTTTATATAGACCTTAAATAATAACAATTCTAATGTTCTTAATCTATCCAGGAATGCCTGGGAGCCTCTTTGAGAAGCAACTCTACATAAACGATAGGGTGTTGCATCGGTAGGTTTGATCATGTCTGTGCCCCTGTATGGTCTAATGGCTCATACTTCATCTCTTGGGATGGCAACATGCATGTGAATCCCGTTACAGGAGCACCGTCCTAATCATCTAAGCTATGCAACGGACATTAATTTTTTATCAGTAGGTTGTATTTTTATTGCATCCATCACTGATACATAAGAAAGTCAAAAGATCAAGAAAGGTTTCATAATCTTACATTGCATTTTTATTATAATAAATTGACATAAAGCTGTAGCTTCCATGGCTTTTAGTCTAAAATAATGCAATTTTTAACATCAATAACCAACACACTCCCTCTACTTCATGCTCAGAAGCAAATTAAATAAGGACAAAAGCATTTGTCACTCATTAATTAAGGCGTCCAAGTTATTTTACCAAATTATTAAACTGACACTATTGGACATTATTCAAATGAACAGCAATAAAATTTGCAGATTTATGATCACTTCCATGCTAAAACAGCTACTTAATTGTTTAGGATTATGACTGTTTCGTCAATGCATATTAATTGTTACAAATAACAAAGTATGCAGTCATTAATAAAATAAACAAAAACACTTTTTTTAATTAAGTCAGTATTATTTTCTAAATTTTAGCACTTTAATGTCTTTAAATTGTAAAATATCAACATGCAAATTTCACTGATCCTATTTGGGATATAATATTTTGGAATATAATAATTATGGGATATAATATGAACAGCCACCATAACCACAAGCACAAAAACAATCAATGCATTTAGATGCAATTCTTAGTTATTTTGTCGTATTTGTACTTTGAGTTTAAAAGTTAGTTAACTCCATCTACAGATGTCTATTAAGCATGAAATTAAAAGGAAATACAAAATGGGAGAAGAAAGCACAACTTCGACCCACTCACTCATGTCATTACAAAATGAATTCCTCGAAAATTTAATTGTGAAACACAAAGTAATACAATGGTTACGTGAAATTTAATCCAAATGTGTTTAAAATATCCAGGGTCGCATGAAGCTAATTTTACATATAACGAAGAACAGCAAACAAAAA
Source organism: Whitmania pigra (assembly GCA_021613335.1). Taxonomy (NCBI): domain Eukaryota; kingdom Metazoa; phylum Annelida; class Clitellata; order Hirudinida; family Haemopidae; genus Whitmania; species Whitmania pigra. The sequence goes on along the minus strand of JAJTWR010000231.1, from coordinate 1,036,356 downwards.
TCCAATTATATTCTACCTACCTCCAACAACAACTAACTTATACTCTGTCATATCAAAACGTCGAAACAATAAAGCAACGCCCAAAAAAAATCCGTCACAAACACCGTATAATTAGCGTGCAAGCAACTGGCTGGAATGAATACATTATTTATGTGACACTTAACTCGGGTTTATAATTATATTCTTGTAAAAATTAAAATTACCTAAATTTACAAACATAAATAATAAAACGGTCACAAATCTAGTAAATATGTTTATTTAAAAATTTAAAATAAAATATGAATTCTTAATCGCAAAAATATGCTTGGAAAAAGATTTGTTAATGATAATATATATTGCATTAATATTTTGTTATTTAGTAACAATATAAAAAAAAAACAGAACCTGCAACTTTATTTAACTTTGGCTAAAAATTATAATTAACGCCGTCAGTATGACTACTTGAACTTCATGTTTCTCGAAGTTTTAGATGTGTGAAACTATATATAGTATATATACATACTACCCAAGCATAACCTTATATTATTTTTGCATTATTATAATTTCCCAATCAGAGTTTAACAGTATCAGTCCCACATATCACTCTTGAGCGGCTTTTCTGATTTAGTTCTAGTTTAAAATGGGTAACAGCTAATACATGCATCAAATATAACATTCTAGCTTCGAAGAATTTAGCATTGAATGAAACCATGAACCGAAGGCAAATTAATATAGTCGTATTTATCGTTTCGTATCTACATGCGCTATTAAAATACGCCAATACAAATATAGAACCGGGTTCAAAACTTCAACATCTCCCAAGGAGAGACTTCTCCTCGTCTAGCCAACACTCACCGGTAGCTATTGGGGCTATTTCTTTGTTGAAAGCAAACATAGACTGAATATCAACCTCATCTTAATTATTTGGATGTCATATCAGCATTTTCCAAGGAGGGGAAAGCCTTGCACAGCTTGAGGCGATGACATTTTGTACTTATAGCCAAAATTCAGGAGGGGAAAACCCTTGCAAAACATGAGATGATTTTATTTTGCGTGTGGTCTAAATTCAGTGGGCTGTTTCTCCACTAAATTATTTATCCCTTTGGATAAACATTTTCAACTTGTCTGTACCAACACAAATTAAAATTCTATCAGGGCAAAACGCATTTTCTTCTTTATGTGGCTGAACATATTACATTGGGGTACATAAATTCAAATATGTAACAAGAGTGTAGCAGTTATTTAGTGCTTTTCAAATCATGCACTCCTCACCCAACACAAAATGTATCATTGATTTAGTTAGCTTATCAATTCATAATATTTTTGAACACAACTTGCTTGACAAATCTAGGTTTTAAGGCAACCTGCTTCATTTAATTAAGTATCAAAACTGTTTCAGTAACATAGCAACATAATCCGGCCAGTTATGCAGTTTTTCTGGATAAATTTTTCTTTTAAAATGAACATATCTAAAAGTTTCTTTGCCCCTTTTGATTGTGATAACAACTGAATTTAAGTATAATGTCAATTTTTGCCCGTGCCTTATGCAATCAAACTATTTTCAGTCAAGCAATGGAGAAAGAGAACTGGTTAATCACAAAAAGTATAAAACAGTCAAAACATCCACAAGTGATGGTGTACAGCTTCATTGCAATTCATTGGATTTCTTGGAGAGGAAAGCCAAATGGCCCCGAGTACATTTGTTGGCATAGTGACCCTTCTCTCCACACTGCAGAAATACGATGAAGCTTATTTACAATGTTTATAACATACAGATTACAAAATAACATCTATACAAACCTATACAAGTTACAAAAAACATTAATGAATATCACATTAATAAGCTAATAATGAAATAAAATTAATGTTTCCTCTAATTTATAGACACTGATTTACCCACTTTATAACAGGTGACTTGATCTAAGGGTCTTAGGTCATGTTTTGGGATGGGTCGTGGGGTGTCATTGGCCGAAGAGCCGTCTCTTATCGAAGGCACGAGGAGAGGACATGATGCTGCCTTGTGTCCCACTTCACCACAATGATGACATGTTATCGAGCTTTTTTTTAAACTCTGAGAATTGTTGTCAAAGATAGGAAGCTCAAATCTTGGACTGCAAAAAACAAAGTCTTAACTTACATTGAAAAAAAAGAATAAAAGAATCAACATAAAAAAATGGAAAATGCTATGAAAAAGAAGGAATTAGACATTTCCACTTTAAAAAAAAGTCGACTTAATAGGGTTGGCAGGTTAAACAACGTCGAGATAACGTCGTTCTGTTGTATTTGTAAGTTAAACTCGACAGCAGAAAATTTGGAATCAAACAAATCTGAATAACTTTTAATACAATGGAAACAAACTCAGAAACAGGCAAAACTTCAGAACTTGAATAGTGTGCTTAGTGCATGCGGACACAACAGTTTCCACTACTATTATCAACTCTTTAAAAAGTATATGACAAATGATAATAAATGTGGATGATTTAAAAGATTTGCAACGATACTCACTGAACATATTTACAGCTTGGTCCTTCAATGCAAAAGCCACACAAATAATTTGTGCATAGCACTCTTCTCACATGACGATTTTTGCAGGAAGCGCCTGTAATTTATTGAATTTATGTTAATCTATATATACAAAATCAAATGTCTCTGTGTGTTCAAAGAGTTTATGATGAATAAAATAATGGAGTGTATTACCCATTACACCATATGGGTGCATGGATAAGTATGTATAGCACTTGATTTGATAAAATGGTTGCCACAATTTAATTATAACCTCATAAAAAAATATAATTGAAGTTTATTTGCAGTGCTCTAAGCATATCGTACAATATGCTACTATTCATAAAGTAATTTATGGCATTTTCATCGGATTAATTCAGACATTCGGTCTATTTTTACCATTGCAACTTTGGACATAAATAAGCAAAATATCTTTAATTCATTTTGATCCATTCCAATAGAAGTTTCTGATTTGATAAAGCCAGAACACCAAGAAAAGAAGACATTGAAGATCAATGAGTCGTCCAAAGATTCCTCAACGCGGCCGACAATGCCAATGCATGAAGAGAACAAAATCGAGTAAGAGAAGCATCAAGATGAGCCGAAAAACCCCAGAAAAGCATAAACCTCATCACGAGAAAGACTAACCTATCATAATTGGTATGTAAAATAAATTCTCCAATATAATTATATATATTCTCACATAAACTATTCTGCTTCGACCCGAACAGCGCCGGGTAGAACAGCTAGTATCTTATAAGAATATTAAATTTAAATTAATACCTTGTAGAATCATTTAGGTTATATTAGTATTTAGTCAATGTTTTATATAACACAAATTTCAATGAAAATGAAATAATTTAATAACAACGATTAACTTAACAAAAATTGAAAGTAACACCTACCATGCCTACAGAAACCTCTGTCATACCATGGACAAGGTTTGACTTTGTGTTCTGGATCAATGTGTAGAAAAGGGCAATCCTTGTTGCCACATTCACCAAATCGTGAATAAAAGTAACATTCAGGCATTTTTTCCATATCAAATTCATGCAGAAACTCGCAATTGTCTCCTTTTTTGCAAAGCCCTCTCAGCCAATGTTTGCAAACTACTGACCGATCACCTCTTACATGTCGGTAAGGACAATTTGCACCTCGTCCACATGAATTTGTCAAAAAAAAAGAACATATAGCAGCTCCAGATTCTAAAACAAAAATCACTCAAATGAGATTGCTCTCAATTTGCAACAAATATGAGTTCACATGTAGATGAACATAATAAATATCTAAACTAATTTAAAATTAACTGGTCTTACAAAATGTTGGTAACAAAAGTAAAGTTTTAATAATTATGAGGAAATTGCCCTTAACTTAATTAGTGTTAAGCCACAGCACTACCAAAGTAACCAATCACTTGACTTATATTGCATGTTAAGGATCCCTTCTACGTAATAGCATAAGAAACAACGAATCATAACTTAGGTTTATGGATCGTAGCACCAGAAAGTAACTAACTGTCCATTCCGGGAAATGGTAAAGGTTGGGCTCCTAATTGCATATCTAATGCTTTTTCAATAGTAAAATAGATGTCAGAGGTATTTGCAACTATGTCCTCCATAATTTACTTGGCTGGCGGCAATCAAATTTTGAGTAACGTAGGCCGATAATCCAACAATATTTATATTTACGTTTGTAAGAATGGCTTCGAATTTTTGAAAACCATACATTTATTCACTTAATTTCAAAATGAATTAACGGTTACAATATGAAAATAAGTCATTTCAATTAACTTTATTTTCGGAGTTAGGAGAAACGATGAGTGTGACACAGAAAAAAATGAGTCACATTGGAGATTTTGCACAAAATTATAAGGTTTGTTCAAAAATGCAAATTGCGGCCTAAGATAAGTTTTCGAGGCTTAGAGCGCAATCCAGATTTGTCCAAAAAGCGTTTTCACGAGGAGCCTCAAAACTACCTGTGGCAGCGCATTTTTTCTTTATTGAGCTCGACGATCGAAAAAATATATGTACAACTTAAAAACTCAAGGGCTAGTTCTTAGGGATCGACATGTCGCTATACAACACCGTCAGATACATAGCTGGTTGCCCACCCCCAAATACATGAATTGGTATACAACTTTAATAAGTTGCTGCCTGCCTCTCCCCCTCAACAACATTAGATACGCTCCCCTAGCTAAACTATTATACACCATCTTCAAAAGTCAGTGGTAAATTATTGGTGTAGATTGAGAGTAACCAAAGACGTCCGCGAATCAATGCCCCTTCAATACAGTAACTGGAATCATTGCTTATATTTATGAGACTAATATAGATGAGGTAATGCCTTACATCCTGGCATCGGAGACTGCAATGGCTCTACAATTGCATTCAATTACATAAGCAAAAGATCAAGCAACAGCTAATTTGATGAATTTTTAATTTTTGAGGGATAAGTGTGGAGCTTCAGCGCGGAAAGTATTTAAGTTGATTAATTAGAAGACCAGGCCACACTGCAATAATTTAAATGTGGAGACGCGCATTTATACGCTTAGGGGGAGGGAAGATCTACGAGTTAAACCCCATAAAATAATTAAAAATAAAAAAAAAATTAAATGTAGATCCTCAAACAAATTTACAATTTTTAAGCAAAATTGCTTATACAAGATAAACAACTAATTAAATAAAGTGATTAATTAAGCTTTTATATCAAATATTGTTTGCAAGTAAAAAATAACATGAACAAATAAATTATTTGAACCCCCAAAAGCAATTTTTAAATCTATCTGTGTGGACATATGAACTAATACAATGTTAAGCTATCAACAAAATGAAATAACAATGAACACAACATGATCCCTATTATTTTCCTGCTTTGAACAAATTTTTTAGGGTCAAACTTTTATATTTGAACCATTAATTCGACAAAAATAATCTATTTTTATCCATGTTGGCTCAGACAACACCTTAGCAGAAGAGGTCTTTCATTTCATGCATTTGAATAAAAATAGGTGAAGACCTAAATAAATTAATCGTGCACATGGCTCATTAAATTTTAAACAATTACCACACATCACGTGTAGAGACAATAACGACGATGGTTTGAACGTCAATTATGCTTAAGTTTAGTTTCTGGAAACATGCTGGACATCTGTGGATACTGCAAATTAATCAGTACAAGGCACAACCGGTATTCATCAATCCGAGCTGGGTTGTAGTTTCAGCAATTGAGTTATGGCTGAACAGAGTTCTCGTGATGTCAAAAGTCCAAAGTCAAACAGATTGGACAAATGTAATACCAGGTTCTTCTTAAGATTTCTCTTCAGAATTATTTGTCCGTGGAGACGTATAAATTCTTTACATGCTTCCGGCATCTGGCAGTCACCAACATAGCTATAAATGTTGGAAATATTTAGATCATAAGATGATTTCTAAATTGAGATATGTTAAATATTTTAAACCTACTTATGGTGCATGACATGAAGATTCCAGAGTTTCATTATTTCTTTTTCACCTTCATTTACATCCATGAATTCATCAATCATCTTCAACAACAGTCATCATTATTAAAGTTAGTTCCCGTTTTATGCGATGGCACAATCATGACCCTACTTAGCAAGGTATAGTACATATATAAATTAAATCAATCTTACAAAAATATTCATGGTTACAGTGAAATATTCTAACCTGTTGGGTTTTCAATCTCAACCAGACAGGATCATTTTCACTCTCACTGTCAACTTCCATATTTTTGGGATCAATTGACTGGCATGTCATTGTATGATAATACAGTCTGAGGATTGAATTTACATGTCAAAAAAAAAAAAAAAGAAATCTTAATAAATGAAAGAGAGGCCTCATGCATTAATAAAAAGTTCAGAAATTGAAACTGTTAATGCTCCGATTAAGATGCAAAATTCTTATAAATCACAACCATAAAATAACCTCGTGTGTCCATGTACAACAGGTCTTGGTTTGTTATCACTCTCAATTTCAATAGACTTCCTCAAACTGCTCAACTTGTTCCTAAGAAACAAATGTGAAATGATTTAAACAAGGAAATTCCAGCAACACCCAGCACACAGAACTCACTTGGAAACCAAAAGCTCAGTCACATTCATCCTTCTCATGGGACCTGATCGACTGAATGCCTGTCCAATAGTTCTGTGCATGTCATGAGGATTTCCAACATAGGATCCATCATAGAGATCATTCATTGAAACATCAATCCTTCCACCACTTTGGATGTCCTAGATACAATTAAAAATAAAAAAACTGCCATTCAATCCATTGCCGACGACATCAATTATGAAATGAATCCTATATTTTACCACATAAGTGAAGTTGAATCTTCCATGGCAATACTTCAGATGGCAAAGGAGAGATGACAAAACCTTGCAATCAACAAGACACCAAGGACAGCATTTGCTTTCCTTGGCAAGAGTCTGCTGCCTAGAATTGTTGGCAGAAAGGAATTGATAAAAGATTTTTTGCTTTTTTATATTAACTGGAGCAAAAGCTGAGGTTATAGATGTCTCGTTGACTAAAGGTCGACCTGTTAGTAATTAAATCATCGTTACACTTCTATTTGTGTTACTTTTAAAGAGATTTCATTAGTCGTTTACTTACCTTGAAATGAGCTTGGATTTCCAGTGTTAAAGCACTTGTTTTGCAGGTCATTCTTGAAGCTACAATTAATCTCATTAGGCTTTTGAGTCCATTGGAGAGTAAATATTATTTTTGGGCTCCCAATGTGGCTTATATCACACTGAAATAATATAATATAATAATTATGTCAAATATTAGAATCAAAAACTCAAAATACAAATTTGAACAGGTCATTTAATTTCAGAAAGTTAAATCTAACCTTGTCATCTGAAACAGCTTGCCAAACAGCATTCTCAGAGAACCTTGAGTTGTACTGGTCTTCCTGCAACTCAAGCTCATATACCCCTTCAGTGAGACAGCAATTACTTTTCCTATTGATGATCAAAAGTTCAGCTTGCAGTGACCTCTTTTTCTCAGTGTTCCTTTGGACATTGCAAGAATGCAGGGGCTTTTTTGAGGACACCTGATCTTCTTTGCTCTTCCTAAACTTCTTCTTTGGTGGACTAATGTCTATGAAATTGAAGATATGAATCAATTTTTGAAAAATAAGAAATACACAAATTTCTTAGAACAACTCTCCAACTACATAATATTTCTTGATTATTGTATTATTAATTGAATGCGTGACCCAATTAAAAATTATCATGTAAATTGGTGAGGATGAAAGAGACTAACAAAAAAAATTTGTAAGTTTTACAATCATAATTAGAAGCCTATGCAAGTCCAGGCAAATAGAAAATTATATCTATCCAAACTGTTACCATGTGTGTTAATTAACTATAATTTAATAAAGATGATTCAACATGGAAAAGGAGCAACAGAGTTAGCAGACGAATTCTGTTAAAGTACATCACTTTGTTTTTAATTTCTGAGAGTTCCTAATCCCACACATCCTTTCAGAATCCAGACTCTTGGCTTGCATTACCAAGCCAAATTTCCAATATGAGAACTGGCTTCAAGCTGAGGCCTCAAAGTTAAAGTCTTAAAAACTTAAATGAATAATGAAAGAATATGCCATTTAAAAATGAATAATGAAAGAATACGCTTCAAACAGATGCTTTTTAGAAATGAGATACAAAAGCAGAAGGAAATGACAGTCAGAACTATAGCAGAAATCAAGATTTGCCTTAAGTCAAAGTATAATTAATAAAAATTAAAAAATAAAATCAATAAAAAAAAGCAAACTACCTATCTCAGAAACAGGATGCAAAACTTTAAGTTGAAGTATTGTCGACTTGTTGCAGCAACTGTCTCCTACATTAAAATGTGAGCTGTTTATATCTAATAAGTTGTCAACCTTTTCTTCATCTGATGGATTGTTCCTCACAAGAACTTTGCCAATGTTTAGTGTGGTGACTAGGGATGCTGAATCCTATAAAATGTTTTTTAAAGAGTAAAGCATTATGTAAAATTACAGAAATGTACAAGATGGGAAAGTTGTGAGTTGAACCAGCCAGCACCTTTCTTTTCTTGTGATTGACGTGCAACAAGTTCACTTCAACTTCTACTTGTCCCTCTCCAGGTGAATCTGAGGCTAATAGGAATTCAGAAGTTTCTTTAGACCAGTCTCATTACAAGTTAATTGACAAATAATGCCAACAAAGGATGTGGAATGAAGAATAATATAATGAAACACATTACTACAATCTCTGTTGTACATTAATAAAAATTAACACTTATTTCCCACAAGAAATAATTTAGAATGAAGGACAAACATTTGTCTTGGTACTTGTGAAAGTTTAAGCTCAATGAATCCCACTTGAACCTGTTACAAAATTATTAGAGTATGATGAGGTCATTAATTCTTGCCTTGTTGAGATAATTTAAGTTTACTAAAGTCTATCAAATATAAAAAAGAACAATAAATCTACAATAAAATGCTAAACATTGAGATCTTAAACAAAAAGTAATCTAACATAACCAAAGCTGGCATAATCATATATATGAAGAAGATGAATTATTACTGATTATTTAATCAATGAAACAAATTCAAAAGTTAAACAATTTACTTAATCAACATAGATGCAATGCTATATTAATTTAAGTATCCATTCAATGAAATATTTAATATGGCTAAACAAGCATTTTCTTTATAGACTGATACATCCATTGAATTTAGCCACCCAATGTACCATCTGCTCTCACCTGTCCATGTTTTTTTCCATTATCTTTGACTCCATCCTGGGCAGCAAGTCATCGACCTTCACCAATCTGATTAATAGATTTATTAAATACAAAAGTCTTTTTAATTTGTAGCTTTAACACAAAAACCTTTTTTTTGCCTTCTTGCATTTGACCATATAACTTAATGTTCTATGAAGGAATATAGGCTAAAACAAAAAATTGGTTAAATGATTACAAGCCAGCAGTTGAACAAGATTTATTAACAATTTCAATAATAACAACAAATACTCACTGATATTTTATGTCTGTACATCAAAAATCTGTATATTTGAGTAGGTTCTGAAGGACAAAAATATTAGTATCAATTTGTAATAAACTCCAAAGTTGCAGTTATAGTTTGTTAAACTAAATTAATTAACAGCCACTAAATGCAACAAATCCAAAACATATGGTGGCATCAAGTAATGAGATTTTAAGATGCATGAATATTCTTAGGAAAACATACTGATTGGCAGAGAGCACTGAGAGCCAAAAACAAATAAGCAATTGAGACAATTGCATGAACTTGCATGAAGTCTACTCAGGCTAACAAAGATAAATAACTAGCTAGAGGCCAAGGCAATTCCATAATTTTGTTACAATTTAGATTATAATTGCTATAATCGTGATACGACACAAAATCTAGCATATCATAAATATGACATATCGACAAATGTTTAGATATGTAATTTTGTTGCTAATAATCCTTTTACTTTCAAACAATTGCAAGAAGGACTCTTGGTCACTTGCAAAGGACATTTCATTCCCGTCTTCTTCGGATCTAAACCCAGTCATATCAGCAGGATGGAGTCCAGAACCCGTCACCAACCAAATGAAACCGCACCGCCAATAAAAATCCTATTATTTGGAGCGGGAACAAATGTATCAAAACAAAGGGAGTTACACACTGTAAAAGTAGCAACAAATTAAATAAAAATTATGACTGCTGAAGTATCCATAAACAAAATTTTTATTCAAATGACTCTAACAATGTTGTAAAAATAATAAAATTTAAATTTCTAATTATTAATAACTGTTGAGATTTTAAAACTGGTGAATAATTTTAGTCGTTATTCGTTTAAAGCGAAGATAATAAACATTAGAACAACACGAATAAACGGTGCAAAATTTGAAAAACCCTCATTCAGGTCCTCTGCTCAGAATAACCGATGCAACAGATGTACCAGAGCCTCTGTGACGTTCAATTGCCTTTGTCCAAATTTCAGAAATAGATTGGAGAAATTAGAATTTGCAATGACGTTGCATTCGATTAAGTATGGAATGGTTTAAAAAGATGTAAGGAAGAATTGATCTGTACGGAACAGTTTTGCTAAAATGACTTCTGTAGCTCCATTCACAAATTATGCAATACCGAGTGAATACATTTTATCATATCATATTATAGGTGCAAACAAAATAAATAATAAATCACTAAGTTTAATTTGCAAATGTAAAAACAAAATTCTAGGACTCTCAAATGTTCCAACCTATGAAATAATTGTCCCGAATGGAACACTGTCTTTAACTGGAACAAAAGATAATTAGTTTGATATGATAAAATATTTTGCTTATGCTTTGACCCAAACTAAATATTAAAATGTGTTTCATCATTTCTCATTATCATCAATTAGAAGCTAACATAATCAATTACATTTCAATATTTTTAAACAAATGATGTCAGATTAATCCAAATTATAATAACATTTTATAAACATTTGTTTAATTATTGCCTCAGCAAATTGACAAGCCAACTGTCGTAAATCATTTATTCTCAATCCAAGCTTCTACTACTCTAGTAGTCTACTAGATCATCTACTCCAGTACAGGGAGGTTTTGAAAAAAATCTTATCAAAATTGTTTTTTAAAGCTTTACAATCTCATGAAGGGTATGTTCATTTTAAAATTCAGTCTTAAGAATAATTCCGTTAGTAGTCACAGGCATACTGCGATCAAGCAAAACGTTTCATTCAAGGCAACTCACCCAAGCAACAGGAGTGTTATTGGTGGTAAGCTGGACCAGATTTACGTGAGTGGAGGCTTCAGTGCAGGTGGTTCAAGAACTATGCAAAAAAATGTTTTCTGGCTAATTGGTGGTGCTAATAGTATCATGTATGTACATTGTACAATACTATGTCGCAAGTAGGTATGTATATGCGCATGGCACACCCCGACTATCCCTAAATCCGGAGCTGGTGGTAAGAAAATAAGTTAAGTGGTGGTCAACGTTCCGTCTACACTGCGCGGCAAGACAAGAAAACTACGCGCAGCAGTTTCCAAATGCCACGCAATGATTTTTAAAGTCACAGCATAATTTATATTTGATGTAAATCAAGCCGCTGGACTCTGTGCTTTAGTCTGGATAATGGAGAGCGGATGGTACATTTGGCGAGTGTCAAGTGGCCGACACTTGGCGGAAGCATCCCAGCCTGTCAGAGTATTTGTAATGAGTACCGCCTAGGCCCTAACAGACTGACCTCGGATTTCTTTGTAGCGGCAGCCGGAGATAGAAATTTTCGGGACTCGACCGCGGGCCTTTTCGAAGCCGCGGTTTGGACCGCAGTTCATGTTGCTTCGCGAGTCCGCGGTCGGCCCATTTCTCCCGACAACACCGCGTCTCTCGGCCAATGGTTTGGCCCCGTCGTTCGGTGGATCATTCATACCGGAGACCGACGGCTTTCCCCGGTTTCGTGTAGTGGCCTGTTAAGACTTCTTCTGGCTTCTCATATGCCAGATCCAGAATCCTTGTCATAGCCTTTGTTCTCTCTCGGCTTGACAATCCGATCTTAGTGAGGAAAGCGTAAGCCCTCGCGCAAGAAGTAATGATTAATAATGTTGCTCATTGGCATCATATGTTTATTGTAAAGTTCTCGACTTCAGCAGTTCCATCTTGTAACTTCATTTATATAGCGCCATATGCATAGCGTCAGAGGCGCTTCTTGGAACCATTTATATAGCGCTCCTTCCCAAGGGCGCTGGCGGCAGTGCAGGCTGGGATTCGAACACTACACATTACGACTGTTGCCGTTACCGCCGTATGCAGGCACGTAACCCATTCGGCTAACCTGCACGCCAAATCTTAAGGAAGATTGTGCAGCAGTTCAAAAAATTGTCCCGTCGCGGTACAGGGGAATACTTTATTACGATGAAGATTTTTGCATTATTTAAATTGATAACATTTTGTAAAAAGCGAAATCTCGACTCGAAGTCATTGGCTTTCCTGAGGTTATTGGAATCCCAAACTATAATTTAAATATTGGCCACCAATCGCTTATTCGCAAATCAAATGTGCCGCTTTCAGAAAACAAAATGTATATGAGTCAATCGTCCAACTTTGCGCGTGTATAAAATATTCCAGGAAAAAGCATTGTTTGCCTGACAATAAATTAATATCTGGTTTGCTGATGTAAACAAAGAAAAAGCAAAATCGATTGCTAGCAGAACAAATACAAGGCCATTATTGCAAGCAAGTTGGAACAATTTTGTGAAAATGATGACTCAATTTCTCAATATAAAAAGTCCTAAGGCTGCAATTTTATGAAATTCTTTGATTTCTTCTTTATTCTAGTAGAATTTTTAGCTTTGTTGCGCTTATGGGCTCTCTTTGGTCTTTTCCAACTATCAGATTTCATTGGCTCATCCAGCATGAGATTGCTCTGAAAATACATGATTTCAAAACCTTTCCAAACAATTGTGTCGTCAGATTTAAACTGAATCAACAGGCTGGTTCCATTTGATATGATATCTCCTGGAATCTGTTATCAACAAGTTTTTCATCCATTATTTGGTGCAACAAAGGGATTGAAAATTGTAATCGAACCTGGTTTCCACACAAATGAAAGTTATGCGTGCTATTTGTCGTTAGACCATCATATATGTCCACGTAATCATATCTGAGGATACAAACTCATTTAAAGCCAAGAATTCCATTTTCATGCGCTTTCTGATAGACTACTCACCCACAGCCATCTGCTTGTTCGAGTTCAAAGAAGGTGAACCTCAGATGAACCCTGTACTGTTCATTTTCGGAGGTAATCAGCCATTCGCAATTTTCTTTATTGTCGTAACTCTGGTCCCCGAATTGTGAGTGAGAAAAGAATTTCGAAGGAGATTTTGAAGCTTTTAGAGCTCCGCCGCACTCTGTACATTGAGCAAATATTCGATAATTGCTTAATCTAATTAATATGCAAAATGCCCAACAAATTGAGAAAGTGTATTAGGTTTATCTATTCCATTTGCCTGTTCATAATCATATAAATTTAAGTTTTAATCGCTCAAACCTATTTACACGGCCTAGCAATTCCAATTGAATAAATAAATTTACGATTTATGTCAGCTTTGCCAGCCTATTTTCTCCAGAAAGTTTAAAACTCAGGATAAAAATTCATGCAAAATACGCTGTAACTGACCACCACATGATTTATGAGACTCATTGTCCTTACAGGTTCACCTCCAAAACATTGTAAGCAATTATTTAAATATTTCTAACATCGACAGCAACGAACAAATAACGATGGCACAAAAAAGAAGAGTTGAAGAAATGAGTGGAAAAAGCACACAGAGAAAATTAGCTAAAAATATCACCAGTCGAAGGCACAGCCTCAAATCCTTTCCTCTGTACAGAAGCGTCGGACATGAAAGCCATGAACATCACGTGACCAGTTGACATGATTGTGGATGGAAGGACAACGTTGCACAACTTTCCAATAAGAGTACTGTTCTCGTCTTTGCCGTCGTAAAGTTCAATCCTGTCGTACAAGCAGTCGACGTGAGCTTCCAGTTCGAAATAGAGGAACTCCTGCAGAGCGCATGTCACAACTTGTGAATATTACACGAACGGTATTTGTGAAGCCACGAACCAGTTTGATTTTATGTCCTGGCGAGGTTGAGAAAAGCCAAGTGCATTTTTTCTTACTAGGATATGCGTCAGGATAATTGGGACTGGCTATGGTTCTAAACGGCTCGGTTAAATTGTATTGGCAACTGGCTGCAAATATTTCCAACGATTACGGACCTAGTTGCGCGAAAAAAGATGACGACTGGGGCGATTATTTTAAAGCAAAGCATTTAAAGGATGCGTACATTCCTTGCAATCGTGCAAGTTTTTGTGCAACGTGTATCCGTTGTTACAGGAGCACTCGTAACTTCCAGCAGTGTTCGTACAAATATGTTGACATCCGCCGTTGTTCTGCGCACATTCGTCTTTATCTGCGACGTGAAAAATTCGCTTTTAGAATTTAAAATACAATTCTTACACGACACATTAAGATGAAAAGTTCAATTAGCAATCATCCATTCAACCTGTGTAGTAATAGGCATCGAAGCCTTTTCTTTGTACTGTTTGATCGCTGTTGAAAACGACTTTCAACGAATTGCTTCTCGAGGTAATAGATTGTGGTGTGTTCGATCCACAAAACGTCTCCAAGACATCTTCATCCTCATCTTCTCCGCTAATGATTTGCACAAAATCATATTCGCAGTCTTGCTAAAATGAATATGGCAATTATTTTGGCATTCATGGCTAGTTAATAAGCATGTAATCCCACAGTGTTGGGTATCTAATCCATTTCATCCTAGTCATGCAACGGACTTTAATCAAATAAATAACCTGTTAGGTTTTATTTAAATCCTATATTGGTAACCAAGGTGATCTCCTGTTTCTACGGCACACTCGACAGCAAATAATAAAAACTTAAATCAAGCGAAATCAGATTTGAGCCATTGGAACTGAAAACTAACGTTGCTTCCTTCAACATCAAAATCCTTGAAGACAATTGTAATTTGATATTCTTCAGGAGCTACAATTTGCCAGGTGCAGCTTTTGTTCGGGGGATAGGTTTCAGGGTATCCGGGACTGTGGAATGTACCGTTCATTTCGCTTAAGTGTCCTCCACAGGCGGCTGAGAAATATTTCTTGTTTGTATAGAAATATAATATATAATAATAATAATATAATAATAATAAATAATAATAATATAATAATAATAATAATAATAATAATAATAAACGCATTTATTGCACAATATTTTCAAGCACAACCTAAACGTTCATAAAATTATTCAATTATAGAAAGCTGATAAAAATGAAAACTTCACATCGTTAGCAACACGTGTTTCACAAACTTCTGCAAGTCCTTCCATCGGCGTTTAGTTCGAATCCGATGTCGCATTCGCACCTGAATCCACCGATCGTGTTGGTGCAGTTTTGTTCGCAGTCGTGTTCTCCTGTTGCACATTCATTCGTTTCTGAAACAAAGAGGAGTTCATAATGATTTATCAACGGCTTCAACGGGGAGAATAAAAATGCGCGATCTCGACCACATAAAGACATTGCTGCAACAGGATCATGTAATGTCTAAACTAATTTTTTAAAATTAATTTTTAATTTCCGGTATTCTATAAAATTTCAACCTTTGATGAAATTGGCCGCAAATCCCTCTTTGCTGATGGACGAATCAGAAACGAATTTGACCAGCAGTTTGTTGGTGGTGGACTGAACACTACGAGGAATATGGTAGCCGCAAAATCTTCCGAGGAGAGGGGAAGTCTCATCCTGACCGTCTCTCACCTCCACGTAATCGTAAACGCAAGTGTCGTGCTTTTCCAGCTGCAAATAATGCTGAAGTCATGGTTTGGAGATGCTAAACAAAATCATTGGCGTGTTGTACAAAAGTTAATTGAGCTTATTTCGTCGATGTCGCGCGACAAATACAAGAAATAAAAAATGAAAGTCTGACCTCAAAAGACTGAAAAGTCAAAGTGACGTTATATTTTTCTGGGACTTCTATCACCCACAGACAGCTTTTGTTGAGCGGGTATGGATCAGGATGCGCAGGACTCGTTATAGTACCGAATTCTTTTTTTATTTCACCACCGCACTTAGCTGCATAAAAAATAATAAAAATTACAATATTTGTAAGTTGCTTCCAACAATTTTCTCACTAAACGCTGAAGATATTCAGAAGATGTTAAAAGCTAAGAACTAGGCTAATAAGCTTTTCGGAATTTAGCATAATTAAAAAAATCTGAAGGTTAACATTATAAAAACATCACTTAACCAATTCGCGCGCAAAAAAAAAAGAATAGCCTCGTGTCAATAGTGTCTGAAATCGCGAAAATGTGTTTAAAGTTAAAAATCCATGCAAAAAAAATCGTTCTTAAGAAGATTACACCCCGTGGGAAATTTAGTGTTGCAAAGTTAAGTGCTTTCGTTTCATGCTGGTAGCATTAGCTGGAATGTCACATGGAAAGCTAATAAATAATGACAAGGAAAAAACAACTTGACTACGAACGTGAAACATAATAAGAAATTCAAAATGCTTTAGGGTCGCATTGGACGTAGGAGGTTGACGTAACTTAATACTATGAAAGGGATAAACAATTCTTGTGAGGTCGAGTGAAGAGTTGGAAAATGTTGGAAAAGAAAGTAATTCAAGTCAGTTTTGTGTCATAGCAGAACATTGAGGACATATAAAATAATGTTTTTATGTGTTCCACCAACCCGCAATTCATTTTTCTACGCAAAAACATCGCATACAAAAGCTGTTGCGCACTTAGCCCCAATACTTCATTAAATCATAATTGAATTGCTTAAATCTATGTAGGATCTGAATACTTATTACTACTTCTAAATTTATATAAATTTCTAAATTCCGAATACTAATGGTGAAACAATTATCGAAAAATGTATGCGGACTATTACATTATGACTACATTAAAACTAGAATTCAAATTGCTAGAGTAATTTTGGATGCCATTAAATTTAAAATCTTGCAACTATTTCAAGACTTACATGGATTTATTCATTCTCATTTCAGAGTTTTACTATCAAAACTATAAATATTTCAAATAATACGTGCATAATATTCTACCCCATGTTGATTTTTATTTTTGAGATATTTAAGTGTTCTGCCGTTTGCAAGGCGGTAATGGCCATCACGTGTTGTTGTGTTGTCAAGTTGAAGCCTTAAAGAGTGAATTTTATCCTTTTTACATGTAAGGAGTTGTCGTCGTGGTAGGATATTAATCACGGTTAGAAGGAATTGCTGCAAACGCAAGTGTCAAGCTGCATTAAACGTTGACATAAAATGTCTTTCAACAAGAGCAAAACTAAATGGCATTTTGTTAAAATACTGAACGTATTATTGAATTGTCAGCTTTACAATGTATGACTTTAAGTTAAATGTTTAATTTAGTTTAGTTAATGTAATTATTTCATTCAACGCACTTCACCTTCGTATTTTGCAATGAAACCGGGCTGTTTTTCCATGTGACCAGCGGTGATTCGATACTCAATCCACATTCTTCTTCCAGTAGATTTGAAAGTCGTCACATTGTATTCGCTTCCACAAATTTTGCCTGAAATTAATTAAAACATATACATGCTTCTCGAGAAAGGACATGGGATTTATTAGTTATAAATAGTTGAGAATATAATATAATTGTCACAAAAATTTTTAGCAAAAAGGTTTACAAGCATTTTTAGAAAAAAAGATTTGTAAAAGTCCAAAAGTAAATTGCAAAAACATGTAAAATTTTGAGGCATAATGCCGAAAATAATGTTGTATAATGTTCTACACTATTCCAAAATCCTTGATTTTAGAGTTGCACTAATATATAAAAAATATCATACCCTATTCATCGTACAGAGGAGAATTAGAAACTAATAAATATCAAAATTATTAAGCCAATGCTTAATAAAGTGAAAACGCGTTTTTGAGAATGATTAAAAATTAAATAATGCAGCAAATGCACCTTTCTTTCAAGTATTTACGAAGATAATCTTTTAATTATTTGGTGGTACCTTTGAAATTATTTGCAGTGAGTAGACAAGGGGGATGAATCGATCGGAATTATCACTGAATGACGCCTCATGTACTTCACTTGATATTGAAATGAATGTACTCAAATCTCACGCTCTCAGCATGAAGTTTCAATTTTTTGAGCTCGACGCTTAATCCGAGACAGCCAGAAGAAAAATTGTTAAAAAGTGCCAGCAACAGTGTGTACAGCGAAGAGCAAAGCAATTAAACTCTTAAATTAAATTAATTAAGTTAAGAAATATTAGAGAATGAATATTTTTTATGGTTAAGGTCACATGTTGAAAACATGCTTTTTTTAGGTTGGCTTGCAATTACTCTCACGGAACTCTTAAAAAGTTAAATTAAGCGAGTAAAAGTTGGTTATAGAGAAGGTGTCCAATTGATGATTTCCATTTGGTATCTAAAATTCCTACTTATATTTGAATACCTTGTCAATCAACTTTCAGTTTCGTTAAATCGTACTACAAAGGGTTTTATTTTTAAACGCCTCAGTCTTTGTACTTCACTAGTTGATAAAAAATGACAAGCTTTTCATCAAATACAAATATCATATTAAATATTAAATATTACATATTTGATGTAAATATTTATATTATTATGAAATATTTAATATATTTATAATATATTTAATATTAATATTTATACATATATATATATATATATATATATAGTGTGTTATATATTATCTGAGTATATATTATTTATATGATATTTGAAGAAGCGATGGGGAAATAAATGGGAATTGTTATAGTTCATGTTAATGCAGCCAGAAAAACATTTTTTCAAATGTCAAAGCATTACTTCATACACACTTAATACTTACCCAAAAGAGGTGACCTGTGATAATGACCATCTCTGATTTCAATGTAGCTGTTGTAGCAATTCGTTCCCTTCGGAATTTCATAGGCCTCGATACTCAGAACGATGATTTGTCCGTGAGTTCCGCTGATTCTCCACTGACAGAATTCCGATCTGTAATAACCTCTCGTGTCGTTCAATTTATCCAAGTCGAAATTTGGAGCAGCGAATGTACCGCTGGTTTGTTGCAAAGTCTCACCACAACCTAGAATACAAGTAATACTGGTCAAATGTAGTCATCGCAGCGAACGAAGAAAGCATTCTACAATAACGGACGAACTGCTAAGTTTTAGGCAGACGACTTACGAGGACATCTGTATAACTTGTTGGTCTGAGAAATGTCTCCAACGCTCAACTGAAGTCTCTGGCCAACTTCAAGCGAATTTTTGCCCGAATAAACTTCTCTCCTGGGCACGATGGACTCCAGGTTCGGGTACCTCGAGAAAGTGTTCTTGGCGTAATGCATGATGCTCTCGAAGTCATAGGATTCGTTCAACGAATCTACTTCATCGGGGGCAACAGTGTTGAAGTTGTTTTCTTGCCCTATTTATAGTCAATAGTTGTATGATCAACATGTCATCAATGTTTCATTACGGAAATATTTTCATTATCTTTTAAATGGAGTGATCAAAAAATGTTGGCCAATTACCAGGAATGATGTTTGCGTAATTAATTTGTACGTAAATCTCTCGATCGGGTCTCGTGTGTTCGTGCCAAAAGCCAATCACGTGACCGAGCTCGTGGAGGACGATTCCAAATTTATCGCAGTTTTTTCCTATGGAAATTGCCTGAGGACCGCTGCCCTTTTTGCCGACAAAAGAACAACATCTGTTGTTGGGGAAAACAAATTAGTTTCGCTTTTCATCGTTAATATTATTGTATTTCTATTATTAAATATATTTTTAAATTGTATATTAATTATTAGTATTTTATCCTCGAAACAACATACCCACAGGGCTTCTGAGTAAAGACGATATAATTGACGTGTTCGTGCGTCCGTTCGACGAAAGTTATGCAAGTATGCTCCTCCCAGCTTCGCATTGCTTTCTCGAACAGGCCTTTAGTTGCACCTGGAAAATTCAACAGTGGTTCCACAATCGTTGTTTATCGCTTACTCTATCGTCACATTCTAGCGTAACGAAAACCAAAGCAAAGACAAAAAAACAGAAACTGAAAATCTACCGCTAAAGTTGGCGTCGATTTCGTAAGGAATTATTCCGTGTTCCCAGAGTCTTTCCATCCTCGATGTTGCTGCTCTCCTCTGCCTCTGTCGAATTCGACGTGCTTTTCTGTTCCTTGTTTTGAGCCAAACAAATAGCATTTATTGAAACAGTAAATGTAAATGTACGTAGACTCAGAATTACAATGTTTTAATCTTCTTCTTCTTCTTCTTAATAACACGCAATAAATAGTTTTTGAGACAAGTTTGAGACTATGTATCTTGTCGTGTGTTTACATTGAGGCCATTATTTTGGACTATCCATCATCGTAAGTTATCTCGAGAAGTATTTTTAAAAGGCAAATTTTTTAAAAATAGATAAGAATAATTCTGCCGTTAAAATTAAAAAAAAAAAGTCCTTACGTTAAGTGAATTATGATGATGATGATGATGATGAGGATGACGACGATTATTAATACGTCATACTTAACGACAGCAAATGGAAATAAAGAGGCGACACCTGTTGAGGATGTTCTTCATGTTCGACTGCGACGTGGAGTTGGAGGAACTTGAGAGCTTTTCCAGCCAGATCAGATCCTCCTCCGTGAGGGCTATGTCTCCCATGAAGGCAGCTTAAGTCATGAATGAACAGCAACATCATCTACATCATCATCACCATCATCATAGCCATCATCATCATCGTCATCATCATCATCAGCAGCAGGAGCAGCATCATCATCGTCGTCATCATCGTCGTCATCATTGCCATCATCATCGTCATCATCATCATCATCAGCAGAGCCAGCAGCAGCGGCAGCAGCATCATCATCATTATCCTCACCACTACCATTATCATTATCATCATCATCATCATCGTGGATCATCAAGTGGAAATACTTGCAATTTCGATCACATTGTGCAATTGTAATTAAGTATAATTATAATTTTTTGACGAAATATTACTTCAGCATTAACCACTTATTGTTTGTAATTTTTCATTTTTTTACTCTGCTCACTACTTTACGATTAGACCTCATTTTTAGCGGTCACATTAATTTAACGAAGGATGCGTGCCAGACGGTTTTCAGTGCCCTTTTAGTGATATTAATGGAAAAAAAATTACAGCTTTTTGGAAATAATAATATACTGAGAACATTTAAATCTATTTAATGTAATTCAATTAATGTTTGTATTTTTATTTATAATTTTTCATTAACGTCACCAATAATGCAGACGCCTTTTTACTTAACAAACAGGAAAATCGCGGTCATTTGCACAGACTTTAAGCAGACGAATTGAACATCGGTTATCTCTGATGACGCTGAGGTTGTAATGAATTGAAAGGAAAATCGACTCGATCCACGTGTTGTGCAGGAGATCCATACGCTCCAAACGTTTCCAAGGTTTGTTTTGAGAAAAGGAAATGATTGTTCAACAGACATGTTCTTACATCCTCGTTGATTTATGCAATTGCTTGCTTCTTGTCACAACACACGGGAGCAGTTCAGTTGGTCTCAATGATTTACAATGATTTACAATGATTTACAAGCGAAGAACTTGGAATCCTCTTGAAACTTTAACTTTATTATATGCGTCCTGCTTGATTCCGTGCACTCGACGCTTTTAGCTTTGGGCGTGGTCGTAATTTTGACACAAAAATCCCACCCGACGTGTGGAAAAATACAAGTCGTAACGCTTAAGTTCGGAATGAATTCTGAATTCGAATAGCCGTACAGCAAAATAGCAAAAGCAGTTTTTTTTTTATATTATCGAATGTTTTAAAAACTTGTGCGAATGAAAACATTAAAAAAAAAACAAAAACGACTGAACTCACGGGCCTGGCAGGGGTCGGCAATTTCTTGGAACACTGCGAAGTCGATAAAAATCGAGGCGACCAAAAACAGCCTCAGAAACAATGCCAGCCTCCCTTGCACCTTCGACATTTCTGAGAAGGATTTTACTTCATTTAATATTATATTGTCCATGTTCAGAAACACTTAATCATAATTATTATCATCACCCTGGATGCACTTCCCAAGATGCCCAACCGACTGAGAACACGGTAGGAGAAATTCGTTGGCAGCCTCCTATTTCATCCTCGCTCTCCCCCGGATGTCTCTCTCGTCACTAGCATGCACAATGCACGTGCACAACACAATGCACGTGCAGAGGTTCTCTTCTCAGACAGACCGATGAGATATTGATGGAACTTTCTTTTGGCTTTGTTTGTTTTTCCGATTGTTCTACAAATTGAAGATTACAAGCGCTCATGAGTTCAATATGTCGGGTGTGTTCGTAATCTGCTATTATTTATTTACAAGAGTTTATTTATGATCCAGGAGATATTAAATTAGTCGATCGATTATTCGAATAATTGATAAGTTGAATAATACTTTAAAAAACTCATTTGGCAATTCATTGGTGACAAATAGCATCGACGGAGAAAAATAGTTTCGATAAAAATTCAACAAAACTAGTTCAAGAATGCAAACATGCCAAGGAAACGACCGGATTTATCTTGATTGGAGAGGAATACGTGATGAGGCTCGAAAATGACGACGAGTCGCTGTGACCTAAATTCTCAAAAGGCGTTTGAATTCTAATTCTAATTTTAATTTGAACAAAATTATCGAAGGATTTTAGCATGCCAGAAGGTTTCATTGCTTATGACGAATATGTATTCTCCAAATGCACAACAAGGTGACCCGCCATAACAGCCCGCCACCAAAACAGCCCCGTAAAAAACAGCCCCGTCAATATAGCCCCGTCAAAATAGCCCAGTGACAAAATAATGTATTAATGTATTATAAAAAATTTTGTGAGTTGAATACATTAACCGATAACTGACTCCGAATTTAATTTGAAGTTAGTGGTTTGAATGCTTTTGTGACCGTTTTGAGTTTAATTTGTATCAGGGAATTTCATTAAGTGGAAGATTTATCGTTTAAAATATTATTAGGATTCCGGCTACTTCCTCACTTTACATGGACTTTTCAAGTTGGTATTTAATATAAATTATCAATTGACAATCAACGTGTGCAATCTGCACAAAGTTAATTTACCAGACACTCATTAAGTCACGAAGGTTCCTTTGATCGTTTAATTTCTGTTGATCCTTCCCCGAGTTCCCGTTGCAATGTGTACAATGAAGGGTTTGAATTGGAATTTAATCTATGTTATCGATTGACGTACAACATATTCGAGCCACGCAAAGTGAATCACCTTATCATCACGTCATGTGAACATGCAACAAATCCACAATGAACCAATTTTACCGCTATTTTGACGGGGCTATTTCGTCCTGAGCTATTTTGTTGCTGGGCTATTCTCACGGGTCTGCAGTACAACAAACATCCCAAGTAATCGCTCCATTCGAACGTTTAATTAAAATGAACAGGTGGAAATTTTAATTTCATTATGGGATTAAGGAATAACTTTACGATAAGGTCTGAATGCACGTCCAAAACTACGTCTGGTCGTCCAAATGTTCAGCAGACATTTTCCAATGAATTTCAAGGCGAAAATTTTTCTGATATTTTGTATAAGATAATTGATTGAGACAGACGCCGACTTTAGATTTTACTAAAACATTTTTATTTCCTTAGAATTTGATCGTGCAAAAAAGTAGCATGAATTTAATCTTTGGAATTTGATTTTCTGTGGTTTGTCATTCGCGTCTTTTTATTTCTTCGTTGGCTGAGAAATTGCAGCCGTCGCAAATTTTGTTAAAGAATTTGCATCCTTGAAGCTGCTGGTGCTGGGTTCTTGAGTGCCAGGATGAGGCACCTTTGAATTAGATGCAATTTCTTCCTCGTCATCGTCTTTCTTGGATAGTCCTGGAAAATTTTCAGCATCAATATATATATATTTGGTTTATGAGTTTATTGAATCAAACAAACAAACAAGCCGTTATATATACAGAAAAAACAAAAAGCGAAAGCAAATAAATTGAAACAAACCCAAAATGGTTTAATGTTTAATGTTTCCCTATTTAAATTGCTTTGATCACCCACCCAACTTCTCAGATATCCAGATAAATTTGCTGACCATTTCCTCCTGTATGAGGTTGAAAGCCATCGACATGATGGCCATGCCAAAGATTAAATAAAGCGCAGCGCCAATCATAGTCAGTTGTCCCGTTGCGCTGTTTATGTTGTCTGTTCCAGGCACCACATCCCCGAATCCTATCGTCGAGATGGTAATGAAGCAGTAATAAGCAGATTGCAACATCGTCCACTTTTCCCAAGTACCAAACAACAGCGACCCCATGAACAGGTAACCAGCAACAACGACCAGAGTTACAGTTAAAGGGACACCTAACTGATCTTCGTCCTCGTCGAAATCATTCGCATCTTCCGTGTCACGCTGAGTTTGTTCGGTCAGATTCAGCTTTGACTCGGAGTTGGATGTCTTTCTCAAATTAAAGCATCCGCAGCAGCAAAGGTTTGAATACACAAATCGAAACACATCCGCCATGACCCCTCCAATGTTTGCAAGAAAAACTAGCATCAGTGGAATGCCTATGAACGCATACACGATGCAGACTAGTCGACCCCAAAATGTTTTCGGTGCAATATTTCCATAACCTAAAATTTGAAGTCGATAAAATTTACTATAATAACGCTGTTGTAAAAAACAAAACAAAACATTTTTAACATCCGTCAAGAAAAAAACGAACCCACTGTTGTGAATACAGTGACAGCAAAAAGCACTGAACCACTGAAGGACCATTTGAACTGAGGTCCTCCTTCCTCCCCCAATGAGGAGCAGTTTGTACCGTCGTAACCCAGGTCCAATACTTTCTTCCTAAACTCGATCACTATTTGTTCTATTGAACTTAGTTCGTCATCATATCCATCTCCTCCCAATGTGTAAGAGCTGGCCATGGACCAGAGATCGTTAGCAGTCTGATTCTCCAGCGGTTCGTATTTATTCATTGAAGCAGTGCACGACTCTTTTTCGTTTGTCGTCTCCAATTTTTGAAACACAATTGCACCGACTATGGTGTAGATGACCATTACCAAACCCAACCCGACGTTGGTTAAGATGAATTTCGATGACTTTTTACAATATTCTATGCGTCGCCTGCGTAATTCTACTTTTTCTTCCTGCGTGGGACCTTCCATAGTGACAACTGCTGAACTAATTGTAATGTCAAAGAACTCTTTTGAGCGAATTACAAAATGTTTGGTGTCGTGTTTCTATGGTAATGTGGATCAATAAGTAAACACGACGTTGATACAGCACCTTGCGAAGTTACCTCAGACGTTGTGCACCTGTACTGCTGACCTCTCTCGACAGTTAATGTATAATGAGAAAATTAAAATAGATTTTGACACTTTCTATAAAGTTAGTTTAATTTGAAGAAATTTAACTATAAAATGTTTGAAATCCTAAAAATCTTGTAATCCATTCATTTATAGAAGAACACGTATATGACTTTAGATTATGTACATCCTAAGCTATTGCAATAATTTCACTGATATTATTTAGTTTCGAAATGTTTAAACCCATAAGATCAATAAATAATATAAATAAGAATTAGGAACTCTTTTCAAAACTACCCTCTTATGTTTCACCATTCATCATAATTCTCATTTGATGAGATGTTCGACTGGTTGTCCGATAACTCCGCCCCAACCGACGACCTACGATATCGACAGATAACAATCAACAAGTCCGATTCCACAAATAACTTTGACGAACCCAAACACATATTTATACGATGGTCGCTTAGTGATAAGTTAGTGAGTGCAACGATTCAACTATCTATTGACTTTAGGTGCAACGATCGGTTCATCGATAGACTCCCAATGCAAAGTGTCAAAGCGACGTTTGTTGACCTTATCAAATTCTTCATATCGTCATCAGAGTCATATGAAAACGAAAACACGTTGTCATAAACAAGTTCTACCCAAGGGAATTTCAGCACCGTTCAGTCGATCAACCTCATTTTAAATGAACACTACTCCAGCGCAAAAAAAAAATCGTAAAATCACAACACATGAATGGCCCACTTCAACTTGGGGGCTTTCACTCCAGGGCATTCAAGCAAAATTCACTTACCAGCGGTTCTCAACCTGTGGGTTGCGACCCCTTTAGACACTGAGAATTTAATATTTTTGTAACATATTTTTTAGAATATTTCTTAAAGACATAATTTTGACAAAACTTCATCCATAACCCTACATAAAACTGTAAGCAAGAGGCTTTTTATGGTGCAAGCACATGTCGCGTCGTTACCTTTAGCGACTTCAGCGAAATCATGAGTTTGGCAAGCACCATTCTCATTGAAACTGTTGCGATGTTTAGAAACTCAAATAATAAGAAATAAAATCAAATAATGTTACAAAATAAATAATTTAAAAACATGCCAATATGTCTCATGTTTTCTTATTTAAAACTAACTAAATCTCGCAAGTATGGGATGTGCGAAAAAAGTTTTAAATATAAATATTCTAATATTTAGAAGTGAAAGGCATAACAGCAACAATGATCCTTTAGTGAAAGGTATCCAAATCAATTTTGTTGTTGGGGGGGTCGCCGTAGCACGTCAAGTGCCGTCTGGGGCCACGGCGTCAGAAAGGTTGAGAACCACGTCCTTAAGCCTTACTGGTAATAAGCCACATTGGTAAACATTGGGGCAATCAGGATGCGGTCCACTACCCAAGCCAACCCGGCTTTAAAATTGATTTCAATTTTTGTCTGTTTCAATAAAATTATTATTTTATTTGTTTTTATACGTTTAACGTTCTTATTGATTGCGACCATTGTTTATGTTATTGTACCCAAACATGGCATCAGACAGTTATCTTCGCTGGAACGTAAGCTTTACGATGTAAAAATTTGATCATAATTTCAAAGAGGACGAAGACTACGCTGAAGGTGATGATGATGATGATGATGATTTTTGATCTGATTTAATTTGTATCCGTTTGGAACAGGAAACCCATCAGCAGGAATATATCCCTTCGGATGACCTTTTTTTACGAAAGTTATGACTAATTAAATATACAAACGGGTTTGTAACTGTGTTTTTCGAATATTTTGTTTAATAAATCTCCCTCTACAAAAAAATAAATAAAGGAAAAAAAATTGAAGTTCTTAAGAATTAACGTAATAAGCGTAAGAGAGTCACTTGACAGGGCGAAAGACTTTAACTTCAGGAACAACCCTGACAATCACCTTCGAGTTCTTCCAAAACAATTCATTGCTCTGTGAAATTATAAAATAATAGTGCACGTTAAATGCAGAATCAAATCTAACACATCTTTCAAACATGCTACCCTAGTACTGTACCACTCTCTAAGCTGTTTTTCTTCTGCCAACGCACGATGATCCTGGTCACAATTTCATATAAGCATGTTCAAATTTATTTTTAAACATAATTCAGTTTATGGCTCTAACCTTTCTGCAAATGTAAAAAGAAATGATGAGATACGGGATGATTGTCACCAATGTGATCACCAACACCACGTTACCCTTCAGGAATGTCTCTGGAAAACGAAGCCATTATCAACGATTAACAACAGACATCAGATGAAAACAAATAAATTTACTTAGGCCGCTGAAGTATTCATAAGATATTACTTCCCATGCCCTAACTGTTTTCATCTGAGCTTCAAATGATGTTGAGCAGATTCCCTGTAATTATCAAATTTAAATAATATTAATTAATTAATCGAAGAAGCATCTTTACCTATAGACCTCAATTAAACTTGTCAAGACCGAGGCTGTATGATTAATACTCCTTGAATACTAAATTGATGTTTATTTTTATTAAATATTTTTATGTGATCACAGAGGCGTTGCTAAGGGGGGGCGGGGGGTACATATGTCCCCGGGCGCCAAGATACAAGGGCGCCAAAATGAGGCTTAATGCATCAATGGAACAGGATCGTCTCAGTGATCTTGCTCTTCTTAGTATAGAAAGAGAAACGCTTGAGAAAACAGACTTTGATGACGTTATTGATCAGTTTGCAACTGTTAAATCAAGACAAATAAATCTATTTTAGACAGTATTAGACTACTATGCATGTAAATCATCTTAGACTGTGACTGATTGGGTGAAGCATGCGCTACTATTTGTAGCCATTAAAATTTGATTTTTATTTCAATTTCAAATTCAGTGTAATACAGTAAGATTAAATATATAGACATGGAAAAGGGCGCCAATTCTAGTTTGCCCCCGGGCGCAAAATACCCAGGCTACGCCTCTGTGTGATCAGTGAAATAAAGTTGCCTAAAAAATATGTTACTGATACACAAGAACATCATGAAAATTACCAGGTAATTTTGAAATTAATCAGGTTAAAAAGATTCAAAAAGATCATGGCGACCCGCCAAACTAACACAAGACAAAACAGTCAAAATAGTTCAATGCCGAAAAAAAACGCTAATCATTTAAACAAAAAGCTAATTTTTACGAATTGAATACATTATAACCGAAATTAATTCGAAATTTGAGTCGAAATCAGTGGTTTGAATGCTTTTAAGACAGCATGGAATTTAGCTGGTATTAGGAAAATTCATGAAGTGGAGCATTTATTGTCCAAATTAAACTTCGGATTCCAGCTGTTATTCCCATCCAAGGACTTTACAGATTGATCTTTAACTCAACTTATCGACTGGCATGTAACACGCGCGAGCCGCACCAAGAAACCACATTATCCTAATCTCAAGTCAAGTCGGTCCCTCAGATCGTCTATTTTCGTTTGATGTATTCCTGAGTTCAGGGCAATGTGTTGTAATGTGTACATCGAAGAGCTAGATTCAAATTCAATGGAAAGTTTCGGAAAGAGCAGGATAAAATGAGGATCTCACATCACACATTTTCGGGCAGATAACAGACAACCAAGAGCATCGAAGAGGTACGTGCAACTGAATCGTGCAAGCGAATCGACGCCTTCGTACTCCTGTTCCAACCTACATTCTTGTTCCCAGAAACTCTCGCTTATATTCGTGTAATTGCTTTAATCCCATAATTTAACTAATTTACGTGTTTACTTATTTAATCATTTTAAATTTTTAGCTTAATAATTTTTCTTAATAAATTTATTTTTTACTGAGCTTTTTTACGGGGCGATTTTGTCTTGGGCTATTTTGACGGGGTCCAAGCAGGGTTCTCAAATAAAATAACCCTGTTCATAAATCGGGAAAATATTTCAAGCTAAGCTATTTTTAATTCGGGGTTAATGACAAACCAATTGAAGAACTGGGTCCGCCGAGACTCTTCAAAGGAGTCATGCTTTTCCAAGCAATTGTACAAGTTAATATTTTAAGCATGAAGCCCCTACCAAAGTTTTACCTCCGAGCATATGCCTGCTGCACAGTAAGAACCATCTGCCAAAATTATTTTCTTGTGGAAAGAACTGCAGATTCCATCGCTACTTTTGCAACAGAGGACGCAAGGTTCACCTGAAATTCATAAGTCGTGGATAAAAAGTATGGGAGAGGTGTTAATGGCCTTTATTTATCACCAACAAATTGAAGGGTCAAACGACAACCAATAAATTTGAGTCAGGCAAGGAAAAGTGAAGAAAAAAATAAAGTAATCCTAATGACAAGATGTTAGCTATTGGTCAACGGCGAATACATAGGATTTTAAGCTTCTGAAAATTTGAGAGCAGACGATTTTATGAAACATAGAAGGTTCCAAGTTGTGATGATGCGACTGCCAGTTACTTGGGTTAAATTTCCTGTCATAAGCGAATAACCATGAGCTTTCGACATTATTAAAATTGGAAAGTTTGTAATGAGCAAAGCCACGAACACTTATAGCAGACAATAAATACTTAAATTATTAACGAACATATTCATCGGTTTTATTCCTTGAAATAATGCCTTGGTAATTTCGCGGTTATTTGATTTCTACATAGAACGTATATAAGTGGTGACGTCAGTATAAGATAGGTAAAATAATAAAAATTCGATAAAATAAATTCTATAAAAAGCCAGGAACACTTTTTTTTATCAAACCTTCATTAGAACAAGCGCATTCTTCGAGACCATATTCCTCACAAAGAGAACGACAAGTTCCATTTGAACACGTGCCTCTGTAGTCGTAGGATTTGAAAGCAAGTTTGAACAACGAATAATAATTATGACCTTACCCATTTAGACAGGATGCTCCATCTGCCGCATGTTCTTCGTCCTTACATTCGAAAGAAACCCCAGTATCAAACGATGTTAAGAAAATAAATTAAGTAAAAGACATTTAAGATATGAATTTATATATTTACAATATAAAAAGGATATTCACAAACTGACTGCTTCAAACATTTCATAGGGTTGCCGCTTCTGCATTCTGTTCCCAACTTCGAAACACCGCAATTTGCTGAACAGCAGAGCGAGTTTGATGGACTATGCATACAACGAGATTTTATTGAATCAATTCGTAAATTTCATTAAAAACATAATCAGGCATTCGAAACTCATTTTTTTTTAAATATGCTTTCGATAACCTGCATGCGGCACCTTTCGCGAGTTTGCATGTAGCTGTACAACATGGATCAGTGATGCCGATCGAAAAACCAGAATCGCATTGTTCGCCATTTTCCACTATACCATTTCCACAATAGTCTGCTTGCAATTCTATGTAAACAAAATACCTTTTTTTTTTAAATCAACCGCCTTCTTTAATTTTCGTCGACGTTTGTGCGAATGAAAGTTTATGGGTTTTAGGATCATTCTTATTGGTGACTTTTGCTTATTGGAACTATTTTATATTGTTAAAATGAAAATCAATACATACAATTCTTACTTATGAAACATGCGTCGTTACTATCCAAAGTATATCTCATGGTTACAAGACTGCAGGGGGAAAATTTCTAAAATCAGACACGGCCGATAATGTATTACTGATTTACTTATCAGAAACTGTCGCAGAATATAACTTTACCCTGTTGTTTGGATCTTTCCCAGAGTTGGTTTTAGAATACATCATGTACTTTCCACCTTGGAGCTTCGAAGGTACGCAAATCTCAGTATCATGAGCTGATCCAAACCCATGGCCTTAAAATGCAACTAAGTATAAGAATTCATCTCTTACTATTTGCAACCATTTATTTGTAGGTAATTTTATGTCTACATAGTTTAAAACGTCACCTCAAAAAAATCAAATTAAACATTTCAGGATTCAAATAAATAAAATAAACAATAACAACTTTCAAATCGCTTCTAGCAATGGTTCTCCCAGTCTAGTGCAGTATTACCACACAAACTCACAGGAATCAGTTCTTAGAGAGCAGGGAATTCAAAATGTCAAAGATATTGGTTAATTTTCATAGGTTAAGAATAAAGATGCTATAAACAACCAAAATTTTAAAATACATTTTGAGAAGCTGGTTATTCTGATTAAACCGGAAATAATAAATGTTGCACTTACCGATCTCTGTTTGGTAAAATATTTTAAATAAATTTAAATCAACCAATTATATTACGCATGAACTAACGTAATTACCATGAGCCACTATCAAATCTGCCTGAGATGATGGTAGCATTTTACCAGAAAATAGTAGCGATGATATCCCGGTGTTCACACATAATTCTTTAAAATCTTTGTGATCGCCTGTACAAATCAAGAACGGTATCAATTTAAGACCCAAATAATGCATAACCCAGTCGAAGTTTGAACCAATATTAAATAGCAGTCGTGGGACCAAGTACCCCAGTCTCAAATACAAGTACAGGAACTCAAGGTTCAAGTACGAGCAATAGTACTCAAGGTTTAATCAAGTACAAGTACAGGTACCATGGTTCATACAGGAACTTGAAAACCAAAATTTAGGACTTTTTAGGACCTCTACTCCATTTTTTAGGACCAACAATAATAACAAAAATAACGATATTTAGATTTTAGTTATTCATTTTTGTATAATTTAGACATAACACAAGACAGTAACACGTGAAAGTTCATAATATCGATTTATTTAAATAAAACTCAATTTTCTAAGTCTTTCTCTAAAGTTGCAATTTCTGTCACTTTTGCCTTGCTATCTTTCCTCAGGCTGTTTACCTGGACCAAAAGATCCATGTTCCTGGTTCTTACACTTTCGTCCATTAATATTCTTGTCATGTTTTAGAGTCTTCAGCTTCTTCCTCAGCATGATCATGTCCTCTTCATATGCTTTTTGTTTTGAGATTACAGCTGCCTGTCGATCTTCCTCATGCAAGGTATCCAAATAAAATTTATATCTTCTTGTCTTGATGCTTTAAAATGGATCAGGACAGATTCTATTCTAAAATTGCCTATACCTCCAACACTGTTAACATGGTCTCTAATTATCCTCGTCGCATTTAAGTTCTCTTTATGATTCTCACAAATCACTTTTATTTATGGAGAAACCTCTTTCAACAGATGCCTGACCATGACTCAAAGTTAGCAAAACTGTTACTATCTGTATACAATCTTCATCATCATATCGATTCCCAGCAAATGATGGGAAAGCCTCAACAGAATCACAACTTGCTCGAGTTTCAAACACATCACTCATCGATGCAGTATCAACTGATCTGCTTGCAAACGTGGTAACGAAACTGTTCATCGGTTGAGAGCCTTTGCATGATGTAACATTGTCGAAATGTGTTTTTCCTCGAGCGTATGTTGTAACTGCTGTAATTTCGAAATGTCAAGGTTCTTTTTGCAAGCGCAACAATACGCCTTTTGGTAATCTGTAGTATTCCTTCTCAGCCAACTCCATTCTTCATTGTCTAGCCCAACGGTGACCAACCTGCGGCTCTTTTGTGTTCAAAGTGCGGCTCTCAAAAAATCTTGACAATATTTTTTTACATTTAAAATACAAAAATAAATATAAAATCATATCAAAGTATTCTTATGAGCCGAAAAATAAATTGGCTCCAAATAATATCGGCATACAGAGATAAGTTACAAAGCTTACTGGAAGATTTTCAAACCAGGTTTAATGACTTGCACCAACTGAACTCCTGTTTCGCTTTTCTGATAAATCCATTCATTAGACGTTATCAAAGATGGTTCCAAGCTTCCCAAGAACATTGTTGTGAACACTTCTGCTGCAGAAATGGAACTGTTGGAGTTACAGCAAGATCAGGGTTTAGCAATGATGCACAAGTCACTACCTACTGTGGATTTCTGGAAACTTGTGCCAGAAGTAACTTATCCTCAACTTAAGATAGCCAGTTGTCGACTTATATCCATTTTTGGTACCACCTACTGCTGCGAATCGCTGTATTCTACAATGAAATTTATAAAATCAAAACACCGAGCTGTAACTAGTAATCAACACCTGACAGAACTTCTTCGTACCTCAACTACAAACTATCAACCAGATTTAAAGAAACTTTCCGGTTCAAAAGCTTCTCAGCATAGCCAGAATAATTAATGTTCAAAAGAACTTATAAAGGAGTGACTTTTATTAATAAATATTACACATTGAAATGTCTATTAATGACATAAACGCTATCATGCATATGAAATATATGTTTGTGCAACATACTGTTACCGATTGGGGTCGCGACTCATAATGGTTCAATGTGGCTCGCAGCAATTAAAAAATTTTCAAAAGTGGCTCTCAGGTTCCTACGGTCTGGCCACCCCTGGTCTAGCCATTTGCTATTGAAAACACAAAGTCCAGGCATGATTGATAGTGCTATCAAAACTTAAAGGATCAAACAGACAAGCGAACGAACGTAACAGGAAACTTAATTGGGTGAGTTCCCACGAGGCTAGAACAATGAGACCGCAAGAACAAAGGGACCGATTTCCCGCTAATTGTTATTTCAATAAAACGTACTGAACATTATTATTTTGTTAAACCTTTATCGTTTTTTTAGGACTTTTTTTTATTTTTTAGGACCTCCTTCACTTTTTTAGGACTTTTTAGTACTAAAAAACCGAATTTCGTAAATTTAGGACTTTTAAGGACCTGTACGAACCATGAAGTACCGACGATTATGAACAAGAACTAGCACAATTACATCGCCAACTTATCTTTGTTTCGTTGCCAAAACTGTATAAAATGATCGTCTATTGCTAAAATTTTTTTGTCTCAGGTACAACTAAGTTATTCTTTAAAAAAATGTATTATTATTATCAAACGATTCAATGTTTTAAGTCAGCGTTTCTCAACCTTTTTGGCGCTGCAACCCCTCGGCAGCACTTTGGCGACCCCCAAGAATAAAATTAATTGGGCTACCTTTCACTCAATTAACGTTATGGTTGCCTTTATGACTATGGCTTCTAAATATTATAATATTTACAATTGAAACATTTATACGCATGTTTCACAATTGAAGCTCCCTTTCTCCGAATTTTGGCTAGAGGCAAAAAAAGGTCGTCTTCTCAAGTTGTGCTAGAGTTTTCCCACCTCAGAAAATGCTGAAATGGGGTCCCTGCAACAAACTAAAAATGTTGATGGAAAAGGAAGAAGTGGATAGGGATTAAGCAATGTAATGTCGTACAACATAGGGCTGGTTATTGGGCGCTACATAAAATAACTTGTAATAAGCATTTTAATCAACATTATATGTAGAGTTAAGGAATTTAAGGTTTTATAAAAATTAGGATTTTAAAAAATATTAAAAAATTTGTTAAATTTTTAGTGTCTCAGGCGACCCCTGAAAAAACGTCAAGCGACCCACAGGTTGAGAACCGCTGCCTTAAGTGAAATGTTTTGGACAAATTGACAAAAGTTATGCCCATGTGCTCAGCGGACAGAGACAAATTGTGATAAGGTTTGATATGAAGTTTATTCATCTAAAATATAAAAACATAATGTTTGAGTTATACTTTAGCATCAGTAAGGAAGCCAAGGTTCTTGATTTCATTTTAGACCTATGGGTTTCATGACTTGTCCAATAATGTCGATCCAATGTAACTTGAATTGTGGATCAATGAATGGGCCGAAAACATATATTTACAAAACAATTGGTAAGTCACTGAAAACTCATGAGGTTGTTTGGTACGTTAACCGATGAAATAGTTTTCAATGCAGCCTGGCCATCTCGCAGATTATGATGGAGAAGTGACGGTTACCAAAACTCACTGAGTACTTTTGCACGTCACTTCTCTGTAAATCCCCAAAAACGATCATTACATGTAGGGGTCCATTGTAGATGGAAAGTGTATTTTAATGAATTATTTGAAATATTAGTCTAACAAATAAAAATGAAGCCTAATCTTTAGCTTTCATAGCATTTTATGATTTTAATTTTTTTCATGATTATGAATAATAATGCAACAATACAAATTGCATACTTATACACCCCGAGCATATTCCACCTCTATCGCCAGAGCGCGCAAGATAGGCGAGGCCGAGCGCTTCTTTCAGATGTGAAAATGTTACCAGATGAGCTAAACAAAAGTTCCCTAGCACTCTTTTAGAAAATTCCTTTAAAAAATCGATTTACATTATAAATGAAAATATCTCAAACATGAAAGGAAGTGGTTAATCTAAGAGAGAGTTAATCTATCTTGTTAAAATCAACTTTTCCATACAAAGCCGGATTTAGGCAAGGTCGGGATGTGCCACTGCACTGGGGCTTCCACCAACCAGATAAACCTTTTTTGCCTATCAGGGGAAAGAGGCAACAGGATTGGCACAGAATTTTATGAGCTTCTACCACCATACCTCACCGGGGCTTGCGCCTGGGTAAATCCGGCCCTGGTTCTGAAACGACTTTCGATTTTCAAAAGGTCTCACATTTAAAAGCTTAGAGGCGCTCCAATGCCTCCCATGCACGTTATAGGGATGAGTATCGCGGGTATCGTTTTTGTGTATTACTATCTGTAATTATATAATATGCAAACTTTTAAGGATAATCTTTGGATTTAACGAAATCATATTCAAAAGATGACCTTTTTCACAAGTAATCCATAATTGGAGAAGTTATTAAACGTAGTCTCCAAATAAATAGCGTTTATTCTGGAAAACATTCCAATCTGAAATATGGATCGCAATGCTGGATAAGATAATATCGAAATTGTATTCCAACAAACTGCTAAAAGGATTGGCTCAGAAGGCTAAAGTTCCCTCGTGCGAGGTCAAAGGAAAAGTCGTAATGTTCTTAATGTGGCTCGCGAGGTCATAAGCGTCCTTGGGAATATATGTCTCCGATGCTACGCTTACGGCGATTGACATTTCGAAGTCTTAATTCGAGCAACATTGCAAACCTTTAAGGATATTTCAAACGCGATCATTTGTACTTCAGACATTGGTAATAAAAGTACACCTACCAACGACTTTGCGGTTTTCAGATAATTTCCTTCCCCGACATTAATAAAATAGTTTACATCTGCCACGACAATTAATGTGCAAGCCCTTTCATTCGAGGAAACTTTCCTTCTTTTTGTCATTTTAGATGATGTGTCATGTTTCGGGATGGTTCGGGAGTTCACTTAAGAAATAAAAATTAAACTCATTGCTTACTACGAAAGCAAAATTTATTAAAAACCTTTTTTAACATTCCGCAACTTTGGGGCATAAACCGTTTGGCAAAAGTTTCTGCATTCAAAAATGTTATTTTTATCTTAGAAATAGCAAAAAAAATATTTGTATCAATGCCGATCATTCCTGATGCAAAATAAAAAGCACTCACACGGAATCAACAAGTTCCTCTTTCATATCCGATAGCCTGTAAGCTACCATAACGTCTTGCATTAACGGGGTGTACCTTTTAGCAGGCTTGAAAGAATTAAAAAAACATATCTAAGCCAAATAAACTGCCCTTGCCAACATTCCAATTTATTTGGAAAATTAGACATCAATAAGATTCCTCACTTAGGCAGATAAACACCGAAACTGCTAAGATGAAATGTCACACAATCCATTTAAACACTCAACCAAATAATAATATATATTGGGCTAATTAAAGCAGAAATTTCATTAATATTTAATAAATCTAAATCTGTATATTTCACAACAATTACGGCAATTTAAAATTGCACTTTATTTTAAAATACATAAACATACTTCTATGAAGTAGGTCTCATTTCTTGTGTTAATTGTAGCAATCATAAATTCATCATCCCAGTACACGTGTGACTTAACAGTTGAAGGTTCCCCTAAAATAAAACATGATTAGAAACTTTTTTGAGAAAAACTAAATAAAAGGCCTTCCACTTATGGGGGAGACTTTTGTGACGATGTAACGACTGGGGTAAAGGATGCTAAAACATGTGACGTCGCATCAATTAAAGATTTTTATTAATGATTAAAAAAGTTAATTTTAGTTTCCTTATTTATTGAAAAATTGTTGTTATATCTATCTTTTTCGAGGGAGGATGTCATATATACATAACGAAACTTTTTATTTTTGAAGTTACTATGAACACTTTCAAAGTTAAATTTTATTTATGTTTTCTTTGACAATTATTGCCACTCCAAACAAAATCCCTTTTTAGCTTAAAAGACAAACAATTCAACAAATAAAAAAAGACAAGAAAGGTCAATAAACAAAAATAATAATAAAAAAAACTGCTAAGAAAAAGTTCTAAGGACTTTCCAAAAGTACAAGCTTCAGAGTGCCACACCATTTCACAAATCTTCGCAAGGTAAAGTTCCGCTCTGGAAATTTTTCTACTTTAACTACTGATAACAGGAGAATATACAAAGACCATTGTTGAGGCTGTGAATGCGAGAGACATCTCATAGATTGCTATTAACAAACGTTGAGGTAGTTGAAGCTTAAATAAGGTAATAAGAAAATAATGTAAATACTACTTTTTTATTATGTTATTAACGCATTTTAGACGCACTTTCATTCGAAAAAATACTAGATCTGAAACTGGGCGCTTGTTACCAAAATCAAGGTGCGTCTTATCTATGGGAAAATACCTGAGATTACCTACTATCCTCTAACTTTCTTCTGCTATGGTCCAGTTTTACATTTAGTGATGTTTAGTAGTTTTTCACTAGCAGTATAATGTAGACAAAACTCAATAATATAAGTACGTATGTAGGGGTCGTTCAAAACGTTGTCACAATATTTTGATAGATTTTTTAACTCCTACTACAAGAGTTAAAACTCATTATTAAATGACGTCTAAAATCTAGCCTAAATAAATCTTCTAATACAAGGGATTATAAGATCTCTGGTTGTGATTAACTTTTCCATCCCCATGCAACGTCCCTCAGGGAAAAAAGAAATTAATAAATAATCAAACCATGTACGTATCCAACGTAAAAATCTAATCCTCTTGGTCTATCCACATTTCTACTCATCTTGTCATCGACTTCGACAAGTATGAGGTCTTTGTCAATAATTTTTGTATCTTTGTGCAAAGACATTAAAAACTCTCTAAAACATAAATGTGTTAATTAATCATGAATACTTAAAATCAGACTCGGAGCCAAGTAAATGAACTGAGGTCCGAGTACAAGCACATGAAATGCGTACGGATATTAAGTACACCATGTCTTCATGAAACAATAGCTTTAAAATATGCAACCTTCCAAAAGCATTAAATGATAGCGACTTGACCATCACAGGAGAATACATGTTAAAGAGATGTTTAAATTGTGAATCTCTCCTGCTTCGTTGTGGCATGCTTTTAATCATCTTTGCTATGTCTCCATTTTTTAAGGGAGTCATCACCTTCAATAAGAAAATTAATGACCAACCTATGAACAGTATTTAAAAGTACATTACTTTAATATCCGTGGGCATCAGCTTTTCATAATATTTGACAAATGAAAAAGCGTTCTCGATCGCGAAAACTGAGTAAGAAAACCGTTAACTGTTGTATTATATTACAAATTATAAATAGAAATAATAATCACTCCAAACCATTCTGAAACAATTCGAAAATCATAAAAACAGCAATCGACAGCATGGCAGCGTCGGCGCTCTATCTTAAAGCGTTAAATGATGGGTGGTTTTGATTTTATTGAATTTTAAGCCATCTTTTTAATTTAAATAAGCTTAATTGTAACACATAATTTAATCAATTTTCAATCAATATACGGCTTTCTTCCTAAACTTACAGAACTACATTTTTATAAATTAAATGGATCTTTAAAGTTTGTTAACACATATGAGATTAATGAAAAAAAGTGCAATTTTAATGAAATAAGAAATCAAAAAAAATTGAAATGAACTATTTCCATGCGGTAATTGTGTCTTAACATGATCATTTCATACTTACAGGCTAAAATAATGTCCCTTATCCATGCCAGTTTGCTTCTTGATATTCTTCTAATCCTTGTAATTAATAAATATTAATAATAATAATTCATAGATAATTCATTGATCATAAATATTGTTCCAGTAAATTAGGAAAGCTTCTGACATCAATAATTATTACATATCATAAGTTGCAATAATTAAATTACGGGTTTTCCCTTTCTTTATTCGACTTCAAGTGAGAAATTAATTGCTTGCCGCTGATCCACCAAATAGATACGGCACTGTTTTAATAGTTATGCACAAAAAATAAATTGTGGTCCCCTGCCATTTTTAATTTTTTGCAAGGGACGTTTCAGCTTTTTCCAGGGGGGGGGGGGGGTGGAAAGCATTCGTGATTGGGTTTAGGTGACCCTGTCATTCAATTAAATTACAAAAATGAACGACAATAACAATTTTTTATTTAAGAATTTATTTATATTAACATTTCTTCTTAAAAAGCAAGGGGATTTGTTGATTGTGATTGATTGTTTCAGATGTAAATTGTCTTTTAAAACCACTACACGTGTTTATGTTTTATTGGAATCGTGTGGGGCTATATTCAGTGGGTGAAATGTGCGTCGATGCGATAGGCCAGCTCTAGAATGTTACCATACCGCTTTTATATAAGCTATGAAACATCACTTTTGTTTTGGACGTCTGAAATCGTTTATAATGAGGAGGCAGCGTCTTTTAGGGTTTATCATACTAATGCTGTTTAATGTTTTATTTAATATTATAATCGTGTAAGTATATTTTAAATTTTACTATAACGTTTTTTTAAACTAAAACTTACACTACTATTCCTAATAGATTTAAGTTAAGGCAACGTTGAAGTCTTTACCTTCAGGTTGCATTGTTAATACTATAATATGTAGTCAATGATTCAGGGCATTTTGATCTTAACCTTTTTGCGGCATTTTTTAGTCAATAACAACGTCATAAATTTGTCAATGAATATATTTTATGGCTAAAATCCTATTGAAATAAAACTGTCATTCCTTAACTAATTTAATAAGACAAGTCGAGGATCTTGAAAATATGATTCTTCTAAAAATTTTCAAATTTATCAAGACACAATCAAGAAGAAACTGGGAAATTCCCATTAAATGTGCCAACGCCTTCGAGATTTTTTCCAGAAAATAGTACGGTGTTTGACTTTCCATTGGGAAATGAAGATGTTTTCTCAAGTTTGCTCTCAGAAAAAGAAGTCTTTGTCATGTTTTATGCTCCTTGGTCTGTGCAATGTTTGCAGGCAAGAGAACATTTTGAGGCTGTATCTTCCCTCTTCCAAGATAAGGTGACTGGAAACTGAATGTATTTGTGAAATATATCATAATCATAATATATAATAAGAGAACACATATATTGTGATCTTGTTCTTGATATGTTTAAAAAATAAAGTGCAGGATTTATTAATAAGATATTTTAAATGTTTTACATTGCATTTTCTCCCAAGGTAGACATTTTTAATGATGCTTGATGTAGAGATTCAGTGCCTTTTAAACATTATCATTAATATGCAAACATAATTTTAAGTTCAGGCTCTTTTTGTGTTCATTATTTTAAGAAATTTAGGTTGTATAACAGCTCCAGATTATTCCAGTAATTTGTTACTGATTGGGGATAAGGAAGCAATTGTCGTCATTTAATTATTTTAAACACTTGTGTTGCTCATTTGCATTTGTAGGTATATTTTGTTGCCATAAATTGTTGGTATGTGGGTGGTACCTGCAAGCAGAAGCGTAATTTAGTCATTTTTCCTAGTTTTCATTTCTATAAACAAGACTTTGAAGATTTCAGATACATGGGTAAGTCATTGGTTAAACATAATCTTGTACGCTAATTTTCCACCTAAATTGTTCTGGACCTTAACTTTTTGCAAGGTATTCCCAGATCTGATCTTTTAGCCCACTTTGTTGAACTTATGTTGGACCCTGTTGAAGTCATTAACTCAAAGGAACATCTGATGAGCTTCTTAACCAGGCATGAGGTTATTA
The DNA here is from genome assembly GCA_021613335.1 of Whitmania pigra. Lineage (NCBI taxonomy): Eukaryota > Metazoa > Annelida > Clitellata > Hirudinida > Haemopidae > Whitmania > Whitmania pigra. The sequence continues at coordinate 995,133 of JAJTWR010000231.1, read as the reverse complement.
TTTCATATTTCCAAATCGAAAGGAAGCATTTTTACTGAGATTGGAAGAATAACTTTTTTCCAGACTTCTGCCATAGCATTTTTCAATTTTGCATCGACTTATGAGCCTGTGGGATTTGACCAGTTTTATTTAACTGCTCTAAAGTTCATTGAAGCAGGTTAATTAATAGCATTTAATGAAAATTACACTTGAAAACATCATGTGGCTTTTGCTTTAGTAGATAATTCCGTCATTATAAACGTTTGCTTAATTAATTTTTTTTTATATATTTTCAAGTTAATTAGTAAAGATTTGTATTTGTTTTTCTAAATTTAGATTCAGCAAATGTTTTGAGATTTGCCCTCACCACAAACTCTTCGGTTGCATCCCTGAATTCACTGCATTCAGTATCATCAATGTCTCTAGTCAAGGGAAACAAATGTGTTAATGTAAATATATTTGATATTATTTCTTTATGAAATTTAAAGATGTAATTGTTTTTGATTTTATTTATAATTTTATTATACGTTATCATGTTATTTTTTATTTTCATTCGAATGCTAAATGTTTCACATATTAGTGGATATTTCACAAAATTATTAATGATTTCTTTTTTCCATTTATAATGATAAATGTTTGAGTCAATCATGCAAAAAACATATTTTATTCAAGACCTATGCCTTTTCATCTAATGCGTCCTCTGAAGATATTTTCCAGTGGATCAACATTAATAAAGGAGAGGTATTACAACTAATATCCACATAATATATGTATTTAAAGCCAAATGTAATGATTGATGAAATTATTATTTTTTAAAGCTTTCATTAAAATGGCTTCAACTATCCAGAATGAAAAGCCTTGTTTTATCTAATGAGCTTAAAAAAGGTCCTGCCCTCCTGTTATTTCTCCCTTATTATCCTTTATCTCTACAGCATGAAGCCTTTTTTGAAGTTGGTTGTTAAATACTTTGATAGCAGATAACCTTTATTATGTACTCTTTATTATGATGTAGATGCAGAAAGTTTCATTCACATATTATGGATGCAATGAAACTGAACCAATTTGGAATGCATTTGTTGAGCAGCTTTTGCTAGAAGACAAAGAACAGACCATTGTTCTCCAACAGCATTGCAGAAGCCAAACTCTTCATGTTCCACTTGAAATTTCTGATAAAAAACAAAGACAAATCTGCTGCATGTTTATTACTGAAATCTGGAATGATGTTTGCTTAGAAACATATGCAGGAGAATCCAATCCATGCTTTTTCTTCACAGAGACTAAATTTTACAAATATCTCATGTTATTGTATGCTAAAAATAGTATCAAGAGTGGCATGCCAACATGTTTTGATGTGCAACTGTCATATTCTGTTCAACCGTCAATGACAATTTGTAGTGGGAAAAAAAGGAATGCTGATTTCGGGAAAAGTATAAGGCAAAGGATTTCTTATGAAAATAAAACATATAGTTTAGATCCAGAAGCATGCTCCAAGTGGTTAAAATATTTTGCTAATGGATGGCTCTACAGTAACCATTCAACACAAGTGATGAAGGAGAATTATCTGTATCCTAGTGGCTTCATTGGTAGTGGATGCCATAATAATCAATCTATCAGATTTTACGTTCTTGATTTTTTTGAGAATTATGCTTTCATTAACAATCTGGGATTTCCGAAACTCTCCACTCCAACCTTGCTGTTTACAGACGTTAAGGTAGTAACTTGGGTCTTTGTACTATTAAGTGCATTTACAAGTAGGTAATATTCATTTTTTAGAAAGAAATTTTGCACAAGTTCGACTATGTTTCTGAATCATCTATAGGTTAGTGATATAAAAATAATGGTTTTTGAAGAATTAGTTGAAATCAACAAAATTATTTTTCTAAAGTGCACTTCATAATGAATCACCAAAAAAGTTATTCAATCCCAAGCCATTTTCGAAATCGAGAAACCCAAGAGATAAAGTCTTCCATTGCACAAATTACCTCATCTAATTTTGATGAATTTGTTTTTGATGGTCACAAGGTCTCTCTAAGCAAACTTATTAAAAAGTAGTCTAATGCTTGTAATTAATAATAAGTGCTTGCTGTAAGGAGCAATTGGGGCATTTACATAGTTTAGACATCAGAGTATTAATCATAATATTTATTATTAATTTTTCAGATGGTCGTAATGCTTTATTATTCAAAGTGGTGTGGCTTTTGCTCAACTTTTGCTCATATTTTCATAACACTAGCAGAACAATTTGGCCATTTCCCTGGTTTAAGTTTTGCAAGGTACTCACCCCTTTAACAAAGTTCATATTGATGAGCAAATCATTTTAGTTGCTTTTATTTCTCAGGGTTGATGCAGATTCAAATGACATTTCTCAAAAGCATTCTTCCCCCTATTATCCAGCTGTTGTCTTATTCACCAGGTTTGTGCACAAAAGTGTTTGTGAAGCATAAATTCTGCTATTTTCATTAATTTTAATCCAGAGACAATGAAAGCTTTCCTTATTCCAAACATAACCCAAGAAGCCTGTCACTACTCATAAAATTCATCCTGCATCACACAAATCAGAAAGGACTCCATGCATTGACCAATCTTTGTGACAAGGAATGTGTTAAACTAAACCTAATGAAGCTGCGTGTAAAGTTGAAGTCAATATTTACAAAAATTAATCTCATTAACTACATTTTATCCAAAAATGCCCTTGATCTCCATGCACAAAATTGCATAAAGAGGGAGCATAACAAGAAGCTGCTTCAATTGGAAGTTGCAAAATTCTTGTTCAAGATTTTACATCAGCCCATTACTGGCAACTTTCTAGAAAAACATAAGATTTCATTCCTGACAACAAAGTATGATATGTACAGGTCAAAACTGAAGCTTCTTCCAAGATGTTAACTGAGGTGCCTTGCAACTACAAACTGTTTTTTGTTGTTGTTGAATGAATAACCAGAGTTAACATTGAATTATTAATCCACATTCTTAAAAGTGGGCATTCTTTCTGCTGGATTTATTCCAAGGAATTGAGTCAATGCATACCAAAATATCTTGTGACCTTTCAATCTAACTCAGATCCTAATAGATCTTGTAAATTGAACTTTGCCCTATTGTCTGCAATAGAAGCTGATTTGTCATTGTAAATAAAATGTGCAATAAATGCCAAACAGGTTGCTAGAACTGTTACACTCCAAGTTTCCTCATTCATTAATATTAAAGCTTGTTAATGGGGGCAGAAGAGCTTCTGCATGTGTGGGGCCTCCAAATGGTAATAAATTTAAATCATTATAGACATAACTTGGTTGTTTGTTGGGCCTCCTAAATTTTGTAAATGGCCCAGGCCTCAAAGCTCTGAATTCCCTTGCTCAATACAATCTCATAAAATACAGATTGGATAGAGACTCAATCATGATATGGAAGATTTTTATTTGACAACATATAAAAGCACTCATAAAACCAAACATTTGAAAGTTATTCATTAACTTGAATTCATTTAACAAGGAAAAACAAAGATGCCTCCTGTCAATAACTGTTTGTGCATGCAAAAATGTTGAGGAATGACCCTGATTTACGTTGATGTGACATGTTTCAAATGATCCAGAAATTGGTCCCAAAACAGTTTGGGAACACTAATTGATTTCTCAAAATTTCGATTCACCTAATTAAATAAGACAGAAATCACATTATTTGAGTGATTTAAATTAGTACATTCTGAAAAGGAATTATTCTAATATATCTATTAATTTATTTTTAATTGTCAAGCAATTATAGCAATAAACCTCAAAAACTTTCAGAAACACTCCTTTGCAGTTCTCACTGACATCAAACTTGAAAGTCTGTTCATCGCATGTCATCTTTACAGCACTGTCTTCCTCTTTGGCTGTAAAAATAAAGTACGATTAAAATGCATAAGATATTAGACAAATCTCTGCAAATAACAAGCAAAAAATAGAGTATCTGTGATAATCATCTCCAAGTCTCCAATGGAATTAACTTCCAGCATCAATGTGTTCTTATCCAAACTGTTGCACATGGCTCCCCATACAAGTCAACTCACCCACATCTTTATAAAGACCTTCACCATTTCCACTAATTAATTGTTCTTCATTACATTTCCTTCCATCTTTAGATTCTTTTGCTCCAAACTCACTAAGCAATTCAGTCAAAGCATCTCTCATATCAATCATGCCTTGGGCTGGCACTATTATGTGGTGTCTCTCTGATGAAGGCGGCCCAAATGTCAATGACACCTGTCAAGCATTTCAAAAAATCTAACCATTTACACTACAGTCCTATATACTTTATCTTAGTTCTGAAATGACTCTATTCAAGAACTCAAAATCACATGTTCCAGATGAGCAATTTATTCACTTTAGTGTGCAAACCATGGAGTGAACCATTATGAACCATTTCAGTGCATTAAGTACTAATTCACCATAAATCCTGCATGTTAAACTCTGAAAACTTCTGAGACTTCTGACATTTAAAAGCATGATAAACTTAATAAATCAAAATAAGAAGTTAGTCTACCTTAAGAAAGCGACCTCTGTTATTTTCCTTCAAATCCAGATACAACCTACGGTCCCCACAATTTATAACCTCACTTTTCAATGGACTAGCAAAATGTCTTCTGTCGCCTGAGAAGCTGCGTGGCCCTAAATAAGAGCATTATACCCTAATATCTGGTTCTAACAAAAGGCATTCTATAACATACCCAAAGATGAATAAAATTCACTGAATTCTGTCAGTTGATCATGGAAATCAGCAACAGACTTCAAATCCAGCGTGATTTTATTTTTACGTCCATTTTCCTCCACCTTTGAACAATAACTTAATCACATCTAAGAGCTTTAGAAATATTTTTAAAATACATACTTCAGAAAGCTTGAAATATTTTGTCTTGTTATTCTGCTTTACATCTATAAAATAGCGCTTAGACTGTATTTGCATGACCTTTGTAGCCAGTTGCTGACTGAATTGACCTATAAAAGTAGTAATATGGTGTGGAACTTTGCAGAGTAATTGATGGATATATATGAATCAAAGAGGTTACAAACCAGAAAATGATTTTGGCTCAATTTCCCCATAAGAATGATGTCGTTTCATTTTAAATGGGCCCTAGCACTAGAATGTAAACCATTAATAAGTTAACATATTTCCATACATAAAGCAATTGCTATTTAAAGTGATGATTATCATTGCTTTTGTAACTACAACCACTTGAAATCATGTAATAAATAATGACGTATCAGAGCAAACTACATCTCATCAGTTAAATATTTAAACTAACTGTCATTCTATACTAATGAAAATGATTAAGACTCGGAGTTTGATTACAGTGGTCAAGCAGAACTTCAAAACTAATTCAATGTTGAGGTTAACTTTCTTTTTTTTCCTAATAAATATTAGAAGCCCTCAAACATACAACCCGATTTAATCATTAATGTAATTAAACTACCTTTCGCTGTAGAAAACTGTTGAAGGTTTGAAATGAGAACAAACTAGCTTCGACTGACCGTCCGTGGATTTATATTAACCCAATAAACAAACTAGATTCGAACAACACAAATTTACGAAACGGTCTTGTTATTCGATGGATACATATATATATATAATCACTTTAATAGACTATAAATACTTTTTAGTTCTACCATATTTAACCTAAATTAAATAATGTCTAATTTTGAAAAATTATTAAACATTTTCTTAAATAAATGAAATTGTAATTTGAAATGAATCCATTTTTATAAGCATATTTGAACTTTCCTAAATATTCAATAGATTCATTAATTTCCAGGGAATTTGACATTTTAAATAATTTACCTAAACATATATGTGTAACAAGAGTCGAAATTAATGAGACAAATTTGGCAAGGAAGCATTTGAGTTTTACTTTTTTTATTCTTCTTGGCATCATCAAAATTTATATTAACGTGGAAAAAGTAAATCAACAATGAATGGCAGCCAAAGGATGCCCGTAATGTGCATAGTACCCACTAAGAAGGCAACCTTTAAAAAGCATATGTATTAATTCCATCAATTTAAATTATGATGTTAAGATGAAGCAGATAACAACCAAGGTATGACATAAAGTATGACACGCTATTTTAGACCATTTTAAACCCCCCTAAAAAGTAAGTCACAAACCTCAGACCCACCATTTTCACAAATACATTAGCATCAGACTTGATTTTATTTCATATTTTATTAACTTTTCTTGACAATCCTGTTTATGCTTTAATATAAGCATTATACAATGATGTACACAAATTACCTCTACATTGTTAGAAATACTGAGCGATAAACGATCTGACTGAAACAAAACTAATCGTGATTTTCGGAGCTTCATTTCCAAAGATTATAGTAGATGAAACTCTTTCCGAGCTCCGGCAGGAATCCTCAGAAAGGAGACTCCTTTGAGCGTTTCGACCCTTTAAATCCTCTGACACTCTCGGGGGCTGGGCCGCATTTGTCAGACGGGTGTCCCTGTTGGTGTTGTATCTTTCAATATGGACGAGTCAAAGCATATAGAATCAGCATGCTAAAAATGTAAATATTTTGCAAATATAAAATTTTGAAAATTTATTATTTATTTATTTGTTGTTTTCTAATATGTGTGACGTCATACATAGGTTAACCCCCCTCCCCTATCACACTTTCTTAAACTCTCCCTTCCTCTCGAGCGTGACGTACTTTATGGACGGCCCCCAGCTAACATCTGCCCATTTTGTCAAATTATTTATAAGTAACTAGTAACTGAAACAATCAAATCTTCTCTCATTAAAATATTTAAAACAAAATGAGCATTTCTTCGCGCGCAACTTGAAGCGATGTCCCCGTGTTCAGTCTTAAAGTTGCACTTAGCTTAAAAGATCAGTTTTAACCAGACATTTAGTAATTTAAACAAAATCATAAATCGGAAATTAAACGGCGATGTTCGAGTGATATCGAGTGACTCTGTAAATACTTTCAGTAATTATAATTTTCATTATCAGTACTTTATTATTTATTTATTTATTTTATTTTATTGAGTGGGTAGAGGACCGAAGCCTCTTACCTGCCCACTATCAAACAACAAAACGTTGAGAAAAGAAACGAGAGGTTCAATCAGTAATAGACGAGAAAAGGAGACAAGTCATACTCATTGAGAAGGGAGGTGAAGCGACTATAGGTGCTAGCTGAGATGCTATTAGGTAGTTTATTCCAAATGTTAATAATTCGATTTGTGAAAAAATATTTGGTGTTGTCTATTGCGCAAAAATATGACCTTAGTTTAAATTGATGGCCTCTAGTTGATGAGTAGCTTGCAAAATGAATATGGTTTTTAAGGTGAGTTGATGTTAAATTAGTGATGATCCTGTATAATAAGCAGAGGTCAGCTATTATAAACGGCGATGTTCAAGCGATTTAAGCTGTAAGTTTTAATATTTCACTAAAATTGTACTGATATTAAATTATAATTCAACAAATTATTGTTTTGAAAAAGACATATGATACGATCGTAAATGTCGGCTGACTAGGGCTTACTTTCGGAGTAAGGCTTATGTTACGAGCATCTTGAAAAATCATGCTAGGGCTTATTTTAGGAGAAACATGGTAGTATCACTTGCTAATTGATAAATTATTGCTGGTAATGTTGATTTGTCTATTCATCATTGTTTCAAGTTTTAGTTTTTAAAATGTGATCTTTTGTTTCGGTCGAACCGAAAGTTTGGGATAACAAAGCATAGTTTTAACTAGTTCGACCGAAACAAAAGATCACATTCGATGGTCCTTTAATAGAAATATTACAACAATACAGTATAGTATTGGTGGATTAGCAGCAAGCCATTAATTTCAAAATTTCTAACACGTAATAAATATTGATGTTAGAAGCTTTCATAATTTACTGGAGCAGGGTGGCGGCACTTATGGTTATGCTGGAGAAATCGAGTGAATAAATCCCTTCCGAGCGCAGAGAGGAAGCAACCCTAATTTTTACAGACTAAACATTTGAACTAGTAAGTTTGATAATGGAAATGGTTGAAAACGTTAAAAAGAATTCCCCTTGAAGTTGTATTCATTAAATGACATATGACGCTTCTCAAGAGCAGCTCATTTCCGAAAACTCATTGCCAAAACCTAAATTAAAATAATTTTTAATGCGAAAATCATTTGTTCCTTTTACTGTCTCGATACAAAAAAAAAGGATTGACTATAACCGTACCTGCAATTTGCATTACGTTTTATGGGCGTATTTTCGATATTAAAAGTTACGGAAAAATGTCTAATTATACTTCAGGTTGATAAATAATAACATTAAATGCAACCAAGATTTTTAAGAGCTTCTTGGCACGTGAGATGAAAAATAAGCATTCTTCTTTCGCTTCGTTGGCTGCACTGGGATAGTCAACTAAATAGTCTTATTTATATTCTTTCCAGTATCAAGATTTAGCTAAGCAGGGGTCGGTTGTAGGCCGTTTGTTCTTTATTACTTTAATAGTATTTTTTTATTTCTATACTTTAACTGTCAAGCTGTTGACTTCTTAATCGTTTTGTTTCATAAAATATAACTATTTTCCCAGGACCGTTTATACTTACAGCTTAAGTAGATTGCAGATCGATTTTGGTAGATTGCATGTTTCCAAGTTTGCTTTGCAGCGTTTTGCTTGAAATGAGTATTGAACTTGGGAACGAATTTTATGGTGGCATTGATTTCCAATGGATTTAACTTTTACAGGGTATTGCGGGCCACAATGATGTCCGACATTGATAATGATATTGATTTCAAATCAAATTCTTATGAAGATGGTAGGAAAACTTTTTTAATTTTGCTTATATATTGTTATTATATTAGTTATGACTTTGCTTCAATTATTTTGACTTATTTTTTTTTATGAGTGAATTTGTTGATCATAAAATAACTTGTAGTAATATGGATATTCAGTGGCCATGCTGCAAGTTTAACCCAGTAAATAATTAAATATTTACACAAAGTGTTCACTAGGATTGTATGATCAGATTTATTTAAGGAGGAGGTACAGCTGAAAACATGTTTAAATAATAACTCTAATGTTCTATTTCCTTCTTATAAAATATTAAGGAATAATCATTTACTTGACTGTAAGCTAACATGTCTTTCTGCTTCATAAATTAAAAATGGAATTTAAGAAATCTGTTTTTATGAATCTTAAGTCACTGACACCTTTTTATTTTAAATTTACTTTAAGATGCCTCAATTAATTTTGTTTTCAAATTATAAAGATCTGCAGCTTGCTGCTGAGCTTGGCAAAAATCTTTTGGAAAGGAACCAGACATTGGAAACCCAGATACAGCACATGATGCACGTTCAAAACGAACAAAAGCTTGAGATTGAGGCATGAATACATAACTTCTTGATAAATTACTAACTAATGTGACCATTATGTTCAAGAATGTACATGAGTGTTATTATCTCAGTTGCTTCAGAAACAAGTGGAAGTCTTGAAAAGTGTCAATGAATCAAGATTGCATATGTATGAAGACATCGATCGCAATGCACATGAATTAGAACGAATGAACAGTCAGCTCATGAAAGATAGAAAATGTGACAGGGATACCATATTAAGGTTTGTAAGCTGATTTCAATAGTTTTTAGTGTATATTCTTTTCATTTACCACTGCGAGTAATTGTAGCAGTGCTTAGTTTGGAATCTCTGAAAATAAGTTTGGAGATGGAAGCACTTGTCGTGCAAATTGCCTCAGAAGGTTGTGTGCCTGCGAATGGCAGTGTAAGCAACAGTCGTTAGTTGTCATGTAGCTTCACAACCTATTAGGATATATAAGGTTCTCAAAAACTCGGCTAAATAAAAAAATAGAACTAAATTATATAGCAGGTGTGCTTAATATTGTACATACAAAATATGCCAGCAGCAGAGGATCTTGTGATTTCGGAATTTTTGGGTCTTCTCAGCACTTCAGCAATTTTCTTAGTGTAAATATTGAAAAACTGATCGATAATTTTAAACTATACTGCAACAACTATTGCAGAATTTTATATTTTATGTACGTACTGAGAGCTATAGGTTAAAATCTGGCTGTCACGTTACTAATCTAGCAAGTAACATGTAAATAAATCTCTGGAATTGTTAGCATTGAACTAAGTAGTTGAAATAAATATTTTAAGTAAATGTTAAAACACATTCTGTATGTAAGTCATAACAAATTTATTTAATTTAGGAAATTATATGAATAATTCAAATATGAAAATCAAAAAAGTGTCTTGCAGAATCTGCCTCAAAAGCTGCTGAATCTAGCACATCTGCTGTTTGTTGGTCAGTTGACCGGCTTGCCCTTTTACTCTTTTGACTATTTATTTATGCTCTTCAGACTTTGAAATCGTAGATCAAGTGCTCTTGAAGCTTTCAAGATGTCAAGTGACTTCATATTCTCAACACTACTTTGAAAGTCATTAAGTGCTGCCACTTTAAAGTGTATTGTGTCATCATTGTCACTAACCTACAGACTCTTCACTATAGTCATCAACAGTGGTAACACACAATTGCAGATAACATACATTTCTGTACTAAGGAATTTGGCCTGGAAAAATATCTGACTTAAATCCAAAATGATTTAAGAGTCAGCAGTTTTTGACACAATAAACAATAACAAATTAAAATTTTTGATGCTAAAGATCAACATTGCTTCAGTAAATTAAAGAAAATAATTAAGATTTAATTATGAATTAAATTAATTGTGGATAATTATTTGTTAATTTGGGCAGCCCCAATTTCAATGCTCATTTATATGAGTGTTCATTTTATTTGATAGAATTTTTTGCTTTGCTTTGAATCTGAAGGCTGCTTGTGATTTCTATTGCTGGATATTTAATATTAAAATTAAGTTAGTTTTTATGTATTTAGGTTATAAGCATTTTTATATTACTTGAACAGGCTAAATGAAACTATACATAAATTGGAAGAAAAATGTATTAACTTGGAATCTTCACTTGAAGAATATGCTGCCAAATCATATGAAAGTCCCACCAATTTAATTAGAAAAAGGACAACCAGTGTTCCAAGTCTCACAAGAATTTGTAAAGATGGAATTAATTATGAATTTTCAGGAATGCCCTTAAATTCTGATGATGAAGCAAGTAGTTTGTGGAGTAGACAACAACAGACCATAAAAAGATTAGAAATGCAAATGACAATTGAAAAAAACAAAAGAAAACACTTAGAATCAGACTTTACCAGTATTATGCAAGAACAAAAACTGCTTGAAGAGAAACTCCTGAAGGAGATCCATGAACTTGAAAATCAACTGAATGCTGCACAATCTGCTGTGAAACCTAAAATTACGGAAGCGAACAATTCCAAAATGATTGTGCGACCTTCCTTCCTAAATCCTGATAAGGAATCTTTAATAGAATGCGACATAGATTTTTTGCCGCATGGAAGGCTCATAAGACTTAAGAATGGTGGTAGTGCATATGGAAGTCAGGAATCTCTGAACAAGATTGGTCTTGAAGCTGATGAGGATATGACACCTAGCATAGAAGTCTGCAGTGCTATTATTGCATCTGACATTAATAACAGGAATGTGGAACAGAGAACAAAGGAGCAGAGAAAGGCATCAAGTTTGTTGGCTGAACTTGAAGAACAGTATCATTCACTTGTAACAAGGTTGTCACAATATATCTTTTTCAGTTTTGTTTTTCATTAATTCTTATATCATACAGAAAATATTTCTACACTATTCTGGATAGGTAACATTTTGACGTAGTCCACTATTTAATAAAAGGCTAAATTTGTCTTTTGATTTTTAAATGAGAGCTTTGATACCTTTAGTATTTTTCTTGTCTATTCCAGATGCAATGATGTCGATAAAATCATTATGAAAATATTAGATCTATGTTATAAGAAGCTAATTTGGCTTTAATCTTATATTAATCTTAATCATATCAACCAGGTATGAGGCTTTAATAGAAGCAAAGCAAAAATCAAGTCAAACTGACCGCTCCACACAAGATAACCTTGACAGTATATCAACTTTAAAAAGTTTTCACTGTTCAAAGTCATCATTGGATCTCACTTCTCCTATAGATCCAACAGACGGCCACTTTGAAACCAGCCCACCAGAATACAAAAGACTTTTTAAGGAAATTTTTCAGACTTTACGTAAATCTAGTCTATTTGATGCTGATTTGTAAGCAATGATATTTTTATTTGACACAAGTTTTGCTTACCCCATTTTGGGTATTTTGCTTGTAACCACCTTATTCTAGTCATAACCTCATTACTGAAATGATATTGTGGATTTATGGATTCATGCAGTTCAAAGCATTTGTGCTGTTGCATCCCAATTATAATTTTTTTATATTTAATTATAAACTATGAATCAAACACTGTGCCCAATCACATTGATTTTTATCATTTATGTGTATGTATTTGTTTGATTAATCATGCATATTGTTATTATTCATTTTCGAAAAAGTCAGTAATTTGACTTTATTTTCTAGATTTTTAATAACTTAAATATCCATGATTTTATGGAGTTTCAAACATTATTGAAGGGAGTAATTGTTTATATTAGTGACATTTTGTAACATATTCTACTTGACAAATAGTTGTTTGGTCTGCATGCTCTAACAATGCACAACGAGTAGATTTTAAAATTAATTTGAAATTGACATTTATTTCTTGGTCCTTAATTTACTTTATTTTTGAAGCTTTAAAATGGGAAATTGGATGGACATATCAAAAATGCATAAAGTGACCGAAATGAAGTGGCTAAGAAGATTCGGAGGACTTATGAAACTGTTTTTTCATGTTGTTCATAGAAGTTTAAAAACTCTCCTTATGTTTGTGGAATGGTTGGATTGTGATAGGTGATAAATTTATGTTCAGGCCTGTTATATAACATTCTATTTGTTGACCCCTTAGTTTGTGACCAGGGACGTAATTTGGGAGGAGGGAAGAGGAGGCCGTTGTCTACTTGCCTTTAGACTAGAAGCAAAAACGAGGTCATCTCATGTTTTACGAGGGTTCGTCCTCCTGAATTTTGGCTGGAAACAAAAGAGGGGCATCTCCTCAAGTTGTGCAAGGGTTTGCCCCTTTGGAAAATGTTAAAGCGACGTCCCTGTTCGTCTTACGGATTAACCAGATCTCAAATATTTGTAACATCTCCGTTTACTAACGTAACAGGGTAGAATAACTGGTCTACGAGTTAAATTTACTTGAAATTTAACAGGGCTTCTAGTCAAAATTTGGGAAAGGGGTAACAAGTGCAAGTTGGCTTAGAGGTTGCGTTCCTGCGAATGAAAGTGTTAGGTGCCGTATTCTCAAACCAAGTTGCACCGCCACAAAGCGCCCTTGGGATGAGGCGCTATACAAATGGTTGAGCGTCCGAGACTTACGCTAGTGGCGCTATATAAGTAAACATTATTATTAAAAATTGTTTTGCGATAAATCCTCTACCCCTAGCAGCATCACTAGGGTTGGTGCGTGAAACTTAAGGTGTCACTCCTTAAGACTTTCACAATAACACATAAGCTAGTTGGTGGTGGCCCACAAATCTGGCGTACCCCTCGGTCCGCACCTTCCTAGGGACGGCGTGGCTTCTCCCTTCCTGGAAAAAGCTGAAATGACGTTCCTGATCAGTATTTCTAAGCAACGCATGCTCTGTTATGATTCTATCGTAACCTTTTTTAGGTAGCTCTGGCGGGCCACTCAGAGGTTGATGCACAGCACTGTTCTGGGCATGTTTTGTTTTACTATTAATAATAAATAATCTATGTTGAAGTTTTTTTGTTGTAAGGTTTGAACGTGTTTACTGAAAGGTATTCAGTGCTTTCACATTCATTCAAACTATCTCTATTTGTAATGAAAATGTTTCTTTTGTTTAATTTTTTTATTTAGCTATCAGTTTTTTTAATAAATTTCACTTGCTGTTTTTTTTTTACAAATCACCTTAGTATGTTAAAACTGGCAACGGTAACGTTGGCAACGGGTGGTTAACGGTTTACGGGTAAGGGTTTTTTTTCAGAGATGTCCTTCAAAGAAATTTTCCTGTCTCAAGAGTAATACATTTTAAACATTTTTTTAGACTTTGTAACCCAATGTAATATCATCGTTTATTTTGAAAGACTGTCTTCACTTGAAGAAAGTATATCAGCCAATAAGAAGAGGATAACTGAATTGTATGTATATGCTTAAATGACTACAAATACTAATACAACATATCAAATACAATTATCTAATTAAGAAAGGAAAAAAATGCCTTCCTGAAACGCCAAGAAGCTAAGATAAGTGTGGAAAACGTAATTTGCTATTATTTTACGAAACTTTTAACCATTATTTTCAATGTATTTGAAACACATAAATAATGAGTTAAAAGCAGTTAAATAATGCAGTTAAAATGAATATACTTTGCAGCAGGAACACATATCATATACTCAAAATGATGAGGCAAAGTTGATTTCTTCTAGTGATGAATATAAAGTACAAGCCTATGTCTTAAAAGAGCAGCTCAGTTCCATAATAGATAGTCATAATGCCCTTTCAAAAGGTTTTGCTTTTTGATATTTTTCTGGCTTCATGTCAAAATAACGTCTTAATAAAAGTATTCAATTTTAGCCAAAGAAAACGAATTGCATAAAAAGACTGAGCTGTTGCATAGCCAGATTGCCCAGATTTCGTCCTTAGGGACATTACTTGTTAGTTTATTACAGACTCAATAAAGATTATGGTTAAATGTTGCTATTCCTTCAGCTATGATTATAATAATAAAGAGTCCTAGCAATTGTTTTAATCTTGCCTCCATTTGATTTCTTTGCTTTTACTTCTACTGTTTACATAAACTTCAAATATTTATTGTTTAGAACTAAATTAAAAAATTGTAATAGACTTTGAAACAGAAGCAGATTGTAAGTTTGGATGAATTAGAAAAGGAATTGAAATTGATGAAAAAACTTAACACGGATGAGCTTCAATCATTAAGAACCACTCTGAAGTTTAAGAAATCTGCATTGGAATCGATTTTTACATCCAAAATAAATGAAGTTGCAGAGAATTCAAAAAAGGTTAGTGCAAAACAATCTTAATCTGCTTCCAAATTACTTTATCAAAAACTAAAATATACTATATCTCTGGTTGAAACCACATCAAGAATGCTAGGATCCATATCAGAGAAGAAGTTGCAAACATCATAGAATCAAATGAAAAACTCAAAAGCGAGCTGCTGACTTTGATGAAGAAGCAAGCAATACTTGAAGAAAAAAAGTCATTGCTAAGAGACACTAAGATGAAAATATCTGTCAATAACACGTAAATAAGTGCTGCTGTTAGCTGCTATTACATTATTTAATTAGATGACTATGTATGCATTGGAGATTTGATCCTGTCAGACTCCACTACTTTCAAATTAGATTCCATTAGTTCCAAATGATTAATTTCAAATTAACAATCAAGTAGCAAATATTTAATAAATGTGAAATCAAAACTTTGCATGCTGTTTCATCTTATAAATATTGATTCTCAAAGATGTCTGTATTCAGCTTTTCTTGATTCAGTATATTTAAAGTTATTTAGTAACATCATCTTGAACTCCTGCAAAAAATAATAGTGCTATCAATTAATTAATAAATTAATTATTGCATTGGGTTTGACATGTTGTTTTCCAATTATATGTCACCATATCAGTTACAGTAGCTAAAGAATCTTAATTTCCTTTGACGTAATTAGGTGGCTCATGAACATTGCCTCAATTTTCATTTTTAGTCCATTTGTTTTGAATTAATTCTACCTTAGTAGAATAGTAAATTTAGTAAATAAACTTAAGTAAATAAAATATAAAAAGTTACTTGCATTTTATATGAAACGGGGTGCAAGTGGTATTCCATTTCCTATTAGTGGCATCCATTGTAATTTCTGTATATTCACCAAAACCGCTTTTGTCAATTAACAGTATGGTGTGAGTCCTGCGAGATTGTGAACATTAACAACATTACTTTGATTTTAATTAAGTATAGCTGATGTCTATTGTCAATAAAGTGCTTAGAATTTCTTATTACCATGCATTGTCATTGGGAGTGGAATCTAAGTACTTAAAATTTACCCATACCCAAAGCAAGATCAGTAATAGCTTATCTGAATTTTAGGCACTACCCAGACAATTTTCTAAAATCCAACCAATCTTACAAAAGAAAGAATTGAAAGTCAGAATTAAACTGTTTTATTAATGTGTTGCATAGCCAGATGATCAGGACGGTGCTCTCACAATAGGGTTCGAATCCACGCTTCCATCGTGAGAGGCGCAATCAAAAGTCAGACTATTTTATTATTATGTAATTATTACATGTTTACAGTGCAAAAATCTGTTCAAGTGGCAAGAATGCAAGGTATTTTCTCAAAAATGGTTTCTGCATGCAATGTAATTGTACTTCATTTATATAGAGCTATATGCATAGCATCAGAGGTGTTCTTGTAACCATTTATATAGCACTCTTTCCAAAGGGTACTGGCAGCAGTGCTGGCTTGGTTTCGAATACAATACATTGCGACTGTTGCCATTACCGCCTTACGCAGGCACGTAACCCATTCTGCATGCATTTCATTGAAATCAATTTCAATATTCTAGAAAATGCTTATGAGAACTCAAGATTGAGGACCAAATCACAAGGTCAAAACTTTTCAAAAGTGGGACATAACTATTGATTATAAAGATACTTGTAAACTTGCATATTTTCTTCTTTAAATCATGGATAAACTGATGATAAACAAAAGCACTTTCGCTGAAATAGATTCAAACCTTGTCCCATAATTTGAAACTTTTGACCAGTCAACAAAATTTGAGCTTAATGCCTTTCCAAAATCTGTAAGACTTTCATCTTTAAGTTGTGACATTAACTGAGGATCAGGCCAATGACTGAAACATATAATGTATGAAAAGCATCAAGCAAAAACTAATTAAATGAAATAACAAATAAGTAATGTTGAATATTAAGATTTAAAGCAGTTTGGTAATAAGTAACCTCTTTCTGTCAGACAGCATCCCCACCAACTTCTCTTTTAAAGCTTCTTTTTTTTCTATGGAATTATATTCCTTGATTATTTCAGCAAAATGTTTTTTCCCATGTTCAACTTTTTTCCATGGTTTGTCATAAGGAGAGTTTCCAATTGCCACGATCCCTCCTCATAGTAATAAATATATTAGGCACATATGGTTGCTAAGTACTCAAATTCAATTACCTTGTTTGAAAATGCAGGGTTGCTCCTGTTCAACATTACTAGTGAGGACAATTTGCCAAGTTTGCCTGTAGAAGGGCAGCATTATTGTTAAATAATAATATATGCCATAGTTATTGCCACCGTAATTAACAAAATGCATATAAAAAAAAATGCAAACTTAAAACAAAATAATTTAGCAACTTTTTGAAGTTTACTTTTTTTCCAAGAGTATCAAATTGAATTTATTGTAATCCTTTCCATCCTTTGATAAATTGTAAGAATATTCTTCAGCACTTGAGTCCCCAGATAAGTAATTTGAAACCAAATAACCTAGATGATTAATGTGATGCTTGACAAATCTTTCAACTTAATGCCATTGCTGCACTCATCCAGCCTTTGGTGAATTTACCTCTTCCTCTTCTAAGATTGGTTTCAGTAGGATCTAATATGTTCAAAAGGGCACCAATTTTTCCAGAAGTACTGATTCCAAACCAAGTACCTCCTTTTTTTGAAGGTTCATCATCGAGACCTGAAGTTAGACAAAATGAGTTTGTAAAAAATTGGGTGACACCAGTCTCCTCTGATACTTCAGCTCTTAACCCTATCAACAAAAACGTATGATCAAGCTTAGAATGGAAGTCTTTAAGGACACAGACTAAAAACATTCTTTATCAACATTTTATGCTTGATGGCAGTGTTAAATTGATAAATTTATTTACATTTTGCTCAGTTCATTTGAGATTTCACTTTGTCTTAATAATAATCTAGTAATAACTGTAATATCTACAATTGCAAAATGCTAATAATTGTACCACTGAGACAATGAGCATTCCAAAAGTGGGCAGGCTTTGTAGGTCTGGCATAATATTCATCCCTGTTGTTTGCTATGATGACTTGGAAATCAACTTCCTCATCCAATTCAGTGCTGGCAAAGATGAAACACATACACATGGCTGGTGAACCTTTATGAAACGAAAAGTTATTCTTAGAAGTTATAGCAAATTATTGAAAGTGATCTTTGATGTTTGACTCCTGGTCTATAAACAGTAACACATAATACTACAATATTGATGAATGTTGTTATTGTGTCCTTGCAAAGTGCATATCTACATTCCATGTAATTTTGTTGCATTAATCTCTTGAATCTCTTGTAACTAGCCTTAGCAATGAAAAGTATTTGCTTATTATAAAATTAATATCTTTAACGATATTTCTCTCAAAACCTTTAAACAATCAGCTGGCTTGCTGGTGTTACAAAGCTAGATTTTTCCCAATACTTATTTTCTTATAAGAGATGACAGACTAATCCAAATTCAATAAACATTGCTGACCTTTAGATTGACATTTATAAATCTTATTTAAATCTTTTTTTGCATACTTACTTATAAGCACAAAAGCCTGAGCAGAATCAAATACTGCAAAAGAAAATAAATATCAGAAAGTCACAAAAATCCTCCCCAGAAAGTGATTGCAATTGCAAACAAGAAAAATTGGGAACCAACTAAGGTATACCAGAAATTCAAACGAATATCAGATATGTGATGTGATTATATCTATTGTTTCGTTTATCAAGCTTACTCTATTAAGGCTACATGTTGGGCCTCGTATTGGTCCCAAGTAAGGGACTTATGGATTTACAATTAAACAAACTGATTTACCAAAACGTATTCAACATAAGCATCAAAAATTGAAGTATTTCCAACAATAAAAGTTGTTTCAAAGTCTCTCTGATAGGACTAGCTCCGTTAGTGTAAACATATGCTTATAGCCCTCGATTAATGAGATCAAGACCTGACAATTATCAATCAAGTGTAATAAATAAAACAGTCAACAGAATGTTGTTGCTACTTATGCGGTACGTTCATCATATGATTTTCGTTTACTAGTAAACGTTTCGTCACCTCTCACACAGCTGTAACCAGATTTTCTAAATTTTCATGGAAAATCATTGTTAGAAATTTTATTCTAACGTGTAAATGCAGTTACACAGAAATAAAGTTAATAGGAATCGCAAATTCTATTTTGGATTTCTAGGATACAATTGATAAATGCATTGAATAAAACGATACGAATATGAATGTTTACTATTATTATTGCTATTACTAAAACTATCAGTTCGGTAAAAATTATTGTTTGAGACCTTAAATTAGCTGACAAACCTTTCAAACCTTTACGCTTTTAAGAAGGCACTAAAACACTTTATTATTAACTCTAAATAATCATGTACATTACTCGTTATTACTTAGTATTTCTTACATTATTGGGACATTGAAACGCAACATTATTCATCAATGGCAATAGTAAGTCTGTTAGCGGGAGTTTTTTCCCCTTTGTCGTTACTTTTTTTCCTTTCGGTTCCAACTTGTACTGGTTTTGTGTTTCAATAATAAAAGAAGGAAAAAATGCTAAAAAATATCTAAACCGACAAGTAGGTATGTCAGAATTTGTTTAGGATATAACACTCCATTTATTGCGGAAAAAAATTAAGAGAATGAGAAGGAGGAAACCCTCACTAGTTTGCGTCTAGCCAAAAATTCAGGTTAGGGGTAAACCCTAGAGATGTAAAAAAAGCATGCTTTTTTTTTTATCCGAGTTTTATGTGAGTTTTTATGAGTTTTTTTTAAAAGGTTTTTTTGTTTGTTTGTTTTTGATTTGTTGAAAAATTATAGTTCATGATTAGATAAACAGATTTATTGCAACATAAGTAAAAAGTACAATACAAAACTAGAACAACAGTATTAAATCAAGTTCTGAGTCCACTTCACCAAATTCACTTTCTTCACCCTTCTCAGATTCTTCGTCTTCTGCTTCAGAGTTGCGATTACCTTCTGAAGTGCCATAAACTGTAAGCTTATTTTAAAGCTGTAAATAAAATTAGTTTTCCAGCCCTGTTTACGGTGATTCGGTTCCGTATATCATTTTGGATAAATGAATATGCGCTGAAACTTCTATCGATCACAGCGATTGTTGCAGGCAATGACAAAAATCTTAGAAGCTACAAGAGGCCGCGATGAGCATATAGCTTTCCACCAGGCTATTGGTAGGACTTGCAGAGATGACTGCCAAACAAACAAATTGGTTTCAGCAACATCAAAACTTCATTTTTAAAGTTATAAAATCTTTTTTTTTTATATGTTTTTTTTTGTGTTTTTTTCTTGTGTTGAAATATTTCAAAAAGAACTAAACTTTTTGTAATAAAGCAATTGAAATATTTCAGGCTCACATCTCTAGTAAACCCTCGTACAACTTAAGGAGACAGCTTGAGGTGGGCATCTCCCCAAAATAGCTCACCAACGAGTTTCCCAGCACCAGTGGCGCAACCAAGGGGGGGGGGGCTGTGGAGCGCAAGGCTAATAGCAGGAATAACCCTGCAATTTTTCCAAATTCGATGAGTTTTTTTTTAATTATTAAAGATACAAAAAATTTGGAAATTTCAGTAGAAACTCAAATTGGATTTTTTGCACTACAATTGTCAAACCCTAAAACTCACTGCCAAATGAAATGGTAAACTCATCCATTTTAACTTTATTGTTCAGTGCTCTCACCCCAGACTTTGACTACAATTTCCACCCTACTTTTTTGTCGTAGTCACATTTGGCAAAAACTATTTCTATTAATTTTTGCGTGAACTGTATAAATTTTTGTTTGTGTTTTCATGGGCCTTAAGTTTGTATGTTAAAAAGTCAACATTATTGTTATGTACTAGACAGGCAGCCTCAGAGAGAGAGAGAGAGAGAGAGAGAGAGAAAGAGAGAGAGAGAAAAAGAGAAAAAGAGAGAAAGAGATAGAAAGATAAAAAGAGAAAAAGAGAAAGAAAGAAAGAGAGAAAGAGAAAGCAACGGACTTTATTTTCCAATCTTAATAATATACATTATAATAGACTAACATTCCAAAACAATGTATTGCAATTATATTGTTTTGAGAAAATAATATAATTTTACTAGCATCCCAACAATTATGTCCACATACTTTGTATTTTTGGTTTGTTTACATATTGTGTAATGTTTTGATTTCCAAATATCGTGTTCGTTCGTGGTCTCCCTTCCCGACGTGGCCGACGCAATGCCATTTGAAACAGTTGATTTGTCCCTTAATGATTTTTCGAAAGAGGTTTGTTATTTGGAGGCAGTGGGTTTAATATTTTAAGAAGTATATTTGTGATTGCCTAGATTTGAATGGATATTGATTTAGATTTTTTGTTTGTAGTTTTTGAATTGTTTGTTTATGGATATTTTTAAAAATGGTTTTTATGGTTTTTTTTTTAAATATAAGAAATAGTTTTAACGGATTATATGCAGTCATCTTGACAAGCGAAGGTGCCCTACTAATTTATTTGAAATTATAATGAAGGAATTAATTCAAGAAGTGGTGAGATTAAAAGCTCATGTAAAGCAGTTGAAAAATATTCTTGAAAAGAAATCTGATGCAAGCCAGACGAACATTTCCAAAGGTAGAAAGTTTGACTTTTCCAGGTAAATTTTGTTTTATGATTATCTGCTATATTAAATATATTAATGAATAACTCAATAGTGCAACAGTTTTCTTATTTTTTGCAGTATTTGCTAGATATTTCTTTTATGTACATGTACTACACTACAAATACTTTACTATGAACTGTAACAACATAGATCTTCACAGATTGATAGATACTTGATGTTTGCAGATTCAATACAAGACATGTTGCCCTGAAAGTTTTGTATGCTGGATGGGAATATGATGGTCTTGCTGTACAGGAAGATACTCAACAGACTATAGAGAATATTTTATTTAAGGCATTTCATCATACAAAATTAATTGAATCTAGGTATTGTTTATATTTTTTTATTAGTCAGATTTATTTTAGATAGAAATATAAGAATGTGGTAATTTTTTACAAAAATTTGTATGCAGTATAAATTTTGGTCCAATTGCCGTGTGACTAATTTTTGCTTATTTCAATAAGAATATTTTTCTTAAATATTCCAAGATAAATATTCCAACTTAATAATACAGATAATTCTTCTGACCTGATTTTGTTACTATCCTTTTGTTCTAACCCTTTGAGCTAATTGTCACTATTGATTTCAAGGGAAACATCTAATTACCACAGATGTGGAAGAACAGATAAAGGTGTCAGTGCTTTTTCCCAGGTATTGTTTTATTAACTTTTAATTTCAGGATGGCTAATATAAATTTATGGTTATAATTTCAGGTGATTTCAATTGATTTTCGTACAAATTTGTCAGAGGGAGTTGGTGTTAAATTGAAAGAGGGATCATCTAAATATGGCTAGATTTGATTTTGGCTTCATGAAATAATGATAAGCTTGTCTTGATGGACTCACTTTATTACATATTAATTATTGTTATTAAATTGTTTTATTAAAAACCTATTTGTAAGTATGCAGAAAAGATGTTATAGACACAATCTACATTTGTCACTTGTTGTTAAATAGGTCCCTGCTGTGGTTATGTAATCATTTTCTATCAGAATATTTTCTAGTCAATAAACAGAATTAGTATTTATTGCAAAATAAAACATTCATCTCATTCCTTCATTGCACTTATGTTTTTTAGGAAGTGATGACAAAGAAGAACTAAATTATGTTTACATGTTGAACAAAGTTCTTCCTCCAGATGTCAGAGTACTGGCATGGTGCCCTGTGAAAGAAGACTTCAGTGCAAGGTGATATTTTACATATTAATCTCATTTTTTTAAATATAGTTGAAAGTCATCATTAAAATGTTTTAGATTTAACTGCATCCAAAGGACATACAAATATATCTTCCCAAAAGCTAATTTGAATATAGAGGTTAGTGTTATATATCAAATCCAATTATTATTATATATTCACATGTGCTTCACTCTTTTCAGAAAATGAGGGAAGCAGCAAAGTACCTTGTTGGTGAAAAGGATTTCAGAAATCTTTGCAAAATGGATGTTGCAAATGGAGTAACAAACTTTATCAGAAAGATAATATCTGTAAAATTACAGCCATTAACTACTGAGTGAGATTTTTGTTAAGTTGGCATTACAAGATGTTTACATGCATGTAAGTGAAGCTTTTACAAAAGGTTAGGTCAGGAACATATTGAAGAAGGCAATGGTTATGAAATGTATGTCTTAACAATTGTTGGTCAAGCATTTTTATGGCACCAGATTCGTTGCATTGTGGCAATCCTCATGGCAGTTGGTCAAAGTCTAGAAGAAGTTGAGGTAAATTTGCATCAGTAAACAGTGAATAGTGAGATTGCTAACAACAGTTATTTATTTTGAAGGTAGTTGAAAAGTTGCTTGATGTTAAAAATTTCCCCCAAAAGCCTCAGTACACTATGGCTTCAGGTGAAATTTACTTTATTTATAAATTATATTATTTAAAATTGGTAAGAAATAATAAGCATGCATATAAATTATCTATTCTCGTTCTTGTTATTATTTATCTTAACTTTTCAGACAGTCAAATATGAATTCTGCTACCAATGCTGCTAATGCTTTCTTATTTGAGTCTTGAATTAGCTCTTAATGGGCTTATTTCTTCAGATAAACCATGCCAAGACATAATGATATTAATAATTATTATTGGCTGATAATTACTATTATATTATGAAATATTATGCTTTAAGGTGATTTTAATTTTTGCAGAAATACCTTTGGTGTTATATGACTGTGAATATGATGGTCTAAAATGGAGAACAGATAGTGGTAATTTATATTAATTATATAGATTTAAACTATTATACATTTTATTTTAATGTACAAATATTTTGATTACTAGACAGCCAACGTGAAATCTTGACAAGCATGCAATCGCTTTGGTCAGGTTATGCAATCAAGTTGGTATTTTGTTTTCTGGTGTATCTGTTATTGATATCATTTTAGCTAAATTGAAAATTATCATGTCATACTTTGGAAATCACATTAATTGTTTGTTTTATTAAGATCTTGGATGCTGAGAATGATGCTCTTTGATCTAGAAAGGACATCAGGTTGATTCTAACTTTCTTTTGTTTTGTACGTTATGGGTTTTTATGAGAATTTCTGAAGCACATATTAATTATGTCTTTTTCAGCCCTATCTTTACTAATTTGTCAACCTCCAAATTGCAGATTTTCGTGTTCCTGATCAAATTAAGACACTTTTACCGGGTAACCATTCTAAAATTTATAAAGCGCTTTTTGATCGACCAAAATGTGGTAAGACAATGAGTTCTCTAGTCATCTTACATTGTGTTCTAATAATTGAATTGTTTGGCTGTCTTGCAGAAAGCCTAGAAAGCCGAATTTCCCATTATAGTGGAAAGCGAAAAAGAAAATGTTATTTGTCACTTGATCGGAACAGCGAAATTTCTTAGAAATCCTATACAGAATTAGTCAAGTGATGATTGGCGCTAGCTGATGTGCATTGAAGAACATGCTAGAAGTTGTTGGTGGTAATAAATTAGCCTTAGAAGTGTCTGATTCTACCTGGTGATTCCAGGCGTCTTATCGTACATAAGGACTTTGCTAAGCGCATCTGTTGATTATCGAGTCGGACGCAGATGATAAAATGATTATTTACAGCAACGTGCACAATTAATTGGGTCTGCAAGTCAAAAAATGACTGTTCTGGTCGACAATGGCCGATGTCTTTCTCTTGCATGTGTGATTCGTGATAGTTAATAAATTGTTTAGGGCGTTTCAAACAATTCCCATCTAAATCCCAGCAGTATTTTAATCTGGTATATTTATTTTCCGTTTGGGTTGTGAATGAATACGTTAATAATCACCGGTTTTTCCCAAGTAGGCTGTTCAGCTGACCGGCTTTTGATCGCTTCCGATGCAATGGAATGTAATCACGAACACTGTCAGTTTTGCGTGTCTATTTCATGTTCTACGGTCGGAGAATGTCGCCTCGTATTCTGTCCATTCAAGTGTGGCGCAAAATTACATAAGTGCAAGTTAATGGACCATGAAATTATCTGCCCTCAGATGCAAGTGGAATGCCTGAATGCTCCTTATGGCTGTCCCTACAAGGTTTATTTACTACTTCGCATTTCATTAGCTTGTATAGTGAGGAATGTGTGCTTTAAAGATGATCAGAAGAAGCTTAGGTCCTCATTTGAAATATTGCCCAGCTAGTGTTGTTTTATGCAATATGAGGTGGACAAGAGAAATTGTAGCTAAAAATTGTGATGCAAGAGACATGAGTCAGTCACTCAGGTGGGAAACTGTCCTTAATTTGATGTCATTAGAATTTAAAATGCATTCTTATATTAGTTGCTATTTGAATGGCAGATTAGATCAGTTGGATGTTGCTATGGCCTTGAAAGATCAAATCACTTTAAATGAAATTGAGGTTTCAGAAATAAGATGCATTGAAGTAAGTAAGATCTTACATTAAATTAATAGTGAGGACATCAATAAATTCAACTCTTCTCAAAGAAAACAACATTTTGTTAATCATTTATGAAAAAAGCTAATTTGACCTGCTTTTTGCTTATCGCTATTGAAAGATAAAATAAAGAATTCATTAAATACCCATTATTGTTAACGACAGTTTTTAGGTTCTTATTTTTCTGGTATATTGTTGTAGTTTAATCATATTGACTTCATATCATAAGAGGCACTTTTTATTGACCTCATATGTTGCACTCCTTCCTAAAATTACGATGTTGGGTTGTCACCAAATCACTCATTACCAATACATGCAAATATGCAATTACCTCGCATGCTAATTAGCTATAAACTCTTTGTTGTACACATTAAGGATGATTCTTCAAAAAAACCACCAAATGGCTACAAGACAGAAATTTCACAAGATCTCAACCCATGCAAGAAAATAGTTCTCCATCTCTCCCTTGAATCAAGAGCCAGCACCATTTCTGAAATTATTGCTAATTCAAAGAAGCATCTCTTTATGTGTTCAGAGATAATGCAGAGACAAGAGTTTTCACATCATTATTTGAACTATCACGTTGAAATCCAGGGGGGATGCAGCACATGGCTCGAACACAGATGTCCCCTGTCATCATATGGATGCAGTTTTTCTCAGCATCGCTTAGAGCCTCTTAAGGGATTCTTGAGTTATAATTCATATTTTAATCATTTAGGAGTTGGATTTTTACCCAAGGAACAGAATATGCCTCAACACTCTTTTTGTTTGTCTATCGCCGGAGTCTGTAACTGTCCGACAACACTTAGAGTAAATAATAATAAAAGGGAATTCTCTTTGTTAGATCTACCTGATCTGGCATTTGAAAACATTCTCCAATATTTGGATTCGCTTAGTTTGAAAAATCTTTCTACTACATCTCATAACTTAAGATATAGGTGTGAGCAGTTTCTCCATAGTAGAGGCATTGTAATTGCAAAATGGAGAAAAATTTATCATGAGAAAATTTGGAGATGGCAGATTGAAGAATTTGTGAGTTTTTAAGAACTAAACATTTCTAAGGAAGAAATAGATTTCAACTTTATATTTTTGTAAATACCTCATTTTGCATCATTGTTATGTATTTCAGAAATGGACTTATAGTAATTGCCCATCTAAAATACAAAGATGGCAATTTAAGGAGAACCAGTTCTTATCAAATCACCTCCACAGGTGTCCATTCAATGTGAAAACAAGTCATACCAACCCAGAACTAATTCCTGCTCCCACTTTGGTAGGACTGGATAATTCCTAGATGCACTTGATTGATTGCATTCAGAGCATTCATCAATTTAATTACAGACTAATTAGGAAGATGATTAATATTATTATATGAGTAATTCATATTTAGCTTTGAGAAGCTCCCAGCAATCTCTAAACAAAGTGAAACCAAAATAATCCTTTTATTATTTTTAGTTAAAGTCATTGTATTTTTTTTTTTAGCATTGAATAAAGGTATTTTTATTATTTTAAAGACTATTTCTTTTTAATAAATAAATTCTTAAGTTTTTATAATGAAGTAATGCAAAGTTACAAAAAGGATTGGAATACTTAAAAACAATCTGTAAGATTAGAATAACCACCGTAATGTGACAGAACCACGAGTAGATGTTCAACATGTTAAATCGATCGGGAAGCCAAAGGACAGTATAATTCATTTGTCCTGAGTAATCTGTTAATAGTCACATTATTCTTAATATGAACATTATTAAATGAAATAATTACAAAAAACAAGTATGAATAATTACCTAAAGCCATGAAGCCATAACCCATACTTGGAAAACCCATCCTATAATTAGAAGTTGGGACGACAATCTGCTTTATGCCTGAGTTAAAATCTTGGGATATGTTTAGGCTCAGAGAGGTACCATCTTCACCAAAGGGATTGTGAAATATTCTCCTTTTGTTACTCCAGCAATCAACACAAGATAAGTAAGCTGACTAAATTTGATTTAAGTTTAATATTTTGTACTTTGAATTTGTAGCTAAGTGTATGGCTTGTCTATCTACTATACCTCATGCTCATGTCCAGCTATGATGAGGTTGGGCTGAATTCTCTTCATTATCTGAAAAGTATAAAGTATCACTTAATTTATGGTTAAAGTCATCATATCAGCTTCATACTAAATTTCAATTGATGAATAAAACCACTATAAGCTTGGAACAGATTTATGTTCCAAGTTAAATTCCTTAGACATTCATAGGAGTTTAGAACTTCAAGAAAATATCAACATGCTATGTAAAAATTACATTAACTCTGAAAAATTTCATTTAATTTTTCTTATGAAAGAAAGACATTTTATTTGCCAAGCATTAAATAATTAGGGTCTATAGTAGCATATGTATCTGTTATTAGGCTAATTTAAACTTTTTTTATTTCTTATTTTGGCAACTTTACAAGCTGATTAAATTGTGAAAAGCAACAAAACAACATACAAAATGTACATTTTAAAGGATTTATTAGAGAGTATGCAGAGTCAGTTAAATGGAATAGAGATGTCACATTTAATTTCCACATGAGCATTTGCATAGTCGAATATAATCTGGGACCATAACATTGATGGAGAATCATTTTAATGTCATTTTGAAAAATGAAGGACTGAATCTATGAGTAGGCCATATAATTAATTATTAGAATAACTTTCTTAAAAAAAACAGCTTATATGGAACCATATAACAACCACCGCACATCAGTGGGTGAGTGGTAAAGGCTTTTGCTTTGACGAGGCTTCATTAGGAATTTAAATCCTAGCTGCGAAAGCTTCTATAACTAAGGTTATATAAGGTCATATTACTAGAGTAACTTTTACTAAAAAAACAGAGAATATATTGGGAAGTGCATTGATATCATATGAATGTATAAAAACTTCAACCTGACGGGTATGAATTTGAAAACAACAACAAATTATTTTCAACATATGTGAAGTGAACTAAAACTTATGGTGGGTGAAATAACACATTAAGAACTCTATTTTGTAAAATAACTAAATGCTCTAAATATATTTTATAAATTGAGGCCCAAGCAGCAAGTTAGGAGAAAAAAGTAAAAAGTAAAATAAGAGTGCAATCTTAGAATGGGATGAATGTTCATGGGGCTGCACATTTTTTTGTTTGAACCTTCTACTCAAGAAGCCACAAATTTCTAACGCTTCTGAAACTTGGGGACCTTTTGTTTGTTCAAAGTCTTTTAAAAAAGGGCTGTCTTTCCTCTCCTTCAGTATCAGCTCCCAAAACGCGGAACGCCCTCCCCGCTCATCAAACTGCCGCCACACCTGAGCTTTTCGGTGCTCAATTAAAGACTCATTTTTTCAAAGAATGTTACTCATAATCAAAATCAATAATAAAAAACACATATTGCACTTACTTTATGAACTTTTGGTAGATAATTGAGTATTCCAAAATGATTACAAAATATCCTGAATTTTCCACGCGAATTACTTAATATTTTCGTCATGTTGAATCTAACTTGATCAATCCTTTCATCATAATCTTCAAACTAAAATAATAAGCAAATTGCTTTAATGTCAAGAGCCATGCAGTGATGCTGTTATAAAAATAATACCTTTAAAATGTCTAGAAAGCTAACAGATACAATAGGTTTTGAAATTGAAGGGAAAAATTTGTTAAATCGTTCTTTTTTCTTTTGTTCTATAAAATTAAATCCTTCTCTTGCAATATCATTATCTCCAGGGACAAAAACTCTCTGAAAATAGAAATTGTGTCATTCTCAAAAAGCTAGAGTTTATTAATATTAATGAATGATAAGTTTTACTTTAACATTCTGAGGAAGCTGGAAAATTTGTTTAAATCTCCTAACGTAGCTTTCAAATTGAATATCTGTAGAAGAACTGCCTTCATCAAAGAGATCACCCAAAAATACCACAGCATCAGGCTGGACATGATTCAATGCTTCTGCAAATCCTTTGGCAAGATACCTATAATATAGCATAGTAGTGTTATTAATGAAATAATTTATCCATATAACAATTTATCTTTTATTTTCCTTTAAACCAATTATTCCTAATGAAGTTCTTTAATTAAAAACTATATATCATTTCTTTATATCACGGGTTTATGACCATCATAAATGGTCTGTTGTTATTTCCATTGCCAAAAGATAAACAACCACCCAACTGACCTGTCAGAGTCCCATCTTGTAAAGTAGCCAAATATCCAAGGTTCATCATTAAGTCCTATTAATTGAGAGTCAGACACAAATAAAAGTTTGATGGATAAGTTTCTAAAATGAAGTATTTTTATGTATAGTTTAAAGGCAAAAGTGTAAATTTAGTATAAACATACTTGGACTTAGAAAACTTCGACCATCTGCTTGCAATGATTTTATAATGTAAAAATTCAACATAAATAATGATGAAAGCCGCCGTCAACAATATGAAAATGTTAGCTTTTCCAATTTTTTTGGCGGCTTTACTCCACATTTTTCAGATTTTTCTGTGGCCAATAGGTTTATATTAACCAAGAAGTTAAAGTACATTTTAAAATAACTGGAATACAACAATTCTACCAAATTGGCTTATCGTGATATTCAAAGATGTAAATATAAGACCTGACAAATGCTAATAAAAGTTGTGCTTTCAGAACGTCGTATTTCTAAATATCGCCTGCTAAAACCAAAATAATTTCTTGTCACTTCTACCAAAACATATTCACTCAGGTGTTTTGAGCACCTACAGAAGAAGGTGTAAAACCATGATTTCAATTGATGAGTCGAATTTCAATAATACCAAAAACTACAATAAATTTGTATATTTATTATATACATAAAAATTAATCCGTTAACAAATGATCCCTAGATATTATATTTTATTACATTACACATTACATTTGATAATTTTATTTAGTCGATATTTTGATGCGTTCATTCGACGGGCCAGGGCCAATGTACAAGAACAAGTAGAGGTATACCTCAAGGAAAAGCCTGGTGGGGCACACACTGGAACTAGTGGGCGGTTTTGGGGGAAGAGGGGGCAGAGCTACAAAAAGTTTTGTCGAAAGTGGTGAATTAATGAAATAATTAAAAAAGCTACATTAAAAAAATTTTTAGTTTAATTACAATTTTTTGTATTAATTTTTATTTTATAATAGATTTACTTAATTTTATTTTATATTTTCCAAATGACGTGGAGGGTCATGCCTCTCTCTCGCCCCCGCCTCTAAATTCACCCTTGACCACAAGTATCCAACGTCTAATGAACACCCAATCATTTAAATAGACCTCCCAAGGCAAACTATGATAGGTATCATACACCCTCTCATAAACATAATAAAAAATATTAAGAAGTGTATCCAAAAGGGGCCAAACCCTTTCACAACCTGATGAGATGCCTCAAGATTATGGCTCTCATCCTATCTTGTGAATTAATCTTGAAACAAATACTTTCAAACAGAATATAACAAAAACAAACATTGTTCAAAATTAGGACCGAAGACCAGTGGTGCAACTAGGGGGGGGGGCCCCCCAGGCCCAGGGGCGCAACCAGCGAAAAATGCTGGGGGGGGCTCAAGTTTAGAAAAGCCCGACGCAGTCGAAAAATTTTTGAAACCGTTCAAATCAATACTACTAATTTTAATTAATAAAGAATTAAAGATAGAACAGATTATTATTATAAGTTTTTATTTATAAGTCTGCAGTCTTTTTTGTATCTTTAATAATTTATTAATGAGCTTGACTATCTTCTGTTTCAAAGTTTCAAGCCAGTTAAAGCAACTGAAAAAAAAAAGTTTATGATATGTTTAAAATTGTAATATGATATGATTGATATCCTAAACATTTCACCTAATCTAAATTATGTATAAAATTAAGATCCTAAACAGTTTAAAACAATTTTGAAATGTTGTAGTCTAAATTACATTTTGATGTGTTTGCAGTTACAAAATAATTTTTCGATCAGTCTGTGAAAATCTGTTCACCATTTTATTTACTGGAAGAAGTGCAGTAGTTGTTTTGTTCACAGGTATTCTCAATAAACTTTGCAAACGACAGGCAGACATAGTCGTCCCGAGATGACTTTTAATAAGGCGAAGTTTAGAAAATGCCCTTTCTGCATCTGATGACGTAAATGTCTGAATAAGAGCAACATCGAGCATATGCAACTCGGGCTGAATGCTTGTGGCACAGAAAAGATCTTGCAGTTCGATACATGCATTGGGATCAGACTGATCAGCACGTAAACTTGTCGATGTGAATTGGAGCTGTCTTTGCACAGTTTCAGCGTCTTTTCCATGAATGTTGCAGAATTCCGAAAGTTCGAGAGTCATTGTGCCATTCTGCAAAGCATCAAGAGCAGCCAAGGCAGGGTTGTCAAAACGACATTATCTGATCATCAGATAACCAGCGAAAAATCCTGGGGGGGGGGGGCTCAAGTTTAGAAAAGGGACGAAAGCCCCCCCCTGCCCCCCCCTAGTTGCGCCACTGCCCAGGCCTAATAGGAGAGACCCTGCAATTTTTCCAAATCTGATGAGTTTTTTTTTGGTGGGGGGGGGTAAGGGGATTTAACCTGTTTGAAACTTTGAGACAGAAGATAGTCAAACTCATTAATAAATTATTAAAGATACAAAATAAGACTGTAGACAGAAGATAGTCAAACTCATAATAATAATAATCTGTTGTATTTTTAATTCTTTATTAATTATAATTGGTAGTTTTGATTTAAACAGTTTCAAAAATTTTTCGACTGCGTCGGGCTTTCGTCCCTTTTCTAAACTTGAGCCCCCCCCAGCATTTTTCGCTGGTTATCTGATGATCAGATAATGTCGTTTTGACAACCCTGCCTTGGCTGCTCTTGATGCTTTGCAGAATGGCACAATGACTCCCGAGCTTTCGGAATTCTGCAACATTCATGGAAAAGACGCTGAAACTGTGCAAAGACAGCTCCAATTCACATCGACAAGTTTACGTGCTGATCAGTCTGATCCCAATGCATGTATCGAACTGCAAGATCTTTTCTGTGCCACAAGCATTCAGCCCGAGTTGCATATGCTCGATGTTGCTCTTATTCAGACATTTACGTCATCAGATGCAGAAAGGGCATTTTCTAAACTTCGCCTTATTAAAAGTCATCTCGGGACGACTATGTCTGCCTGTCGTTTGCAAAGTTTATTGAGAATACCTGTGAACAAAACAACTACTGCACTTCTTCCATTAAATAAAATGGTGAACAGATTTTCACAGACTGATCGAAAAATTATTTTGTAACTGCAAACACATCAAAATGTAATTTAGACTACAACATTTCAAAATTGTTTTAAACTGTTTAGGATCTTAATTTTATACATAATTTAGATTAGGTGAAATGTTTAGGATATCAATCATATCATATTACAATTTTAAACATATCATAAACTTTTTTTTTTCAGTTGCTTTAACTGGCTTGAAACTTTGAAACAGA
The DNA here is from genome assembly GCA_021613335.1 of Whitmania pigra. Lineage (NCBI taxonomy): Eukaryota > Metazoa > Annelida > Clitellata > Hirudinida > Haemopidae > Whitmania > Whitmania pigra. The sequence continues at coordinate 962,186 of JAJTWR010000231.1, read as the reverse complement.
AGATAGTCAAGCTCATTAATAAATTATTAAAGATACAAAAAAGACTGCAGACTTATAAATAAAAACTTATAATAATAATCTGTTCTATCTTTAATTCTTTATTAATTAAAATTAGTAGTATTGATTTGAACAGTTTCAAAAATTTTTCGACTGCGTCGGGCTTTTCTAAACTTGAGCCCCCCCCAGCATTTTTCGCTGGTTGCGCCCCTGCCGAAGACCGTTCCAGACGTTTAACTTTTTCCACGAACGCTGGCTCCTTTCGAGATGACCTAAATTTGGCAATTAAGATTTTGCCCCTCAGCTTGAATATATTTGAATTTCACAAATTTTTTCCGAGAGACCTGAAGCTTTGCTAAGAATGACAGCGAAACTGATAATTTAGTGCCCCATGAACATAGGATTAAAACTGAAACAAACGTAACAATTATTTTTGGTGGTTAAGAAGACCGGGATCTGTAACAACCTCTCTTTTTAACTCTTACTAATATTCAAATTTACTTAATTATTTCTTATATTTGCCTTCAGCTAGGACATCATTTAGAAATTGATTTCGGGACTGACAAATATTTTATTTGTAAAAGTTCATGTTATTTTTTTACTTTACAAACGGACAATAATTGTTATAAAACCTAATTAATTCATTTTGTTTAATTATTTGCTTGCCCTATATAAATGTTATTTATAAATTGTAAATTTGCTTGAAGATTTATATTGAATTTATTCATTTTTAATTATTTTCAGGGTTTTGAACCCGTAACCCTCTCTCTAAATACGGCTTTGGTATCCGCATGTGTAGTTTCCTTATCTAGTCTATCCCATAAGGAAACCGTCCTTGCGCCTAAATAAGAAATTTTAAGGAAGTCATAACCTGAAAGATCTTTAACTGGCTAGCTATAGCTAAGCCATAAACAACTTTGTATGTTAAGAATCCTGACTTATTTTAAAAAAATAAACTGGTCCTGAATTATGTATCAAATATATCAAAAATAAGGGTAGGAGTCAAGACCAGAGCTAGGAAGATGTGATGAACCCGCATTTAAGGCAGTTTGCCTTGCTTTAGAAAACAAGATTGTTATTTTTGCATATTTTATTTTTGAGCGCTGGAATTTTTAAAAGTGTTTTTTGCGAATCGAACGTACCTTACAAATTAGACAAATAATTAAAGAAGTGAAACAAAACCAGACATATGAATAAAGAATTTTATATCTGCTGGGAAGCCAAAAAACTGTGTAATTCATTTCACCCAAATAATCTGTCGAACGATAAATAAATTAAGTAATGTTTATTGTAGTAATTTTTAGTAATTTTTGTATTTTCAGTAATGAAAATAGAAAATAACCATTAAATACAAAATATTACCTATTGTCATGAAACCGTATCCCATGTTTGGAAAACCCATTCGGTAGTTACAGGAGGGAACACCTATTTGTTCAATCCTTGTGTTGAGGCCTAGAGATATGTTGATGTTCAGAAAATCACCCTGCTGCTCAAGACGACCATAAAATAATTTCCTCTTATCGCTCTGACAATCAACACAGTACTGGTAAATTGACTGAAATTAATTATTTGATATAAGTCGTCAGAATTTTATCTAGGATGTTTTATTTTGAATATTATAATGATACACGAGTCATACTTCATGGTCGTGACCATAAACGACGAGATGAGGTTGAATAATATTCTTAATCTAAAGAAAAATGTTAATATTTAAAAAAAAATCAAGTATATTTTATTTTGTTTGGTACTTCAAAATATTGGTTTCATGTGGTGTATAGCAAAATAATATAATAAAGCATATTTTGTAAACAATTTTACGTACGTCTTTCAAGGCATGATCCATATTAAAATGATTACAAAGTATTTTAAATTTTCCGTGGGAACGTTTTGCAATATTTGTGAAATTGAAGTCCTCGTCGAAAATCATCCCATAACCCGTAAACTTTAAAAATATGAATGAAATATATACATTCCTATGTTATTTACAAGAGCAAATTGATTATACCTTCAATACATCAATAAAACCAATGGAAGTCACTGGATTTAATGAGGGAAATGAGTACTTGAATCTTTCGACGAGAGTTTGATTTACAATTCCAACGTGTTCTATGACAATGTCATTATCTCCAGGAACAAAGATCCTCTACAAAAACAACACTGCAATTTTAAAACAATTTTGAAGTTTAATATTAGCAAATACATTCAGACTTCAATGTGTTGAGGAATTTGAAAGATTTGTTTAAATCTGTTGATGTAGCTTTCATACTGAAGATTTGTGGAAGAACTGCCCTCATCAAAGATATCCCCTAAAAACACCACAGCGTCAGGTTGTGCATGGTTCAAAGCTAATCCAAATCCTTTTGCAAGATACCTCGAATATTTAGTTTTTTAAGAACTTATAATCTATCTGCTAAACTGCTGTTTGTTCATTCGCATCACCGCAATACTTTATTTATAAACATTTATTTATTTATCCGGTCGAAGGGCTAATAGCTACTAATAGGACCATCCTCAGCAAAAATGAAAGACAGACAGTCAATACCAAGCGAGGAAAAGCAAAGATCACAGATATTGGCTTATCCGATAAGCCTTATCGTAATTGACAAAAATTTTGAAAGATCAATATTAAGGAGTTGGCGTGCAAGTAAGCTCAGTTCCTACGGACGACGGTAAAAGCAACACTCGTTACGTGTTTTGTCCCTACTTGCACCGCCACAAAGCGCCCCTTACGCTTACGGCGCTATACAAATAAACTTAATATTATTATTATTAAGGAGTAATGATTTAAATCGAGAAAAGGATCATTCAATCAATGGTTTACAAACTTTTACTGCACAAATTCGGATCTTTTAAAGTTGTAATTTTATTCCTTTTTAGTATTATTTACTATTTATTATACTTTCCAGACACCTAGATTATCCATAATAAAGCCAATTAACTGTGCCTTTATCGTTTAAACAATTCATTGACAAGAGGCTATGTATACAGCCTTACAACAATAACCAAATATTATAGTAAAATCTATAAGTAATAATATATTAACATTAATTCTTGGTTAGGAAGACCCGGAAACATCAAAAGCATTAGAGTTACATTCACTTTGTTAATTTAAATTAAGTAATAAAATGAAAAGCATTTTGAACAGAAATAACCGGCGACAACTGCTGATTTCAAAATGAACTGGCATAAAAAAATTGGCCTTTCATAAAATATAGTTGAAACTAATAAAGTATTGAAGAAATGGACAAACAGAAAAAGTTTAAAGCGAACAGGAAATGAAAAACAATATGGTATTTCGATGATATCTTTGAGAAGGCCGAAATGGTAAATTGGTCTCTGAGAAAGTATCGAATAAAATCAGCTTTATGGAATGCTCGTAAGAGGATGTTTGATTACTTAGCAGACTTTTTTATTATTGTAATTTTCGTAATTTTGAAGACGTTATTCAAATGAAGACTACCTACCTATCACTATCCCATCTACTAATAGGATTAAGCCACCAGGGTTCGTTATTGAGACCTATTAATTGAGGGTCCGCCACAAACAGGATCTTCACGGAATTTCTGCAAAATAAAACATTTCGTTCATGATATTATAATATGAATGTTAGTTGAGAAAAGTTAGCGAGTGGGAAGGGTCAAATGTCGCGGATTGCTATTAATTTGGTTTATTCTAGTGTTTTTCTTAGAAAAAACTCGATAAAATTAGTATCATTTGACTCGTCGTCGTCTTCCGCTTCTGCCGGTGCTTAAATTTTTTGATACCAGTGGAATATTTTTGCGTGGCTTTCGTTTGTTCCATTGTTTAGTTTTCGCGATTCGACACTCCCCTGTAAAATGTCGCGCAAGAATGCAAAGTGCGAGGAGTTCGATGAGGCTACGGTTGATAATTTGGCTGACAAAATCAAAGCAAAGATTGTGAAATCTATAAGGGAGATGATCAGAGAGGAGATGCCTGGTCTGGTTAAATCTGCGGTCAAGGAGGAGATGAAAACATTGATTGGTAAAGTGAGCGAGCTCAGCGAGGAAAACATTCGCCTCAAGGCGAGGATAGACGCAGTCGAAACACAGTTGAGAGCCAACAATCTGGTAATCTATGGATTGCCTGATGCGTCTTTGGCTGAAGTGGTCGCTACATCCTCCGGTGACAGGACGAGTCGGGAGCGGGGAATGAATCGAAGAGATACAGTCCAGGCAATTATCAATTGCTGCAACTCAAAACTTGGCTCAAATATCTCAGAGGGCGACATACACTCTGGCTACAGGATTCCCAGCAAAAGTGGCCCTCGCCCAATAGTTGTCACCTTCGCTTCAAAGATGGTCAGAGACAGAGTCTATGCTCTGAGAAAAGCCCTGCACAAGGATAGAACGTCAAAGATCTACATCAACGAACACTTAACCAAGCCAAACTCATAAATCTTTGCTAGAGCCAGGAAACTTGTAAAGGACAAAAAACTTTTATCAGCATGGACATGGAATGATCACGTCTACTTGAAGAGAGGTGAAAACTCAGGACCAACTCGAGTTCAAAACCTCCTTGACCTGGAAAAATACTAACTTCTTTTTGTTTTGATGTTGGTGTTTTGCTTTTCTTTTCCTCTCATCGTGGAGTCTCTGTTTATTGAAGAAGATAAACTTTCAGTTATATTTGTCTCCGCTATTGATCCCGTGAACTTAGACCATGTTTCAACAGTTTTGGCTGATGTGAATACGATTTATGTTACATCTGTTGTGGGGAGGGACCACAAGTTCGAGAAAAGTTTGAGAAATGGCGGACTTTCATTTTTCTTCATCTGACCCGGATGCCTACCTGCCGGAATTCTACGAGGTTGCAAATTATGTTACAACTAAAAATATGGCTAAAATTTGTAACTCAGATCTTTCCCTAATGCACATTAACTGCAGAAGCATCTCAAATAAACTCCAGGAAGTAGAATTGCTGTTATCTTCTTATCATGCAGAAATCCTCGGCGTCAGTGAAACTTGGCTGAAAAATGGTGATCCTATTCCTGCTATTGATGGTTACAAATTTGTTTTGAAAAACAGGGACCGTGGCCTAGGAGGAGGCGTTGGTTTTTTCATCCAAGACAATATTAAATTCAATCTCATTGACACGACCAACTGGAAATTTGAAGGTTTTGAATATCAACTAATCTCAATCAGCCTACGTAGAAGGGAAAACATTGTTGTCGCAATTATTTATCGCCCACCTGGAAACAGCTTAAAATCTTTTAACAAAGAGTTTTCAGAATTCTTGTCTTATACGATTAAAGACAACAAAAAGACCATAATAATGGGCGACTTCAACATTAACCTATGAGCAATTGAAAGCAGTCAACCCACTAATGAATTTTTAAACATCCTCCACTTCTTTTTCATGATGCCTGTGTTCCTCAAACCCACAAGAATTGGACCCTCATCTGCCACTCTTATAGACAATATTTTCACAAATATCTCTCTCAGCAAATGCATCTCCAAGATAATTATTGATGATATTTCGGATCACTTCCCTCTCCACATCAACATCAAACTACATGAGACTATTAAAATACAAAGGACTTTTTTTATTTCAAATGGACTTCTAAATATATATCAGATCAATAAATTCCAAACTTGCCTCTTCATATACAATTATGAACATAACTTGCTGCCTCCATCCTTTAATAATATGTTTTTCAAATCATCAGATGTCCACTCTTACAATCTTAGATCATCCAATCAATTGAGATCTGAATTTTCCCGTACCACCTTCAAAAAATTCTCCATATGTTGCAAAGGTCCACTCTTGTTCTCCTCTCTGCCGTCGTCCCTTGTTTCTCTAAACAGTTCCTCACTATTTAAATCCCATCTTAAAAAACACATTCTATCCACCTGTTGAACCTGTTATCCACATTTCCACCTTATCATTCATTTTATTACCCTGGTTTTTTCCTCGTTGACTACATCGCTTATTCATTATTCCGATTATTCCTCGTCTCTCAGTTGTTGCCATTAATTTTCACCTGAAGTTACCATTAGAAGTTTATATACATGCAAAGACCCTTTCAAACGCCCCTTTAAATTTGTCAAATTGAAACAACCTATCCCCTAGACGGGAATTAATTCCCTTGGGATAGTTCATTAATGAATTTATGAATCTTTTTTGGTGTGATTTTTTTTGGCTATTTGAATATAGTTTTTTGAAAATAAACGAATTCAAACCTGAAAAAAAAAATGCACGTCCTTTTCTAAAAATGTTAATATTTGCTCACCGCGAGGAGTAAAATTTACTCCAATTTCGATATAGGATCGTATAGCATAACAGTTCGTTATAAATCAACATTACGATTGCAGCTGATAAAATAATGAACTTAGTTTTCCCAATACTTGGGAAGAAGTTGCTCCATAGCACTATGACTTTTAAAGGAAAGAGTTTAAACATCATGTATCTACAACAAATAAACCAATCCCTATGCTAATGTTTGTCAAAATGCAGCTAGCGTTCCTGACCGCATCTAGCAGTCTATCTGCTGGCTACCTACTTGCTTATCTTCCTACTGCTTGATACGTTGATACTCGCTTTCAGTTGATTTGGCATTACTAGCATTAAGAGTCGATATATAAATTGCGAGATACATTGGCCGTATACATAGAATTGTTTTATGTTAATAAAGACCTTAAGTTTATCGCTAAGTAATATTCTACTGAGCCAACGATATAACAAAAATAAACACCATTAGAGATAAGCATATTAGACAACTGCACTAACAGGGGAGATTACAGTGACAAGATTACAAAAGAGGATATCTCGCTGTTAAATAAAAATAAATTATAAGGCCGTTTAAGGCCTAGGAAAAGAGTGTCAAATGAATAATGTAAGTGTGTGTAAAATTAGGTTATACTAACCAAGATTGGATTGTAAAGAGTACAAAGGCTATGATAAGGATGTCTGAGGCCGCAGAAGCGGCATCATTCTGGATCTGGCACATGAAGAGCCAGAAAAAGTCTTAAGAGGCCACTAGAGGAAAGCCGGGGATGCCGTCGGTCTCCAGTATGAATGGTCCACCGAACGACGAGGCCTGGCCGAGATAAATGGGCCGACCGCGAACTCGCAAATCACTATGAACCTCAGACCAAACCGCGACCGCGAAAAGGCCCGCGGTCGAATCCCGAAAATTTTGATCTCCGGCTGCCGCTACAAAGAAATTATAAGACCCAGTTTGCATACATTAAATACACGGTATGAAGAAGTCACTGAGAGCTTTCATGACCGCTGTAGGCAAACTGGGGTGGAGGCGATCAACGTAACAAGGCCAATGAGCGGCCTCGCATAGTCGAAGTTTGCAGGTGAAAAGCGGGTAGCATGCGATACGAAGAAGCCATTGAGAGCTCTCGCAGTCGATCCAGTCCAGACAGCAGTGACCAACAAGGCCAACGAATGCCTCTCATAGGCGGCGGTATGAGTTGAGTCCAGAAAGACAAAACCGACATGGACATCCGGCTGATCACCGGATGCGGCCCGTCTCCGAAAACGTAAGGCGATTCCAAGGGCCGAAACGTTTGAAGACGGGGAAACTCCTCTGAGGATCCCTGTCGGATCGCCGAGGCGGAGTAACAAGAAACATGTGTTAGTTCCCATAACTACAAAAGTATTAGCTAAGAGTTAATTAATGAGATAATTTATAAAAATCCTCAAAGACTTTGTAAAGAAAGGGAAATATTTAGGAAAGTGAAGACATCCATAAATTTAATCCAACATGCAACTGAATAGCAAGCAACTATTTATGACAATATGTAAAGTAAAAACATCAGAAATTGTAGAGTTTATCTCTACAGCAGGAGCCTTTGATTCATATTCAAAAAAAGGATTAAAAAAACCTTCTTCGGGCTTTCAAAAAAAGCATCTGGCGCTTCACTCGCCACATTCGGAAAGGTTTTTCTAGACGATATCAAAATCCATGACGCCCTTTATTGAAATCATTATATATTAATTTTAAGATAATGTTTTCATTTTTATTTAATAAACTTTAAATTAAGTATATCAAATCTAACATGTCTGATGTCATATTGCAATACAAAATATATCGATAAAATTTTCGGTCATTCTAACTAAATAATTTAATAACAATTGCATTAATTTCTTGAAAGACTTTACACCTTAACAAATTACAGTATATCACTTTTTGTGACAGAACATAGCTCCTCACTTCTTTGCTACTCCTCCCACTTCCGGGACAGATATTACAGGGTTTGAGTCTCAGCCAGGCTAAAAAAAAAAGTGACCCAGGTCAATCTCTAGTCATCCGACCTAAAAAAAATAAACTGTTTAATCGTATAGAACCTTTTTAATTAATGTTCAAAAACGAGTAAATTTTAGCACTGTCAGTGTTAATTTATTAATGTTAGTATTAATGTTTATCGGTTCAAAATATCATAATTAACTTAGAGGTCGAAAACAAATTTATGGGCATGTGTAAATTTGGTAATTATTAATAAATTTTAATATTAAACAAAAACATTAGATTTAATTTTTACGAATATTTTCATGATTTACATCACAACGTTCTAGCGGGCAATAGCAGACGTCCATGGATAAGGCAGAAGAATTGGGGTAATAATTATCTGTGGCGTTATTCATCATTATATTTCACACGAAGTTCTAACTTTAACAGTTTAGAAATCGGAGATTCCAAATGCAGCCAAATCAGGCTGGAGCTCGATGAAGTTTTGAAAGAACTCTCAGCAACTAAAGCGAATCTAGATCTACTGCATGGTATGACTTCAGATTTCATGCCGTTGCTAATGTTTCAATGTCTGTAATGGAATATATAAATATAACACATTTGGACACATGTAACTTGCGACGGACACAAGAGATTATATACCTAATTTCATATAACTGTAATCTCTCAAACTACAAAAATAAGTTTTGTGACTTGCTTTTTAGGAGGCATTTATGATTTTTTTTCATTATTCCGCGACCATGCTCATATACATCACGCGTAAAGCTCATTCGTTATCTCTCATAATGCGGATCGCGATTGTGCAAATTTCAGGGAGGATTCAGAGGCTTCGGCTCGACCTAGTCACCTCCAACGCCAACCCGGAACTTTGTATCCTCACAGAACAAGCGAAAATGCGTTTTGACCACTGCCTGGAGATAATCAAACTGAACGAGAATGATAAACTAATTCCTCAGTGATTTGTTGCTTGCTTCCAACAACAGAAATAAACTTTTTTTGGGTACACTTTCACAACATTCCAATTGATTTCTTTACTGAGATGTTAAATCAACATGTTCAAGACATACATATATAAAATGTATTTTTATTCCACATACATATATGGTACAACAATTTGCTGCCTTGTAAGAATGAGAAAGTATACATTGAGCTCTGGGCTCATCATCCCTTTGAGGGCCCTGTAGCTGCTAGTCACAATATGTAACAAACATAAACTGTTTTGCCATTGTCATGATTCACACATCATCCAACTTTGGAAAACCAAATCGGTCTTAACCAATCCACTTTTCAAAAACATTGTAAGTTAATCTTCGCCAGAGCTCAAACGCGAGATTCTGTCAGGCAGATGCCCGAACTGTTTTGAATGACAAAGTAGAATCTGAAAGAAGGTTCGTTAATCATGGCATCAAAAATATCATTTGAAATCAAGTACTGATCAAGTACAAACCAAATACTGGTTGAGAACCATCATTGACATAGTAGAAGTAGGATGCTGAAGACTTGAGCTTGTCCACCTCGATATCATCCCAAACCTAAAAAGTTCCACAATCATGAAAGAAACTGGATTGAGTTTGGGGATATAAATACCTGTTCTTCAGAATCACTAAGCAAACTTTCATTAGAAGAGGTTTCTTTCACTGGTGCTATCTCTATTTGGAAATTTTTTATGTCCTCAACTTTTTCTGTCTTAATGTCCTGCAGCATCATAGAAAAAGTAAAAATAAAGCCTTTATAATTAAATAATTAATGTTTCCTTCACTTTGTCTACATGCTAGACATTCCTAATTCAATGGAAAATTAAATTTACTGACTAGCTTAAAAAAGTTATCTAAAAATACAAAATATAACATTCAAAATCAAGTATTTTGTGTAAAACGAGTCAGTTTCAATGGAAAACTTAATCGGTGATCTTACTTAACTTAATGGAAAAAATCTTTAAAAACCCATTAAATACAATTTGCAACATCGCATTTAGCATTTGAAAAATGGATTAGTGCAAGCAAAATATGTCCTTTAACAACCAGAGTTCTAGCGGGTAACTCAGGATAAATTCCAAAAGTGAATTTTGAAGGCAAATTTAAATTAAAGGATATATAAAAAAGCAATCTTAAGGATTGCTTTTATAAAACATGATTAATAAACCTTCAGCATTAGAGGCAAGGGAGAGTTCAGTTTCTGCTGATCATTCTCTTCAAACTCCAGGAATCCCTTACCAAAATCATCACTTGATGTTTCATCTAATTCCCTTTGGACTTATGAAAAATTGTGTATAATTCAAAACAAAATATAATCTGAAGCACAATGAAGTGCAATAAGTGATTACTATTATATTAACTCACCAGAACATTCTTGCTCAGTTTTAATCCACTTTGAAATTTCTTCATTTAGCCTCTTAACCTTTGTCTCATTTAAACCCCATAAACAAGCTTTCCGACTTGTGCCATTTGCTAATGGAGTCTCCAACTTTTGAAAGCATTTATTCAGCGAGAGGTTATGTCGAATTGAATTCTACAAGAAGTTATTGATTATTACATATATAATCAGATATATTTACCTCATATTCTATATATATTTACCATAGACTAGTCTTGACTATATCTCAAGAAAATTGAACATACCTTCCAACCATCTGGGGCAGTCTTGAAGTAAGGAAATTTCTCACTAGAAAATAACAAAATATTACAGATGGAGAGTAATCCAATCTCCACTGAACATATTTTAAAAAAGCCACTAACATTATATAGTTGTAAATTTCACTGACAGGCAGATAGCCACTTTCTGAATTCTTTAAAGCCATTGCTATCAGGCAACTGTATGAGAAAGGTGGCTTGCCACACTTGTCTAAATTATCAGTCTTTTTAACTTTTTCTGAGTTACATGTGGAATTTGCAATTTGTACAAAAACAAGCTTTTTTCCTTTTGTTGAAAAAGGACTATTCAAACTAGGATAATTACATTTCAATTTTTCATCACATTCACCATCTTGGCTTTCATCTAATTTGTCTTCAACTTTATAAAGATCACCTTTGGCATGAACATCACTTACATGTGCCGGGCTACCAATGCTTTGATTTGTGAAATTACTTTCAATATCTTCTGAGCTGCTCTCATATATTCTCCTTCCTGTCCGAGGATCAACCATAAAATTAAAATCAGAATCTGTTAGATTCAGACAGTCATCTTCCTTTAAAGCAGTTGAATTATTTTTTTTTATGAGTTCTAACTCTCCACTCTCTAGGTATAAAATGTCAGGTTTCCAAAAATCTGCACGTGAATACGCTTCAATATCCAGAATGTGTGGCAAATCACTGTTTGTATACTCTTTGTGACTTCTACTAATGGCTTCTATCATCTCCAAAAAATCATCATTACTTGTTTCTATGATGTAATCAACACAATCAACCATTATGCCAGGATATTATTGTGGAACTGAAAACAAAATAAAATAAAAATATAAGCACAGCAAAGAATAAAACAACTATTGTTTTACATATTTACTACAATCAGATTTTTACAACTAGACTTATTCTGCATGTGCATAACACATAATCCACGTCATTGTCTTGCATTACAATAGTGTTAAATGCACCCAAAGAGCTCAAATTTAAACTCTAGATGTTACTACAACATTCTTGCTGACACTTTCACATTATGTTCTTGTGGTAAGGTACAAAATAAATCCTAAAATATTAATGCTGGAAGTATAACAGCATTAGCTGGCTTGTCTAATATTTAAAATAGGTTAGCATCACGATAACCACGTGTATAAATCAATTTTTTGAACCGGTAAATTATCAGCGCCGAAGTAAAACGACATCTTGCATTAGACTCGGAAAATCGAATACAACTCTGAAAATCAAAAAAATTTGGTCTTACCTGTCTGCGACCGTAGATATTTTAGAAAATTTAAATCTTATGCCCGCTCAAAAATAAAAACAAAAACTTAATGGGTATAATCCAGAAACAAAGAAGTAGGCAAGTTCAAATCCTAGACTTCTCATTGGTCTCTCGTTGTATCTAAATATTCAATATGACTGACATGATTTTGCTGAAAGGCCCAAGCAATTTGAGCAATTTCATAATTAAAATGAAATAAACAAAATTATCTTAAAATATCATAAAATTATGTTTTCAACATAAAAAATATTGTTTATTTTCAGTCGCTTTACCGCCGAGTCGAAAATTTCATGGAAAATGTAATTCCGAAATTACAAAATACGCTGAACTAAAATAATATTAATTTATTTTAAACTATTTAAGTTAATACAGTGCATATTCGTATAACTTTGTTATATGTTGTAATTTATGTCTTGTTATCTATTATCAAGCATCCTTTCCACAAAATAGTGTACCGGATAAACAATTCATACCACAACCTTTAAGTCATCAAGATATCCAATGAAATTAGCTAACCGATGCAAGACTAATAATAATATATATTTCCAGCTTAATAATAATTTGAGGTCCAGGTCATTTCAGCTTTTTTACAAGGAGAATTCTCGCAAGATGATCTTTTTGCATCTAAGGTCAATGGGGGGAGGGGTAGGAATCGACTGGGGTCACTTTTTTGGCCGGGGCCGGGCTTCATTTGCCGGGGTTAGCCGGGGCTGCTAGCAGAGCGGTAAACCTGGAATAGATGGTTGGACGGGCGAATGGATGGATGGCTCACCTGCCAGCCCATGTGATAATGAAAGCAGTTCTAAATGGCATTCGTGGTCAGACGTTTCCAAAGAAGGAGGAAACATTACTGTTTCTTAAGCCTAAGTATTTTAAGAGAAGCTTTATTCCACAAAGGTGCTCAAAGTATCGAACTGTTTTGTTTATTATGATGAGTTATTATGAGTTTTCATGAATTATTAATACCAGGCGTCGGTATACGAGTGATTAAGACTTTGGCCTTGGTGCGACTCTATTAAGAGTTCAAATCACATCCACTCTCAAGAGCTTTTATGACTAACACCTGATGATTTTATTCTATCAAATGAGGGATGATTTCAATTTCTTCTGAACTGCCCTCGTATCTTTACTTCAATTCACAACACGAGTGGCCCAATACATGACTAACAAAAACAGCATAATATTAAGAGCTTATGCGAGCAACTTAGCCTATCAAAAATAATGATTTTCAACCAATGTTTATGAAATCTGTAAGGTCCTTCAATGGACAAACATATTTTGAGAAGAGGAATTTGTAGCTAAACGACGATTTATGAAGATGACGATTTCAAGAGTCTCGAACTAAAACTGACGAACTCACCTCATCACACTCATGGCTCATATAAATCAAAGAGTAACATTTATGGGCAAGAAATTTTTATCAAGAGTTGGAGTTCAACCACCAAATATGCAGTCAGAGTGCTAAAGTAATAACTAATGCACGCAGAGCCATATGTAGGAGGGGGTTTTATTTTTTTTATTCTGACACAATACGCCGTTTTCGCACATTGATCGTCTTCTTGAATCTTTCCAGAGAATTGCACAGAAAATATCATTGAAGCGCACTATGTGATGCAGCATGGCATTGTTGGCAGAAATAAAACAACAATAGGAAGCATAATATCCAAGATTCACAACTAAATTTTATTTTTTTTTCAAAAATCTCATTTGAAACCCTGGTTGCGGCGGTAATGGCAACAGTCGCAATGTGTCATGTTCGAAACCCAGCCTACACCGCCATAAGCGCCATACAAGAAGCGTCTCTGACGCTATGCATATTGGGACGTCATTTCAGTTTTTCCAAGAGGGGCAAACGCCCGCACAACTTGTGAAGAAGACCTTTTTTGCTTATATCGAAAATTCAGGGGGAAAACCGTCGTAAAATATGAGATGACCTTTTTTTTGCGTCTAGTCACGGGGGTGGGGGGTGTTGTCTCTCCCCTCCCCCACATTACATCCCTGTATGCATATGACGCTATATGTACAATGCTACAACTTTTGAGAAACTATATTTTGAAAATATACATTATGTGTAACCAGTAAGCGACTTCAATTTATTTGCCAAATGTTTAAATTGCAGTAGCGGCGCTGTACACGATATAATTTTGGAGTCTCAGCTAAGAAATTAATGAATAACACAAATGAAGAAATTACGGAAGAATTTGACAAAAAAGTGTTTTTCGCTTAACAAATTTCCAATTTCAGAGAAACTAATCGACAAGTGTGCTCAGAAATTCTATGCTTTGACCCGAGCGATGGTGCTTGAAAGATAAGCAATGATTGCTTTCATTTGTTCCGGGTGAAAGCTTTCGAAACGAGTCGCAGCTTGTAAATAACATTTGACACCAAGGGATGACCACCTTTCAGAAGCTGTGAATCCCATCGTAATCACTCTTGTCAACAAGCCTTACACGTCAAGAGGGAAACCGCTTTAATAGCTTTAAGCTCAAGGGAATGTCTGTTTTCATTTACAAAATCCATGCTAATCGCTTTATACATTCAGATAATCGATAATGGAAATAATCAACTGCTTCAAAGTTAATCTTGATTTAAAATTTTTATTTACATAAACACGTGGAGCATGCAGGACGTAGCGGCCTTTTCCTGGTGCAACTTTTAATGATTTAATGTCAAGGTACAATTATTGAGAACGGAAACATAGTATGATGATCGACATGTTAATATTAGTTTTAGCTTTTTAATGATATAATAAAACGTTTTACTTTACAATTAATTTTTTATTATAAATTCACATACTTATCTGCAAAATGCAAAACATTATGCTTCTAACTAGATTCAGTTGCTTGAGATAAATTTCAAGACGTAGTTAAATTAATTTCATTCAAGTCCTTTCATAAAAAAGATGATTAGTAATGTTTTATTAACGTCCGTTGCATAGCAAGATGATATCAAGATGATTAGAGACTTAAATATTTAAATGTTTTATTAATGTCCATTGCGTTTAAAAACGGATTAAAATAAAAATAATGTTTTATTAACGTTGCATAGCTAGATGATTAGGACGGTGAGCCCGCAGCGGGGTAAGAACATAGGACGGATTCGAATCAGCGCTATTAAATATTTATTGACACCTACGTTTAATGTCTAATATTATCAAATCACATTGCAGCCTTTTGAGTGGGAGGGGCATGTTTGTGGAGTAAGATCTGTGACTGGACGGTTCTTAGTAGCAAACCTTTCCATCCTTAACATCTTTAACATAGATCCTTAAAAGCGCTGACGCCCTAGTCATCTACTAGTCCAAATCATCCTAGTTATGCAACGGACTTTTATCAAATAAATAAATTAGTAGTCATATAGTTTTAGGACCGACTTTAACATATACATAGCCTTGTAATAATTTTGTTTAAAGAAATTAGTTCCTTCAGATATTTCTAATCTTTAAAAAAATTGATGCAAATCGGGACGTCGAACAGTTTCTAAACTGGTGCCAAAATAAGAAGCCAGAGACGAAGGCATCGTGGATAATTAGTTTATGAGACTCATGTATAAACATAAATCTGACAATATTTAACAATTTAACAACTTATTTAACAAGTCAAGTTGTTTAAAAGTTGAGTGATTTAGAAGTATCGCACCATCTCAAAAATAATTGCTGTAATCTTCCGTAACATTTGGCGTGTAAGTTAGGCTCAGAGGATAGCGTTCCTTCTATAGTAAAAAAGCAACAGTTGTTACGTGTCGTGTTCGAAAATTCAGCTTTAAATCATCAGCGAGTAATGAATATTTTCAATTACGACGATGCTGAACATAATCACACATCATTACCGGTCAGTCCGTTAAAATGCCAGTGTTTCATGAATAGAGGATTTGAAAATGTAACAGTAGAACTCGATTCTATTGATCTATGGCGCAAGTTTCATTCGTTAAAAACAGAAATGGTTATAACAAAATCGGGAAGGTTCGATCTCTAATTTATGATTATAAATTATTTTCAGTCATTGGATTTATTTAAATAATTCAAGGAGAATGTTTCCACCATTCAAAGTCAGAATACATGGACTGGAACCGAATCAAGGGTATCTAATGGCCTTGGACATAGTTCCAGCCGATAGTCACAGACACAAGTTCCATTACTCCAGGTAATGCAATTATATGTTCAAATTTGGTTAATGTCGCAGGGAAAACATGCGAAAGAAAACATAATCATT
The DNA here is from genome assembly GCA_021613335.1 of Whitmania pigra. NCBI lineage: Eukaryota > Metazoa > Annelida > Clitellata > Hirudinida > Haemopidae > Whitmania > Whitmania pigra. Next base: position 945,860 of record JAJTWR010000231.1, on the reverse strand, counting down.
TAAATCTTAAAGACACATCTTAAGGTCATTGGTGCTCGCTTGTAAAGCAGGCTGAGCAAGTCCTACTATTGCCACTGCTAAACAATCCAGAGTCATTCAACAATTCTATTCTTGAAACACATTAAGATATCTATCAAGTTAAGTGAATATTAATTATATGTTAAAATTCAATCGAATGATTGACAGATGGCAGATTGCCGGCAAGGCAGATCCTGCTATGCCAAAAAGGACATTTGTTCATCCGGAGTCGCCACTAACAGGAAATCAATGGATGTCAAAAGTTATTTCTTATCACAAGCTCAAGTTGACCAACAATCTCTCTGACAAACGAGGATTTGTAAGAACTGAATAGACTTGAATTATTCCTTGTTGTTTATACTTATTATAAATATATTATAGTTAATAAATAATAATATAATATATCATATATATATATATATCATAAATATGATTATAAATATTATAAATACTTGTGTGGAAACACATACAGAATTAACGATGAGTAATGAACAATATTAGCTATTGAGCTCCAGGGTTTCACTACCTGAGTGTCGAGCTTAATGCTAAGAACATATGTATCACAAAATACAAGATATCATTTAAAAATTATTTTAATAGTTACGAACAATTCTTGAAGGTAATTTTGAACTCAATGCACAAATACCAACCGAGATTTCATGTGACAATTATGAGCGACAAGACAGATCTTCAACGTTGTTCTACCAAAACTTTTGTCTTCCCTGAAACAGAATTTATTGCAGTAACTGCTTATCAGAATGAAAAGGTGGGCATTAGATTTGAAACAGGCTGAGCCGACAATGTTTCATAAATACATTTCAAAATTTCAAAAATTTTTAGGTAACTCAATTGAAAATTGACAACAATCCTTTTGCTAAAGGTTTCAGAGAAATTGCTAATAATCGGTAAGATTTGGAAATGTATTAACGACAGTAAATTAATTTCTATTACTAATAATAATATGATAAATAATGGATACTATTAAAAGGAGCTATATATAATAGTTATATTCTTAACCATTTAATATTCACATAATTTATCATTCTAGAAAATCTGAAACAAGAAGCTTTAAAATTGGAGTATTTAGGTCCTCAAATACAAGGTGCGGAGATTCTTCACCGAAAAACTTCACTTTCCAATGTCGCATACCAAATGCTTGTAAAGTTGAAGAGAATCTCTCACATGATAACATTGCGGTTTTGCCCTGGAGTTCTATGGCGTTACCACCATTTATCTACGGAACTTACGTATTTCCAATTAGTCACTTTAGGTCGCTTAAACTCAATTCACGATTTTTTTCGTTTCATAATGTTACAGATGCTAACAAAAATAGCCATAAAATTGCTTCTATTCAATATGTTCCTCGGGCAATCATTGAAAATGATCCTACAACTCACGGTCAAGATTTACTGTTTAATTTAGGACCCGAAGAGATGGCCGGTAAAATGTCAACCTTGTCGTGGCTTTCACGCAAAAGAAAATATGAGGAAACTATTTCTTCAGAAGAATTCCACAATTCTTCCTTAGTTGGTTTGAGAAACAAAGATTTGAATTCATGGAAACAAAATAATGTTTTCTTTGATAAGCTCCAAGTTTCCCATCAGGTTATCCCGGAAAAAAGTCTTATTGACGAGGCTCATACTTCTGGATTTCTGAACGAACATCTTAAAAATGTTACTTTGCCTCTAAATTCAATGAAATTCAACTTTTACGCTGATTCCACAGCTGGTCAGCAAGATAAAAACGAAAAAATGAGTAGATTACTGACTTTTCCCAAACATGATGGCAATTCTATACTAGAATCCAAAGATGGAGTTCACAAGGAAAATCATTCTAATTTCCAGTTACCTCTAAATTCTTCTTTAGGGTGTTCTATTAGCCATTCAATAGATAGGATGCTCGGCAATGCTTCGTGATGGTTTTTTCAGACTTCTGCTTCAAGTCCGAGGATAATATTGACCGTAATGTGTGTTTAATAATGTTTAGTAGAAGTAAAAATGTATGTATATTTTATATTCGCTTAGAAAATAAGCAAGAACATGCGCAATTGGTGAAGTTCCAAAACTGTCAAGTTTATCAAGAATTTGGAGCATTATTGCTTCATTTTTGGCAGGATTTGCTTTAATTTTCTTAGTTGAAAACGATGAGAAGATGCTTAGCCTCTATATAATGCAGCAAGATAACAATTGCTGCATTTTTTAAATACGCATTACATTTACATATTAACAAAATTTAAGGCAATTTGTACAAAAACTGATATAAAACATGAATGCAATAATTAATTAATCGAAGTATTTTACTTTTTAAAATTTTAAACAACGAACGATAATTATTTTGTCCATCCTTCGCGCTTTTGAGAGCCAATAGAATTCGTTTTATGTTTCGACATCGTATTTGAATGTGCTCGGTTTCCGTTGAAAACCACTGTTGCCCATAAATTTGTATAGTCGTCTATCAAGTATTATGAGTTCAAAAAAAGACGAGGGCAAACCTTCCGACTCTATTCCGGAGGTCGTTTTGAATCCAGCTACCCAGAAAAAATACCTTAAAGGGAGGTTTCTCGGCAAGGTGGGTCTTTGTTGGTGCCATGGTTTATGGCTCCTATCTTTTTAATGTACGTTTTCCGTTGCAATGGAGCTTTGCCACAATTTTTTGTAGTTTATGTTTTGTTTAAAAGGTTGTGGTCTATTGTTGAATCTTGCATTTAATGATGGGGATTTCCTTTCCATGATCTAAGCTGGAAAATTTAAAAATGTTTGAATTTGTTAATTAATATTTTAGAAGTTGGTTAAGTTTTGTTTAGATAGAATGACAATATAACTTTATTTTGAAAATATGGTTGTCGATCATCATATTTCCCTTGTTTTGCTGTTTATTGAGTTATGTTTACACCATAATATATACATACACACATGTCTTTAGCACCACATTTCTGTGTAGGTGCATAACTGCAGCCCTTTCATAATTCAGATTTAGTTACAAATACAGTTGATGTAAATTTTTATGCAGGGAGGTTTTGCAAAATGCTATGAGCTCACAGATTGTGACACAAAGCAAATGTTTGCTGGAAAGATTGTGCCCAAGAGTCTTCTCCAAAAGCCTCACCAAAAAGAGAAAGTGAGATTTTTGTATTTCACTGGAAGAATTTGTAATGACCTAAAGTTAAAGAGCACCTGACAAATGATTGAAAGTTTTTATTGAGGCTGTTGGTTGTTTTCTCTAGATGACACAAGAAATATTTATTCACAAAAGTCTAAAGCACAAGCACATAGTTGGGTTTAACGGATTTTTTGAAGATGATGATAATGTTTACATATTGCTGGAGCTGTGCCGAAGAAGGGTCTGTCGTTTAGACTGTTTGTAATTGTGTTGTTAGCGATTTCAAAATTTATTCTTTTTAAACCAGTCATTGATGGAACTCCACAAAAGGCGCAAAACAGTCACAGAACCTGAAGCCAGATATTTTCTGCATCAGATAGCTCTAGCGTGCGACCATCTGCACAAGATGAGCATCATCCATCGTGACCTGAAACTGGGCAACCTCTTCTTGAATGATGAGATGGAAATTAAGATTGGAGATTTTGGACTTGCCACCAAAGTAGAGTTTGCTGGAGAGAGGAAGAAGTCAGTGATTTGTTTTTATTTGTTGATTGCTAAAACTGTTTCATTCTTGATATTTCAGAACTTTGTGTGGTACTCCCAATTACATTGCTCCTGAAGTTTTAGGGAAGAAGGGTCACAGTTATGAAGTAGATGCTTGGTCACTAGGCTGTATCCTGTAAGCCTTGCATCATTTATTCAGGTTGAGGTTTAAACTTTGGGGACAAATTGGTTTTTTTACTAGGTATACCCTCCTACTTGGTAAACCCCCCTTTGAAACATCAAATCTCAAAGACACCTATGCACGAATTAAGAAGAATGAGTACCACATTCCTCCTGGTAGAACATCAACATCTGCTAAAGCTTTGATTGAGAAACTTCTCCAGCCCGATCCATCTAACAGACCTTCAATGCATCAAGTTTTGATGGATGAATTCTTCTCATCGGGTACATGGCTCTTAACTAATTAATGAATAAAAGTAAATTAATGCCTAAAATAATTACAAGTAAAGATTAACAAGTAATTGTGCATCTCCACTCCAAGGTTTTCTTCCACACGGACTTCCCACAAGTTGCTTGTCTACGGCCCCAAGGTTCGATTTGTTGAGGTCGGCTGAAATGGCCAGAGTGCCTCTTGCTGAGCTGAAGGATGGATTAAAGAGTTGGTTGAGTAAACTTTACTTGCATTTGAAGCTTTTATAAGACCAGATAATTAATTTTGGTGAAATTAAGTCGTACTAACTAAAACGGCAATTCATGTTCTTTAATGACACTAGATGCTGGGAACTTGTTGATGCCCCAATTGAAGGATTGCGAGGCTATAGAGAACGTTCGAACTGTCAAAAAATCAAGTGGGTTTTAATGGCGTTGATGCTGTTCTTAAGAATTATTAATTTACGTGTTTTCTTTTACTTCGAAAAAATTGTTCAGGTGAAGAAAGTCCTGACTGCTATTTGACTGATCTACTAATGCTTTTGAATTCTGTGGTTAATTCGAAGGGCTTTGAAAAGGCAGCAGTAGATGAAGGTTTGTTACTGCTAAAAACTTAATGATTCATAATTTTTATTGATTCTTTGACCTCAGAGGAAGCAGAGGATCCAGCTGCTGTTCCCATTTTTTGGGTGAGCAAGTGGGTGGATTATAGCGACAAATATGGTCTCGGTTATCAGTTGTGCGACAACAGCATTGGTGTACTCTTCAATGATTCTTCCCGAATTCTTCTTGCAAGTAATGGAGAAAACATGCAGTATATTGAGAAGGATGGTTCAGAATACTTTCACAATCTCAAAACATTCCCAGAATCTTTAACTAAAAAAGTGACATTATTGAAGTATTTCAAGAATTACATGAGCGAGCATTTGTTGAAGGTTTTCCTGCTCTTATTTTTCAATATATGTTTTGTATGTGGACCTTAAAATATATGAACAATTGTATTTTGTTAAGGCTGGCTCAAACATTGCCCCACGAGAAGTCGAGGACATGATTCGCCTTCCTTTTCTGAGAACCTGGTTCAGGACCAGGAGTGCCATTGTTCTTCATCTTAGCAATGGTACACTGCAGGTAAAATATTATCTTGACATTGCTTAAGTAATGGAATTGTTCTGATTATATTTTCTATTTCATTTTAGATCAACTTTTTCCAAGATCACACAAAAGTCATCCTTTGCCCCTTAATGGCGGCAATAACGTATATCGACGAGAGAAGGTCAGCAAGGACATTCAGACTTCCATTGATTGAAAAGCATGGATGCAACAAAGAGCTGTACTTGCGCATCAAATATGCCAGGTCCATGGCCGATAAGCTTATTTCAACGGCTGCCAGCCGAGGAAGCAATTAAAGATTTTATGTTTGATTAAAGACAAATTTGGGCTAGATTTAGTTTTTACTTCTGTTCGGTTCAAAAGATTGTCTTGACACTTGATCATTGCTTTTACTGAACTACTAAAGGACGTTTTTAATAATTGACCACAATTCGTTTGCAAATTCTCTGAGTTGTCAGCTGGGTTTGGAATAAATGTGAAAGTCATGCTTTGGAGGCAATTATTTGTGGTGGGGATTAGTGATTGAATAGCCGGATGATGTAGCTTCGCGCTCCCGGTTTGATTATATTTAAGCTAGTTATTTGAGTTGGAATCTCTAGGTTCCTCATTTGTGGTTCTGTCATTAAGCCAGTCTATTCCTACGGGAAGCTCCGGCCAAGTCCGTGAATGCCAAGCATCTCGCTTATGACAACTGTGATGAACTCAGGAGTCTGAGAGGCCTGTAGTAAAAGACTCAGGCAACGAACTTTGGTCGAATAAAAAGCTCAGCACTCATTTGTAAGATTGTTGGTTATTGATCCATATATTCAACGAACATCCGGCAGGGACATAATTTGGAAGGGGCAGACGGAGCCTTTTCTGTGCGTGCCTTTTCTGTAGATGGTCCAAAAAAATAAACTTTAATATCTTTACTATTACTAGCAACACATTATTTTTATTTAAAAAGTTAAATACTTTTTAAGTTTAATCTCTACATTAAAATTCACTTTTTTTGTTTATCAACATTTCGGCGCTTTGAACGATAATATAAGTTCAGCCAGGCACTTTGGAAATGGGCAGATCTTCAAAAGATAAACGAGACATCTATTATAGACTTGCTAAAGAAGAAGGATGGAGAGCAAGAAGCGCATTTAAACTTATTCAGATTGATGAGGAATTTGCTTTATTTTCAGGTAAACTAATAAGACTTCGCCATATAAATGGTCATTTTCCTTCCAAAATTGGCTAACATGTAGCAGAAACTCAACATTACCTTACGCTAATAATTAAGCAGTTATATCAAGATTTCATAATGCTATTTTTTACTGATTTTGAAGGTGAGGTTAGTAAGGTAGTTGATTTGTGTGCTGCTCCAGGAAGTTGGAGCCAGGTGTTGTCAAGAAAGTTAAAGTTAGTAATTTTTTATTTTTATATTTGGAAAACTAATAGATTTATAATTCGTGAAAATTCACGATAATTAATGTAAAATAACTACCTTTTCAAATAAACTTTTGTTGTGCAGAGCAACTGATAGCACCGATGACAGTGTTAAAATTGTTGCTGTTGATTTGCAAGCTATGGCTCCCATTCCTGGAGTGATTCAGTTGCAGGGTGATATAACACAAGTTAGTATTAAAAAATAAAAACTTTGACTGTTTGACTGTCTTCATGTTGGAATTTATATTAGATTAATGTTAATTAAACCCCATTTGATTATCACATTTTATTGAAAATTTGAATAGATGTTTGGTTCTGGTTTTTTGTCATTAGTAACTTGCTTTTAAAAGCTATCTACAGCAAAAAAAATCATTGAGCTCTTTGAGGGTGAAAAGGCTGACATGGTTGTTTGTGATGGAGCCCCAGACGGTTTGAACTTAATTTACAATTAATTACAAATTTTGTTATGATTGTTAGTGATATAAATTTTAGTGACAGGCCTCCACGATATTGATGAATACATCCAAGGGCAACTACTTCTAGCAGTAATGTGTTTATATTGTTATTTACCTAAATCAAGAAATATTCTCAAGTTATCTTTGCATTTTAGGCTCTCAATATCACCACACACCTCTTAAAAAAAGGTGGAAAATTTGTAGCCAAGGTTAATGAAATTTAAAAAAAAAGATTTTATTGTATGTTGAATGAATAGTTCTTGTTAATAGATATTTCGAGGTAAAGATGTCACTATATTGTACAATCAGCTGAAAATTTTCTTTGGCAATGTTTCTGTTGCCAAACCAAAAAGCAGCAGAAATTCAAGCATAGGTAATTACGCCAGAAATTTAGAATAATTGAAGTGGCTGCCATCACCATAAAGCAATTCTTGCAGAGGCATTTGTGGTTTGCGAAGATTTCGATCTACCTAAAGATTATTCTCCTACCATGTTCTATCCTCTTCTCAACAGTGTTTTGAGTGAGTTTATTATCAATTAGTTTAAACATTCCTATTTTATTAAAATCATTTAAATGCACATTCTGCAAGTTCCTTTTGATGTAAGAAAAGTTTTCATGTTCACATATTTGATTAATCTCACAGAATCAGATTTTGAAAATCTAACTGGCTCAAACAGATTCATTGTTCCTTTCATGACATGTGGAGACTTATCTGCCTATGACTCGGATATGACTTACCCATTGAAAGTATGCATTAATAAAAATTAAGCAAAAATCCATTAGAAATCTCATAAATATTTAAATGTATTGTTGAAATGTATAACCTCTAAAAAACATGTATATATTTTCCAGACTGGATCAAAGGATGATTCTTATAAGCCTAGAGAACCTACTCAGCTCCCCATTAAACCACCTTATGAAGAGGCTTGTCAGTTAAGAAAGACCGACCTTCTCACCAAAGCTGACTAAGACCACAAATCGAACTATGTTTCTAAAGATGATAATAAAGATGCTATTTCAGATTCTAGCAGTTAAATTCAATTTAACTTTTGTGTGAAAATTTGAAGAAACCTTTAAATTAAAAAAAAAAGTTAAACTTGCAATAAATAAAAACATTGTGACTAATTTCAGCATGTCTTATAACTTTCATGAAGCACTTATAGATATGATTTTGTAAAATGTCCTTAAATTTATTTATTGAAGGCCAGAACTACTACATTATTAAAATAATCATAAATAGTTCTCAAAGCAACCAATATACATATTTATTTTGTGCCTGAAAAAGCCATAAGGTAAAACATATCAAGCAGATCATTGCAAGTACTTGATATGAAATGATGAAAGATGATAAAGCATGAAACCCTGATCAATGGGAATGTTGTTAAAATTAATTCAGTATCATGTTGCTGGCAAATTGTAAAATTTAAAGAAGCCTAAAGCAGACAAGCTAAGCTGTTGTTCACAACGAATGATTAAAAGTTCCTAAAACTCCATACTCCCTCAATGAGTTGCACAGAATCCATTTCTATCCATGATGCATGAATTTGTACCTGGTGCTGAAAGTTCTGCAACAACGTTCTGCCCAGACAAAACATGAATGCATGACCTGAAATTGTCTACTACATTATCCTGCATAAATCCTTTCAGTAATAGAGTGGTGCATGGTTGGAACTTCCTACCAGGAGAAGCAGTGAAGCCTCAGAACACATCCAAATATAAATTTTTCTAGATATTTATTTGACATATGATTTTGATATGTTTTGTTGCTTTGCTTGCTTGTCATATTGTATGTTCTGGTGAGGGGTTTGCCTGTGCTGCTAATTAATAATAAATGAATAACAATGAAAAAACGAAACAAAACAGCATCAAAGCTTAAAATACAAGTACTGAGATGTCATGGTGACAATAAGGCAGTAGGCAAAAAGCAAAACACATAATAATAAATGTTTATGGTTTATTGATATATTATTTAGAAATATCTAAGAGCAGTTCTAATTTAACTAATTCATTGAAATAAATGTCCTCAGAGATATAAGGGCTTGTTAAGTGATGTGACATAAAATGGCTTCTGAAACTTTGAGCCTTCATATTTCTGGGCTTTCATGTCTGTCAAATCATTTGTTCTATCCAAACAGCATTTTAACTCTAAATTGGGCTGGAGGCATTCATGCAATGCTTGAAGATACAAGCTTCCTTGCGATGGACTCCTATAAGAGGGCGCATCACCCAGACACGAATAAGAAATTAAAACATCGGGATTTCCGGGCACGAGAGTTGCCTTTTCAATTTTTCTATAATTATCTTGACTTGAATTATCTTTTACAGAGATAATGAACCAACATTGTAACTAATTTTATAATGGAAAATAAAAACCTATATGAAACAATTGGTCTCACCTGTTAAACATGTTTGAATAAAAAACAATTTTGGTTTTCCTTTAAGGCCTGGGCAGTTTGCATCATAGAAATATTCTGTGATGCAACGAATGCTTATTGGTGAGTCAGTGGTTAAAATGTTACCCTTGCATCCATGACTAGAGAAGCAACATGCAACGCATCCATATTTATCCCAATCCTCCTTCTTTAAAATTTCCAATATATTTTTCAAATCTTCTGTTGTAAGATCTTCATGGGACTTAACTTCAAATTGTAGTCTTTGAAAAGTGTTTTCAATATAATCTTCAAAATAAAAAAAAGAAAAAGTTAATGATTAAGTTAAAAATGGAAAGCATGTCTATTTTCAAGAACGTTAATATGCTAACAATCAAAATGCATATTATTTATGTTACGAGATTGCACGTAGATAAAGTCTCAAAAGAGCCACTGAAACCGCAAATATGATTCATTACTTGGCAATTAAACCCATGCCGGTTCATGTTTGCTCAAATATTAACTTGCATATTTATAAAAATAAATACAGACCCAATAAGGTTTGATTTGTCATAGCTTATACCTAGCCACATTTAGTCACTTTTACCCCATTTTGAGTCCTTAAATCTTTTCATAGATTTGCAGCTTTTGCACATCCTATTGGTGCTTGCAGATGATCTATACGAATGATTTAATAATCTTTCATCCTTTCTCTTAATTCAGCTGCGAATCCTGGTTGGTTCTGTTAGTTATACAAAGTAACACAAGAACAAAGTTACACTGATGACTTGCTTATTTAACGAGAAAATAATGTTTATGAAATACTTGTCTCAATTTTGACTATTGTTCACTAAAATAAAATAAAAGAGCTGTTTTTATTGTAGATAAGAAAAAGTTTACAAAAACTACTACAAAATTAAATACAACATTATGTTACCAGGAGGGTGACTCAAAACATCAAGCAAAACAAACCTTTATCTTTCTTATATCCATTTCTAGGTTCAGGATGATGAACTGACCTAGAATAAACGAACGACAAGCACAATCCTCTGACTTGAAATGAGCGTGGATAAATGCTCTTTTCATAAATAGCTAGGACAATAAATTATTCAGAGATTAGTAAAATAATAAAATAACCAAATCGATATATTAAAAATTACTTAATCCTAACTGGAACTATTCTAGTGACTCAATAATCAATAATTATTAAGCATACTTAAGCATATAAATATTGTGAATATCAATATTAAGAACAAGTCACATATTACATATATATTGCATGATGGCTTTTACTCATCTGACTTAACATAAATACCTTTAGGATTTTCAACAGGAACATTAATTATTTCAAATAACCCTCCAATTTTGACCATCTGACCTTGTGGTTTGTTTTCTAACAAAAAACAAATACTAGATTAAAATATGAATTAATACGTCTAATGATAAATTTACAAAATAACCTTTATTGCTAATTTCCTCCTTAAGAGCTTTAAGAAGAAACTTATGAAAATCTTCACCATTTTCAGGATCTAAAATTTATTGGCCATTCAAATCAAAATAAATAATCTTTATTATTTACAATTAAGATGATGATTTAAATTTTAAAGTAATATAAAGGTAAGATAACCACTTATATTTCTCCAAAATAAAAGTCTGTAAGAATCCTTTGTTTCAGGATGCTCATTCAAAAGAGTCTGAAGTGTTAGGAAAAATGCATTCCTTCCTTGGTACAGCTCATCAAGAGTGAGACCATATTTACCATAGATGTATGACTCATACATGGTCACAGTTGGAGTAGAAAACTCTCCCACAAAATAAAACTCTTCTCCCTGCAATAAATTCAAAAGTGACCTTTTCGATAACCCAAACCATGCATTCATTTAGTCATCATTATCCATCCAAAATATCCAATAATTAAAAAAAAGAATGTTTATAACATGACACCTGCTCATCAGTAATTTTTTGGACAGAACTTTTATAATCTCTAGATCTAACTCCTGCTCTATTAGCTGCAGTCACAACAAACCAGCCTGTGTCTTCATCAAATTTTATTTTGCCTTTACAATCTTCTGGAACAATAATAAGATATCTTGGGGCAGCATTTTTTATCAGTTTTTCATCATTATTAAGAGCTTTTTCATAAAACTTAGTTCTCATATCTGAAATAAAGAATCACTAATATTAAGTCCATTAGATTATTTAAATGATGTAAGCCTACTTGGAAGAATTATCCTTAGATAACCATAAAAATACCCAAAAGCTTCCCCAATTCCTATGTTTTCCCGTGGAACCTTGTATAGATCCAAGTCTCTCTCTGTCAAAAGTAATTTGTATTAAATGTTATTGAATCTCAGGTACAATTTAAAAACCATTTTGAACATAAAACCAACTCCTTTGAAGTAACTGCATGCATTCTTCAATAATTGTATTAAGATTCTGTTCATGAATATTATGTACCATCTTTATTTCTTTAAAGTTTTCCTCGCAGGTGATGTTATTGGTGAAATTGAACACCAGCACAGCATCATCAGTAAATTTATTTTTTTTCTTGTTTAGCCATTTTAATTCCTCTATATCAATGGCATCTTTTCCAAAATCGGTTGTGAGCAAAAGGAGGCAACGAAAGCTCTCGCCGATGCCATATTTCATAGTGGGAATCACTTCTGTCTCAAAACACAAAAGATCATACTTTAAACACACCTTAAACCCATTTTTGCTGAGCTCCGTAGCACATCTTTTCATGAACCAGGAAATGTTGAATGCCCCTCCTATGTATAAATGATAACTGAACGGATCAACCAGATTCATCTCCCCAAGCCGCCGAACCACTATATACGCGCAATCCACGATGGCAACAAAACACATTCTGCTCAAATAAACTGTCGCCAGGTAAAATGCGGTATTATTTTATAACAAGTTATCATCAGTGAAACCAGTCTGTTTTTGTCTTTTGTTCCAAAAGATTTAAATCGACTTTTGCCGATATATATTATTACATGAAAATTCTGATAAACTCATTTAAAGTGCTTTAGGCTAGTTATTTGATTAAAATAATTAAAATTTTTTTAAAATATTTTTTTTGAGAAGGGGGGCGAATTTGAACCCATAATTATTATTATTATTGTTATTATTATTATTATTATTATTATTATTATTATTATTATTATTATTATTATTATATTATTATTATTATTATTATTAATTATTATTATTATTAATTATTATTATTATTATTATTATTATTATTATTATTATTAATTATTATTATTAATTATTATTATTATTATTATTATTATTATTATTATTATTATTATTATTATTATTATTATTATTATTATTATATTATTATTATTATTATTATTATTATTATTATTATTATTATTAATTATTATTATTATTATTATTATTATTATTATTATTATTAATTATTATTATTATTATTATTAATTATTATTATTATTATTATTATTATTATTATTATTATTATTATTATTATTATTATTATTATTATTATTATTATTATTATTATTATTATTATTATTATTATTATTATTATTATTATTAGGTCCCTAAATACAGGCCTGCAATCATTTGCCTTTTCGCCATTAAATCAAACTCAAAACATATATTGTTTTGTGCTATCTAATTATTTTGTTTATTTATTGGGATTAGTTTGATTAATTAATTTGTTAAATTATAATAATTTATTCGGTTAACATTATAGTTGTTGTCATAGCAACATTTATATATGTTTGCTTATTCATACCTGTTGGATGTAAGATTTCTGAGGTAAATCAAAAGCAGTATGATTTCGACAGTCGTGCTCGGAAGTGCGGGTTTCATATATGTTTTAATATTAAAGTATAAAATAAAACAACCAAATATTACACGGAACAGATTACGTCGGAAAACCTGAACACAAAAAATTGCGAGATAAACTTAATGAAGTTAAGAACAAGTTTAAGGACAGTGTCTCATCGAAAGACCTTTTAGTAAGAGATGTGTTTATTTAAAATTAATATTTTATGTAACTGTTTGATGTAATGGATCACAGAATTTAACCATGTCCAACGAAGAAATTCCATTTTCATGCAAACCTTCTCATTTGATGTTCAAGGTAATTCTAATTTTAAACCATAAATCATGATTTTGTGGCTTGGGTTTTATTTAAATATTTCTCATGATCAGAACTTTTCCATTGGCTGTAAGTACTCAAAAAAAGTAATTTTGACAAACGTCGGATCTTCAACAAATAAGTGCCTTTTCAAGAAACTTTCTGGCAACATTGCCGACTGTCTTAAAATAGAGTAAGATGAAACTTGTTTATAAGTGTAAATATATTATTAGATTGTTATTTTATAACAGCAAGTCATGTAAATATTCATGTAATTAATTAACTTTTAAATTTATTTTTAAAGATATTTACCCAAAAAAATTTCACCAGGCATATCCTGTCACATGATGGTCATATTTATTCCCCAAGTTAGTTTAACTTATATTTTGCGATTACGTTTTAATACTATCCATAACCAAGTTTTAAATTAAAATCATTTTGAGATAATCCTGCACACTTTCTCTCTTTATGAATGATGACGTCCATGGCCATATTTACCCATTAAGAGGCCCGCAAGCCAGCCTCTGCCCCCGGGCAAGCAGAAAAAAGATTTTGTGATTTTCTTTGTGCAGTAGCACAGACCGACCACGCCTAAATCCGGACTTAATAATACTGGTGATTTTCGTGTATAGAGTTTAAACGCAGTTCCTTAGTTCATGTATAAAGCATTTTATTTGAACCTAATTCTCAGCACTAATTATCGTAGTATCGTAAGCCCTCGTACAAATATAAATAACAGCAACCATATTGTAAGGTAGAGACTGACCGAATTTCCATTTCGGCACCGGAAATGCCATAATCAAATTTTTGGTTGTTGTTTCGGTTTTGACCGAAAGTTATTCAGGCTTTCGGTCGTCTTCCACAGGTCAGACTGTCACTTCTAAGTACTTGTCTGTAGCGCCCACCAGGTGCAACTGCAATTGAGCAGTTTAGTGCAGTAGGACAGCTGCATAAGCTGACCGTAGCCGCGTTAATGTAGAGAACTGTTTATGATGTTTATATAATAATAATAATAATAATAATAATAATAATAATAATAATAATAATAATAATAATAATAATAATAATAATAATAATAATAATAATAATAATAATAATAATAATAATAATAATAATAATAATAAGAATAATAATAATAATTAATAATAATAATAATAATAATATAATAATAATAATAATAATAATAATAATATTAATGGCAATGACAATGACAATGACAATGATAATGATAATGATAATAATAATAATAATAATAATAATAATAATTAATAATAATAATATAATAAATAATAATAATAATAATAATAATAATAATATAATAATAATAATAATAATAATAATAATAATAATAATAATAATAATAATAATAATAATAATAATAATAATAATAATAATAATACTAATAATAATAATAATAATAATAATAATTAATAATAATAATAATAATAATAATAATATAATAATAATAATAATAATAATAATAATAATAATAATAATAATAATAATAATAATAATAATAATAATAATAATAATAATAATAATAATTTCCGAACTGTAAAATCATTTTTATTTTGGCTTCTACCAAAATAGCAGTTTGTTCAAGACCACACAATTTCCGACAGAGTCTCGGAAACTCTTTTTACAACTGAAACTTTTTTTATTGAAAAATTGAAAAAAACACTGCAGAATTGCTTTGCTTCTTGATATTTTAACATGTTGCATGACATTCTTTGATCATCACAATTTTTAATAATTCTCCAGGTGACATGTCTTCCTTAGCAGCACTTAGTGTTCCTGTATTAAAATCATATATATTTTTTGAGAGAATTAGATTATTACTTATCGCATTTGCTTTACTAGGAAAACAAAGATTTGCAAGGAAGCATTCATATGCTAACTTCTTCGGGAACATTTGAGATATTTGTGTCTTGCCTCAGTAAAAAATTTCAGGTGAAGTTGAAATTTTGAAATAACTTATTGTGCTTTTATGCTTGATGTAATGTGAATTACATTAGATAACTAGAACTGGTATTGCATCCATCTTAATTTTGAAAAAGGGCAATACAAGAGGTCGCGGACAAATACTAGCTCTTCGCTACAAAAATCGAATGCAAAAAATACATGTTGTTGTTTTTATTAACTTACGTTGCATAGCTGGATGATTAGGATGGTGCTCCTGCTACGGGAATCGAATCCGCTACTTATTGGTCATGTTTGTTATTCTAGTATAAATAAAAATCCCCTCCTTCAAATAAGAAACAAGAAAAAGCAAAATATGCAAAATTCACCACTTTAAATATTGCATTTGCTGAATATGATTTGTCGATATTTAACGTTATATAAAGTTTATAAAATTCATATTTAAGCTTTACTGCAGTGTAGAATTAAAAGTAATTATTAGTAAAAATGTACTGCATGCCCCAGATTTTACAAAAATAGCTATTTAATTACTTTAGATGTTTAAGTGTTTAGGTGTGTAGCGCTGTCAGACGCGTTATTCAGTTGCTTAGCATTACGAATAAGCGGGCAATTCAAAATTTCAATTGAGAGGGATCTTACTCAATTGGGAGTCAGGCAGAACAGTATTGTTATAATAGAACTCCAATGGAGGTTAGGATAGCTGTTAAATGACCATAGGCTCGTTTCATATTTTATCGTCAAAGTAAATTTAATATTACTTCAATAAATTTATTATAAACATTGATAATAATGGATTAATTAATCGGTAATTTAAATTAAATTCTTAGATTTCTATCAGTGAGCAGACAGTTGATTTTGGAAAAGAACTTATAGGAAATACTGTGCTGAGATATATAAATGTTCGTAATATCAGTGACATTGCAGGACCTTATGTAATCTCAGGATTTTCAATTAACGCAAGTATGATCAATTAAGACCTGTCCCATGAGATAGTTCACATACCCATAATTCTAATTTTATAAATGCAATATATGCAATAACGTTATTGCAATATGAACTTGGCTTCAGGTGCCAAGGAAGTTTCTATAAATGAAGATAATGGAAATGCTGGCAGCAAATGTGGTTTGTATTATCATGCATCTATTTAAGTTATAAAAGGAATGTTAACTGAATATAAATGTTAATATTGTTTATTTGCATCAACATTTGATTGAAGGCTTGCTTTCAGATGTTGAAGGTTTCAGCATAGAAGGAGTATGGCAACAATTTAATGAACTCATTCGTTTGGATAGTAACTAAATAATTTTTTTATTACAAGAATCGTATAGGATATTTGAAGCCAGGCGGTATTGAATCAATATGCTTCAAGTGGGAACCTCAGTTTATTGGACTTGCTATGTCTGAGTTTGTTATTTCTTGTCCAGGATGTGATGATGTTAGCTACTAAGTTTTGTCTTCACGAGCTATTGTTTTTGTTTTTATTGTTAGTTTATAATGATATTTTGACAATTTCAGATTAAAGTAACTTGTAAAGCTGAATGTGTTGATGGATCCATTTCATTAAATGCAGCCATCATTGATTTTAAAATATGTCTTTTCAACAGTCCTTATGAAGAATCTATTACACTAACAAACAGGCAACGCTTTTTAGAGATTTATTCTCCTATTTTTGATATTATAATTTTTATCTCAATTTTAAATATTTGATGTTATTTTAGGCAAGCCACTCGAAAAACTATAAAATGTATAATTCCTAATGAAGTGTCAAAGCACATCCAGGTTGTTCCACAAAAGATGCTCGTTCAGGGCAATTCATCTTTCAATTTCAAAATCAAGTTCCAACCCAGGTTTACATACTTTCCAACAAATATTATGTGATGTAAAATTATTTTTAAGTACGAATATGAAAGCAGGAATTCTTTGTACGAAGATGCTCCCATGTATTTCGATGATGAGACCAGCGTATTAGAGGTTCTCATTTCTGTTCAAGCTGATGATGAAGTGAGTCACATTTTTTAAATATTTAGAAATTTAGTTTTAATAGTTTATATAACATTTATAATAACAAGCTGTTTTAAGTTAGTTTTATGATAAATATTGTAATGTAATGGTAATATTTTACGAGTTATCCTTTTTATAACTTTCACATCAGCGTGAACTAGACATTGCCGTGATGGCAATAGTAACCACAGATGATATTGCAGTCTCTCCACCTCAGATTGATTTTGGAGTTTGCACAATCTATGAAAAAGTTCGAATACCCATCTCTGTTACCAATCTATCACTTCTTCCACAAGAAGTATCCTTTATCAACTTACCTGCAGTAAGTTTCTGTGTTTATTCTTTAAGTTTCTGCAAATCGGCTCCGAGTAACGGCGTTGTGTATGCAACCCAGCTTGAATCATCATAGACGCATACGGCCTTACAAATTAGTTATTGTTATTATAAAGCACCTCCGGAATGCGGCGCTATAGAAATGGTATAAGCGTTCCTTACGCTTGTGGCGCTACACAAATTCACTTTTGTTTTTTATTATCATCAGCATTATTATTATTATTATTATTATTATTATTATTATTATTATTATTATTATTATTATTATTATTATTATTATTATTATTATTATTATTATTATTATTATTATTATTATTATTAATTATTATTATTATTGCTATTGCTATTATTATTATCGTTAATATTGTTTTTATTATTAAGTTATTGTCATGATTAGAAAATAAAGTGTAATTCTATGTAGTGATCAAGGGTTTTATTTAAAGAATGTCACTGATTCATTTCACTTTCATACTTTTAATGGCTTAAAAAAACATTAAATAATTGAATTATTCTGCCATTAATATTTATTTAAAGAATGTCTTATTTATGCCTCTAACTTTATGCAGAATGCTTTTAAACTATCTATCAATATTAGGATAATCTATTACTACATATAGAATGTGCTTTTTTGAGGAAATTGGGCTGCAATCTGTTTTGCCATTTGGAAAGTTGTGCCCTTTGGAAACCGTGATGGTTGATTTGGTATTTGAATCAACAAGAGATTGTATGTACAACTTCAACCTTCAACTAACAAATGGAACAAATAGGTAGCTAATGATTGTTTGCATTGATACAGTTAATATCATGTTTAAAGAAAGATTGCTTCTGCAATTTTAGAGTCCTGATTTCTTAAAAATTAAATAGTAATCGGTTTGCAATATTTCATTAGACATATATTATTATTGTTTTAGAATATTTCAAATCAAATGCATAGGCAGAGGAAAAGTGCCTTCCTTAAAAATATCGCATCAGGTGCTCTTCTTCAAGGCAACAACCCCAGGCGACGAAGCACAACATGTCATATGCATTTCCAACGAATCTTGTATGCTTATTAGTAGTTAGCAGTTGATTTTATTTCTCTCAATCCATGTATTCAATTTACAAAGGGGAATTGCACATGTTTGAGTTTGGGTTGAGTGAAAACGTACCTATTCATTTCTCACCAAAAGTGAACAAGTTGTCACCCAAACAAGTACTTATAATGTGTGAATGCCGCTTATCTAGATTGACCTCAAATCAGCAATGACTTTCTTCACAGAAATCCCTGGTAAAAATTTCTTTTAGACCCACTTTAAAGGAAGAGGATGTCAAGGCAGAGGCATCCAGGCTTCGTCGTGCATTGAAAGCATGTCGGTCCGAAGATGAGAGCCTTGAGGTGGATTGAAGATTAATGGCTAAAATTCTATTAGAGATGATTCTTACTTGATTAACGAAATTTTAAAGAAGTCAGAAGAATCAGAAAAAGGGGAAAGTTTGAGTTCTTCCCCAGATCAGTCATTTAGGTTTGCTCACATGTAAATTGTAGATGTCATTATGGTCATCTTATGTCACCAATGCTTCCATTGGATCAAACTAAAGCTCGCTAGTCTACTCATCAGTCAGTTGTTATCATCATTATACAATAAATCATATTTTTAGTTCCAAGGAGCTAATTTTAGCAAGGATTTCACTTCTCAGTAGGATCAGCCAGGAACAAAAAATTTTCCACGTTCCTTGCTTTGTAGCAACTGAAAGGAATGGGATTCCAGTACAAAAGTAATAGTTGATTAAAATTTTAGTGATTAAATCAAATTTTAGTGATTAAATCAAATTTTAGTGATTAAAAAAAAATTTGCTTATGAACCATGCAGGCATGATGAAACTCTTTTTCTAGAAATACATTACCAGACCTGTTTACCTGAGCTAATCATACTAACTGATGAAGGTGCAAATGTTATTGATTTCGGTAATGTTCTCATTGGACAATCCTTCATCAAGACAGTAACCATTCAAAACATCTCATCACGTGATGTTGAGGTAGATTCCTTTTTATACTAATATTTCTAATTGAATTACAATTAACTTACATTAAACAATCTGGTTATAAAGCTCAAGGGATCAATCCTGGACTCTTTTGGTAATTTTGAAATATTGAATGCTTTGAGAACAATACATTGTCAAGAAACACGAAACTTGAAAATTAAATTTGCACCAACCTGCATTACAAAAGTGAGAACTTTAAGTGGCTAAAAATATAAGCGTAATGTGAACATTTTCTTGTGACTACAGTATTGCGAAGAATATAAATTAAGAGGCAATACAACAACTCTTTGCATGAAACTCAAAGGAAAAGGCTGCAAGCCCTCTCTTAAAATGTCTCTGGATAAATGTTTGGATTTTGGAAGGGTCATGAGAGGAAATATAATGGAGGAAACAATTCAGGTACAAAGAGTCATAAAGCAAGATAGTATTAGTAAAGATACTTTTATTTATAGTGGCTTTACAACCTCAACCTTTTGAATATGTGACAATAGCGATTAAATAAATTGTAATTCAATTGACATCTTGCTTGAGTGATGAAATCAAATATCAAAATTTAAGATCACGAATGAATCAGCTGTGAACATCAATTATAATGCCATTATTACCTATCCTCATCAAAACAAGTGCTGTGCTGATTGTCAACCAACAGGCTTTATGAGTGGTGAGATGAACAGTTTATTTTAAGATAAAATCAGTACCATTTTGATGTCATTATAATGCTGGTCATAATTTATTTTAAGTATTAAACTAGATTTGTATAGATTTGTTCTGTGATATTTCCAGCCACAAAAGATACATTGGAAATTTTTGATTGCACACCATCAAGGGGAGAAATAAAAGCAGGTTAACTTAAATAAGCAAATAAGGATTTGAACTGGCTCAATATTAATATGAGCCATTTATTCATAGGCTCCAGTGGAGAAATTACAGTATCATTCAGGTCAGTCCTTGGAGGTCAACAGCACCATGCAGTATGTGAAATCATTTCTTATGATCAGGTTGTACATTAAATCAGCCAATGAATATCGAAATATAATTTCAAATACTAATATTGTTAATATTGTTATATTTTAGTTGTCTAATTTATCTAATTCAGCCTAGCATTGATGGACCTGATATCATTGTTATTCTAGGTTCTTTTAAAATTGGATATTAGAGCACAAACTGAGCCTCACTCTTTCTACATAGATGGCTTGAATTTCCATGATGAAATTATTGAAAATTTCACATTGAATCCTTTTCTAAAAGGTTTGTCAATAACTTAATTTTTCTAGGCAATATGATTAGTAATTTGATTAATTCATTTCATCATTGCAGAAGACAGTGTGCCACTCATAATGAGGGTTCAGGCATCAAAGAAAGAAAATAGCTTTCTTATTGGATGTTCAAGATTGTCAAATGATTCCTCAGTCAAGAGGGTGATTTTAAATAACCAATGAATAAAACTTAAGCTTGAGTAAACTCACCAAAATTACAAGCATAAGTTTATGCAATTTTTGTACTTGGGAAGGATGCATTTGAAAACATTTTGAGGTTAAAATAGAATTTCTTGAATTGGTAAATATCTCCAGATTGGATTAAACAATTGACTGGTTAATGTCAGCAATATATTATACATTAATATTATATATTATACATAAAAATAATAATATATAAATTTAAGTGAATTCAGATTTTATTGTGAGTTCATTGCAGGCTATTGACTGGTCGATTGAAAGTATCCCTATCATCTCAGAGCTTGGTTTCATTATTAGTCCGATGAAGGTAGCAGCAATTACATATATCATACAATTTCAATTGACTCTTAAAAAAAAACCGATGTTACAAATATTTAAAAAAAAGAAATTAAAGGATGTTCCCAGAACAAACTGCAATGAAGAGGTTCCACATAAGGGCTAATCTAGATTCTGAAGATCTATTTCTCTCAGCTTATTAAATAATTAATTATAATCCTAAAGGATTATTCATATTTTAAAAATTAAAGATAAGGAATTCATTCATAATTGTTAAACAGACTATAATGATTCACAGGGAAACATAGAAAGTGGGACCCATGAAAAAATATCTGTTTCATGGATACCAAACTCTAAATACAAGGTTTCAACTTGATTCATTCTAACCGTT
Organism: Whitmania pigra; assembly: GCA_021613335.1. Taxonomy (NCBI): domain Eukaryota; kingdom Metazoa; phylum Annelida; class Clitellata; order Hirudinida; family Haemopidae; genus Whitmania; species Whitmania pigra. The sequence goes on along the minus strand of JAJTWR010000231.1, from coordinate 923,945 downwards.
TTTTTTTCCAGCTGCAAAGGTTTGTTTCTGGGTAACTTTAAACCGTAAATATTTGAAATTTTTAGGATGGTAAATCTGAGCAAGCAGTTGGAACATGCACTGTAAGAGGTGATGTCACCAAAACATACAAGATCATATTTTTTGGAGTGCTTTGATTTAAAAAAAAGTAATTGTGGCGTTTCAACGATGTCCGATTACTAATACACCAAGTCAACCAAGAACTGTTGTTTTATAGATATTGGGAATTACGAGTTTTTAAGATGGCATTTCATACTAAAATGTAAAAATGGATAAAAACCACTTTGTAGCAAACTTGAATGATGTTACCTTTTCTGAGATTTAAGTTTTCAATGTTATATTCCCTAAATATTCAGATAATCAACAAATTATATCGATATGAAAAGTCATATTGGTTACAGTTTCTCATGTGTTAGGGCTCTAAATTCATTTTGGATACCCTGGATTGCTGTAAAAACATTGCTCTAAAGTTTTAAAATGCAGTGAAAATTGAGTTTCAGTCATCTGTCTTCTGTATCAGTTGTCTATTTAAGCTTCAACCTCAATTTCTTGAATTGGTTCATAACCTGAGCATTAAATTATGTAATCCTCAGCAATTAAGAAGGAAAGAATATAAAGGTTTTTTTAATGAACATAAGACTTTTGCTTGATGGGTTGTGTATGATTACCTTGCGTGATGCGTGCAGTTTCCCTTCGATCCCTGTCAATGAATAATGCAGCATAAAGGAAAAAAGCTCCCCCCAATATGCAAATAAAACACATTAGATATAATGAGGATTGAAGGCTCTGGTAGTCGACCATAACTCCAATCTGTTTCTCTGAGTTTTTGATGCAGTCTGACACCTTTGAAATTGAAATTGGTTAATAATAAGGCAAATGTTGAGAAAATTCTAAATGATTCTACACTTACAAATCCTATTAAGGTTGGACTGCCAGCATCTCCCAAAGCATGGGATAATAAGATCTGCAAGGCATTCGCTGTGGATCTCCTTGTTGGTACAACTAGGTACTAAAGTGACAATGCATTTTTCAAAAATGTCTTTAATCATGGGGTGTTTTCTTAATGATTCAATTTAAATTTTGAAAGGAATGCTTTGCAGCAGTGATTTGACTTACCAGTGTCATGTCAGACACTAGAGCCCAATTAAGGAATAGGAGAATTTCCGCAAGAAAAATAAAGAGCTGAAAATAAAAAGACCCGCAAATTTGTTATCACAAAATTAAATTATTGTGCCAATAAAGAAATAGTATTTACATAGGTGATGCTGGTATTATATCGGGAAAATACGAGGGCCATGAAAAGGCAAGGAGCACCAGCTAACAGCCCAAATGCACAGACATAAGGATCGGCCTTTGATGTTTTTTTCCTTAATAAATCAGCAGCAGAGGAACCAATAACAACACCTAAAATTCCAGCCAGGCATGTAATTGCTCCAAAGATCAATGAAACCCTAAATAGGAAAATCTGTAAGTTCTTATTTATGAACTGAGGTTGAATACAAAATGGTGAAATTATACAAACGTCACATCACTGGCAAAATTTGGTTGGATTAGTATAGAAAAGTACATATAAATGGGTGCCCAGAGAGCCAATGCACCTGTCACAAAAGCCACACATGTGAAGCCAAATGAAGTAAGGATGAAGCTCTTGCTGCATTTGAATATTAATTATATGTAAACAACTGACTCTCTATTAATTACCAACTTAGATCCTACTGCTTCAAAAGATATTTAATATCTTCAAACCAACTGGTTGTTTCAAAATAACTGCTTTTATCTGCTGCTCCTCTAGACGGTTCATGCAAAAATATATATACCATTACACTGCAGATAAGTCCAAAAATTGGGGTCACCTGCGATTGTAAATAAAGAATCGTGGTGAAAAGTTGGTGAAAATAGAACATCATATCACGAACCCTTAGAGCCCATTGCCATCCTCCTAGGAGATCAGCTACTTCTGAGCCAACTATATATCCCAGTCCACTAAAACATTTTAAAAAATTGTATTATTATTTTTATCCCAAAAAAGCTTTTAACTCACCTCCCAACAGGAATGGCAAAAAAATATAAGGAAAGTGCCTTTGTTCTTGAACTACCACTAAATAAGTCAGCAATAATTGTTGGTGCAATGGTTGAGTAACTTGCTTCTCCAACTCCCATCAAAGCTCTCAAGAAAAGGAATGCATAAAATGCCTGTAAGATTTAAATCATTTTTATTTGATAGAAAATGTGTGCATATCTAAATAATCAAGTAGACTTACGCTGGGGCCAATAAAAGAACTAGCAAGAGTGGAGATCGACCAGAATGCTATTCCACATGTTAATATTAACTTTCTGTTCCACCTGTCTCCCAGATAACCAAACAATGGTGACAGCAACATATAACTTAACACAAAAATTGTTGTCATAAGTCCTGCTTGAGTGTCGGATAGTGAATAAAACTGTTTAACTTTCAATAGAACTCCTGTAACATAAAAGAGTTAATTAATTAATTAGTTTAATTGGGAGGCAATTAATTGCAAGTTAAAAAAGAGAAATGAGAAAACATCAAACCTGCGACTGAGAATCTGTCCATATAGTTTAGCAGATTCACGCATGTTAAAATCAGCAAAGTCAGATAATCTCGCATGTTTTCAGGCAAATTCATATATCTTAGAAAGGAGATACTCTTGCACATAGTCGCTTTTAAATAAAGACACGCACTTTGTTGATAAACACTTCTGATAAATCACATGTTCAAGAACAAAACCTGCGTTAACTGCAAAGTGAATTTAAATTTCATTATTGCCAAGTGAATGGAAATAACGGGAAGCAATTTATTTCTATATTGTCTTATTTATGTAAAAAGATGTGTACTTTTACATTATCTTGCAAATGAGAAATCTAAGAAAATGTGTAAGAGTTTGCAGAAAAGTCTTAGTGGAAGCAAGAACAGATTTGGAGCAGTGTCGGATTCAGTCAGGGTTAGAACTTGATGACCAGGATGTTCTGCACAGGTGCGTCCGCCACAAAATTGCCCAGGAATAATCGCCATGGGAATAATCCAGCCCTGGGAACGAGACCAGAATTAGACAAAGGAGATGAAGTGGATTCTAAAACTACAAAAAAAAATTCGGAACTGTTTTTAATAATACCGGACTACGGATAACAAAAATCCGATGAAAACTCATCACACCTCCATGAGGAAACTAAAGCTTGGTGCACACCTTTTATGTCGACACATCTATAAACAGCAATTCGCACCGTTCAAACGAATTTTTAAAAGTTGGAAATTGCTTTGGATAAAAAAAGTCTGCTGCTGATCAAATAGCTCAAATAATTAAACTTGCGCAATATGTCTGGATCAAGCATTCTACAACGGCTTATTCGGCCCTCCCCAATTAATTTGTAACTGCTACACTAAAAAAATAAGTTGTGAAAATTGTCAGAATCTTAGTTGCAAAAGCTAAATCTTACAATTTTTTGCAAATTCTCGTTGCAATCATGACCAATTAGGAACCCGAAAATTTATACCTAGCATAAAAGAGCTATAAAAAAATATTGCACAACTGCATTAACTTATGCTTAATAAAAAATTTTTGCTTTTAATACAAGGCATTTAATATTAATCAGCTTCAGCTGATCAATTAAACAGCAGATGCCAAGCTTTATTTATCCAAAATTGGTCTTCAATTACCATAAAAAAATGCTACAAAGACGGAATTCAGTAAACTTCAGGAACTTTGTGAAGTCCAAGAATGGGATGTTTTTGAACAAAAAACAGGATATTTCCTACACTCACCCTTTACGAATGTTACAAAAATAAGATTTAACATATATGTGGAAATTATAACACAAAATTAAAGAAAATTATGCAAAGCCATAGACATTGCCAAATGAAAAGCAAATGATTTAATAAATATGTAGTCAAAGCAATCTTCATTCCCAAACTGTTCATTGATCATCTTTTTTTCCATGTTTAAGAATGCGAGTGAATTCAACATAATCAAAGTTTCCGCTCTTAATGGGAGCCTCACGATACATCTCATCCACCTAAAAAAAAAACCATTGCATTTCAACAAAGTTTTGAACTTGAGCAATGAACCCAAACTACAAACCTCTTCTTCAGTGAACCTGTCTCCCATTGTCATCAGCAGCTCTCTCAGTCGGTCTTCATTTATAAAACCTGAAACAAAGAGAATGAAAATTGTATGATGAGTTACCTAAAACCATATAAAGTAGACTCACCCTTGTTGTCTTCATCAAAACAGGCAAATGCATTCTTGATGACTTCTTCTGGATCAGTTCCATTAAGTTTTTCTCCGAACATTGTAAGAAACATGGTGAAGTTGATAGGCCCTGGGGCTTCGTTCATCATGCCATCAAGGTCTTTGTCTGTTGGAGCTTTACCTACAAAATGTATTAACTTCCATGCATGACTTAGCTTTGTACATCATTGAAAAATTAATAGTACCAAGGGAAGCCAGCATATCATGAAGATCTTCCTTATCTATGAACCCATCATGGTTTTGGTCTATCATATTGAATGCTTCCTTAAACTCTTGAATTTGGGCTTGGTCAAACATGGCAAAAACATTTGAAGTAGCCCTTTGAGCCCTTTTCTTTACTCCTTTCGAGGCTTTAGCTTTAGACATTTTTCTAATAAGTGTAAAAAGACCAAATTTACTTCAATTTTAGCTATCTCGCCGAAAAATTCCTCCATCCAAATCCACCAAATTAAGAAATTAGATAAGTAAAATAAACATTAGAACTTTACAGACCTCAAATTCGAAGAAAGCGAAAATTAAACAAAGACTGAGCGCAATAGCAAAACAGCCAACACGAACAATGTCAACCGGAATCTGTGAGCAAGCTAAGGTGGGAGGGAGGCAGGTTATAGCGACAACTGACAACTAGCTAGGGAGAACCAAATATGGGAATGCTATTAATCATTCCATTAATGTATTCAAACAATTTGGTTTTGAATTTGCAAGAAACATGTCTTTATTAATTCCCTAGCAAAACTGAGAATACCTAATAAAATTGACGCTTAATGATGTTCTTATGTGAAATATTTTTAAAGTAATTAAATTAGGAATTAATTGAATTATCAAATCATAAGTTTCTACTTTTTTAAATTTTGATAGGGCTTCAACAATCGAAAACGAATATTTCAAATATTTAAGTCATTGAGTGAAGCGAACTAAGCGGGTAACCTGATTAGACTAGTCATTTATTGTTTAACTTTTTTACTTTACTTTACTTTAAGAGAGGCTCCTTATTGGAGCATCCTCTCCTTTAGCGCTTAGGCTAAATATCCGGAATCGACTTAATCAACTAGTTCGCGGTCGTCCATCTTTACGGAAGTCTAGAGTTAGGTATGGCATGCACCTCCCAATTGAACAAATAGAAATCGAACACGAAATTAGTGCAACTGAAGTAAAGCATCATCGTCGGCCACCAGACGCAATTCTCCTACGAATTAGCTCCGTTGACGCTATGGTAGTAACTCAAGTCACGAATCGTGAAGCTAATTGGAGCTGAGTTATTTTTTATTGCACAAACTGCATAAAACCATAGAAAAATATACAAGCATTAGTAATAAAAACTAGAGCACAAAAAGTCTAAAGTGTTGATGCTTCATAGGTTGAATCTGTGACGTGTTTTGTCCTCAGTGAGAGGGTGACTGCACTCATGAAAGCAGGCAAAGCATCCGTACCTCTCAAGTGTATCTCAACAAGGTCTCGAAAAGAGCATAAATATTCATTTTCCATCAAAGTGAAAACATCACCTTGTGACTCCTGCAATTATGCATAATAAACAATTATTAAACACCATTAATTGATAAATATAATCATTTTATTGCAATTTTTAGTGATCATCTTTGCCTACCTCAAAAATGAAGAATTCATCCTGTGAATCTGCAAATATACTTGCAAGCTTGTATGTGCCGTCATCAGTTCTCTCAACTTTGTATCCGAGCAACTTGGAAACCATTGATTTGAAGCTTTTGCTCACTTCCCCATATTTTTCTTTTAACCTTTTGTTCAAAAGTTCTGAACTCATCAGTTGCGATTGCAATTCTAAAATAATTTTTTTAAATGCTTACAGAGTAAAAACAGTTTCAACAATCAAATCTTGAAGTAATATTAACCTCATTGAAGCATATAGTAACAAAATTTAAGCATAAAAAATATTATAAAATGCCATTAATTGATGTCTAATAACACAATTCACCTTCTTTTTCCTTGACTGAAGGAATAGATGCCAGTGCCTGAGCTGTTCTGCTGGTAAGATCTTCTTGGTTGTTTGATTCCAACATGGTTTTGATCTTCATTTTAAGCAATTGATTTTCTTCTTTCAACGATTCAAGATCTCTGGTTAGGTTTTCCCGAGCCACAGAAAAAGGAGTGGATTTCATCTGAATCACTTTTGTATCAACGGGATTATAATGACCCTGTAAAATGAAATTATGTAGTTAGAGAGTAACAAAATATTTAGAACATGATGGTGAATATCATAATTAATTTTTTAAATATAAGATCTTATAATAATAAAAATATGAATACATAAAACACCACACTTTTATTTCTGATAAGTAAAATCTTAACATGACTTTCCTTATATTAAATCAGGAAATCACACCAACCAGCATGTCACTTTTTTCAATATGAAGTTCAAGAGCTTCTTTTTCCTTGCAGATTTTTTCCAGTTTTTTCTGTAATTCCACAATCTTCTCCCTGCAAATGAGAAAAATACCTTGTCATATAGAAAACTAAAATGGTTAAACCAATATAATAATAATATGTTTATTTATGGCTCCAACTCAGGGTATCAAATGGTGTAATATCATCTAAATAAACACAGCATTTATAGCTGAATAGAAGAACTCATAAAAATGCAGCATATAAACACTTACTGTAGAGAGAGAATGACCCCAGAGTCTGAATTGACAATGGAACTCCTTGCAAATCTATGCTTCTGCTCAGTTAACTGTTCTTCAAGCTTTAAGTGAAATTTACAACTTAACAACTTATACAGGAATAATCCTTGTTTACCCTCGATGGATAAAATGCATTGCCAAAGACACTTACAGCAACAATTTTTCTCTTCAAATTTTGAATTAATTCTGAAAGTTTCTGGATTTCTCCATCCTTTTCAAGGCATTGCTTCTTAAATCCATCGCTGGTTTCTTCTAATATTTTAAACTTTTTTTGGGCTGTTGAGTCAAGGGTCTGGGTCATCTCACTCTCATATGAATCCAAGATGTTCTTGTAACTGTCTCTTTCCTAAGTATAAGATAAAAAATGAGTATCTTGTATGACAGTCAGAAATTTGGCATTTTCTGTAATCAGCTCAAATAACCAAAGTACTTTAGCTATAAAAACTAGATTAAAATCTTAAAATATTTATTACTATGGATATTTAACAATATGCCTTCTTTCAAGTAATAACAATAATAGTACATTTCACCAACCTTAACTACAAGTAACAATTTCTGCCTCAGGCTTTTGAACTGGGAAGACATGAGCTCACATTTGGAAGACGAATCTGTAAATTCCACCCTCATTCTCTGAATCTCAGCTTGTGTGGCTACCAATTCATCCTCAGTTTTGTGCAAGCTATCAAAATAAATTTTTATTTAAATTCTGAAAATCTCTGAAAAATTGCATTGGCCACTAGATTGACTGACCTGGTTTTTAGGGAGCCATTAGCCTCAGCATAGACCTGATTGGTATGGTTCAGACTCTCAATCAGCTGCACAACATCAGAGGCACACCTAACGCAAAGCAACAATTAAAGTTTCAAACTGAAGTAAACAAATCACTACAACGAAAGATGATATCTCAGCCTCCGAACATACTTGAGAGTAGGCATCGATTTGAATAAAGGTTCAAATTCATCCATCCTCTTCCTGAGGATCTTAAAACAAAAAAAAATCATCTAATATTTTAGCTCTTCCTCAATTTTGCACCATAATGATCATTAGATATTGTATTATCTAGATTAAAAATGTGTGTTTTGCACTGAAGTTATTTCATTGCATTGGGAATATAGAAACCTCGTTTCCAAGTCGAAGATCATCGAGCTCACTACACCTCTTCTCACTTCTGTCCAACTTTTCCTGCAAACTCCTGCACTTTTCATTCAGCAGCTCCACATTTTCTCTTGTTGACCTAGAAAGAAGAAATTCAAGAATTTTATTTTTTAGTTTAAGTCTGATAGTCAAGCAAACGAGCTCTCTTACTTAAGATATGACACTTCATATTTCAATTGTTTGTTCTCCTCTTCCAACTGCTCACACCTTTCCATTTTCGATTGAACCCAATTTGCTTGATTTAAATTTTGTTCATTCTTAGACTTTTCATGTTCCAAATCCTTCAAGAAGTATATGGTTTCGTTTGCTCCAATTTTAAATATTTTGTGTAAACATTTTTGTTACCTTCAGCTGTTGATTTAATGTGCTCAGGTGATGTTTGGCATTTTCATAATTTAACTCCAATTTTCTCAGTTCATTAGACTTACTGGAAATATAATAAAAAAAAAACTATGCCAGTGTATAAATGTGCAAGAAACTAATTAATTGTTACAAAAATAATTTGAATGAAATAATGATTCACAAGAACAAAACTTTCAAAACACCTCTTCAGTTGAAGTCTGAGATCATCATTCTCATTGGACAAACCAGAAACTGTGTTCTTTAGACACTCAATTTCATTTTCAATTGATTTCATTTTTTGAGAACTAACTTGTTTCACCTTCCAAAAATGAATAATTTAATTTTTGAAAACTATAAATTTGGCAAAAAAATAACATCTACCTCCTCTAATTCCATTTGCACTGCAAGGAGAGAAGCAGTCTTGTTTTGTTTTATATTTTCCTCTCTGCATTTTTGCAAGTCCACCTTTAATTGTGAAACTTCTTCTTTGGCAGTTTCATACTTTGAAAGCACTTTCAATCCCTGATGTTTCATCTCATCAGCCTGTTTCTTTAATGTCTAAAATAAATAAAAATAATTAAGATATAACCAAACATATAAAAAAGCATATCAAACATCAAATGTCAAACTTATTGTGTAAATTAAGTAAAAAGAAATAATCAAAATGGTCAAACATTTTCAAGTTATTAGAACAGTCATGACAAAAAGGCATTTAAACTGGAAAAGCTAATAATTTTTAATATTCTACAAATTCACCTCATAGTCACAAGTTAGTGTATCCATTTGTTTTCTGTGGAAGATTTTGTCTTCTACCAATTGCTTCTCCAGACCTTTAATAACCATCTCCAGTTGTGATATGTTTGCTTTCAGTGAAATAACTTCAGATTCATTATGCTGGATTCCAAGTCTATGTTTTAACCACTTTGGTTCTGGAGAATTCAATCAGTTGATTTTTACTAGAGGTCGAAATTTTTATGACCGAAATTTATTTCTGAGCAAATTTAGCAGTTCATTTACAATAAAGACAGAACCAAATAGTTCTGGTTAATTGGGTCACATAGCCAAAGTCAGTATCTTCATTATGACTTGAATAATTAGGCTCTATTAGGGCAAACTAATAATAATTTTATAGGCTTCAAATCCATCTTTTTAAAACTTCTGACCATTGAACTTTCAAACTAAGATATCTCCAAAATATGATTAAACTGACCGGTGAGTTTATCACCTTGCGTATCTCCTAGACGAGGTCTTTTAATGTCACGGAACTTCTCATCAAAGTTACGATGAATCTTAATCACAGTAGTGCATTCATCATCTATGTCTTGCATTGTTGAGATAAAAGATGAGCACCAAACCAAATAGGTCCTTAAAATGCTACAATTAAGACAATGTTACAACTTAAACCACAACTGCCATTTAATATTTTCTCGTCGTTAATTAAAATACAAGATTCTTAAAGATATTTGCGGCGAAATAACTATAACTATGTGTAATAATAATAAAGTTAATGATAATGTGAAAAATGCGAAAATAATGTCAAACTAACTAATTACTAAGTTAATTACTAAGGTTACATGTAATGATCGTAATAGATCTAGAAAATAAGCCAAGCATTTATGAAACAATAAATAACCTTTATGACAATATTTTAAAACGGAAGAACTCAAAATATGACTAATAACCCAACCGTTTAGTAAAAATGTTTGTAAAAACAGATCACAGCCGTTTTTGAAAACTAAACACACCGCTGCTTAAAACATTAAAAATGGCGATTAACATTACAATAATGAATTCCAACTGAAAGTGACAATTGTAAAATTTACAATAATTATTATTGATAAGTCTGATATATTTTTTAAAGAACGGCTAAAACATACTGGCACAACATCTTTTACATTTATTACAAACAAAACATTGAGAATAATAAATTTTAACGATTTTACAAATGTGTGCTATCATAAAACTATTTAGACTTAAAAAGTCCTAAACCTATTTGTGTGTGGAAGGATAATTACTTTATACGATAATATATTTGTTTTTTGTTTACTACGATGGCTGTGGTTGAAGGTATGGAATAAGTAAAATTGTTGAACTGCCTATTTAATCACCTTCTTATTTGAATCGGCGTTGCTAATATTGTATATGATTGTTGTCGTGTTAGATATCCAATCTTAATTCTTCATACTCTCAAAAATGAAGTATTGAAGATTTAAAAAAGTGCAATTATACGGACGACATTGTATGACCTAACAAAATTAGTAAAATAAGCAACTGGCAAATTTCTCAAATACCATCGTATAAAATCAATTGAAAGTTAAGTAATTTGTTTTTAGATGAAATTATTAAACGAAAGCTGCTCATAGAAGGGGATGGAGGAAATGATGAAAAAAGAATCAATGGCCTTTTAAAGACGTTTATTAAATGGACTAGTTCAGCAGATGCAGCTGAGGAAAGGTAAACATAATCTGCTGGAAACAATAACAATATTGAAGCAAATGTTCTACAATTTTGTAGTTGTGCTGGACTGACAAGGATGTTTTCAACTCTTGCACAATGTCAATTGACCATGCAAAAATCTACACAGGTTTACCATATGAATCTGAAAGAACAAGAAAACTATGACAAAATCAATGCAGACATTGGTTAGACTTATTAATTACAATGTCATGAAAGTCATTATGAATTGATTTTTCCTATCCAATTTTCTCTAACCAATTTAATACTCTGGATCAATAAGCAAACAACTTTAAATACAGATAACTTGATGGCTATCACTCAAAAGCAGATCAAAGAATGCAAAGATGATTTGAGAACTGCAAGGTGCATTAGGAAGAACAAGCAAGGTTTTTCTCTTCAACTGCTTCATATTACTTTGTAACTAATGTTACTGAATTGAATCCTAATAGAATTAACAACATAAAAATCTTTCTCATAGAGTATGACCTCCTTGCCAAAGTTATCCAGACAAATCCTGACAGACATGAAACATTAGAGTAAGTTAATAATTTTATCAAACAGGAAACATTCCCATTTATGTTTGTGTTTCTAGGCACCTGAAGTCTATTGACCAAGAACTTCTGAAGCTTGATGAAACAAAAATGAAATTCAAAGAAATGGTAAGGAAAACAATTGTTGAGACTGTATATACAAGATTTGTGGTCATCCAATATCATATAAAATTTCAGCTGAACATGAGAAAGAAACACTTTTATGTTCTTCTTTGCTCCATCCATGAACTTCAGAGGATGTTGGAAGGTTAATATATGCAAATAATTTATGGTATGTTTACAACACTAACTGGAAATTTTAAATCACAGATGACAGTCAGTTAAATGATGATGAGCTTGCTACATTTGAAGCCATGGACACCAGTTGATTAAATGCAGTCAACATTGTTGTAATAAATGTCACTGTTACTTCTTTTCATTTTTTAATAAAGGGATGAAATAATAAGCTATAATAGTGTCCATATATTAAATTTATCTGGATTGCTTATGCCAAGGCATAAGGATCTGAATCGACAACATATAAAACATAGAAAGCTACAGTGGTTGTTTTTGATTAATTTTTATTCATGGAATTCCTGTGATTTTTTAACTAAAGAGCTTCATGTATGCTTTACTTTCTTTTTCCCAGACTTTTTCGGCTTTTTCTTGATTTCCTAAGTAATCACAGGTTGATTCAGTTAAATGATTATTAATTAAGCCTTGTAAGTTACAAATATTCCACTTACTTTGTTATCTAAATGGTCATCTGTTCCTGATTTGTGCATAATTTTCTGCAAAATTATAATATTATTTGAATATTTCGAAGAACTGTTTTTATCCAGATTCTAGGAACCAGACCTTTTCTGTTTTCAGCTTCTTAATTTTCTCCCTGTCTTCCTTGACAAGTTTGATAAAATGTTGTTTCTTCTTCCTTAGCCTGTTAGCCCTCTTCTTGTCCGTTTCTGACCTTTCGCTTTCGCCAAGGAGTCCCTTCCGACTATTAGCCTTCAAATTTCATAAATAGTTGGAGTTCAGGAAAGTTCAGATTTAGATGTAATACGAAAATATGCTTACCATAATCTCTTCAGGAGCAAGAGCCATTGCCTCTGTCATTGCAACAGGAGCCACTTCTTCCATTGTCATGGCAGCCACATTTGATACGATCTTAACATCAGGCACGGCCTAATTCAAAGGAGATGAAATTATTACTTAAACATATGGCTAAAATTTACTTTAGATCAATACAAACTGGTTTGGGATTGAAATGGGAGTTGGTTAAAGCATCTAGTTTTCTAAACAAGGCTGTCATGGATGTTTGAATCTCTTCAACTTCCTCAGGCACCTTGTCATCTTTTTCCTAGATCAAATAATGCTCGATTGCATTTGTAATCACTGGATAAGTAACATGAAGTGAACAATGGATTCCACATACCCGCATTTGATCCAAATATTCATTTTCATAAATTTCAGCTAATGATAATTTTGATTTTTCTTGATCAAGAACCACTTTTTTGTTAAGACTAAATGCTGCCTCCTTTGTCTTTATTTTCCTTTTAGGTCCATCCCAAACCTGAATTGTGACAATTAGCTAAATGCTAATGTTTCTTAATCATACAAAAATGAATCAATAAAACGTACTTGACTCATGGCTCTCTGACAAAGGATCTCCTCAATTTTTTTCATTACTTCGGGCGTTGTTATCAGAGCTGGATGTGCATAATAAGCAATACACTTTTGTTAAAAATTATGATTGATTAAGGAATACTAAAATTGCAAAACAGAAGAAACAATCACACAACATGCAATGAAATCATTTTCAATAAAAATTCAACAGCAACAACTGACTCGGTTGTTTTGCTACTCCAAATTCCACTTCTTTGTCAACGAGGCTATTTATAGGTCGATCCAAATGAGTGACTTCTCCCTTCATCTGCCATTCTTTCTCTGCAACAACTTTATCTTCCAGCTGAGATGCTTTCTTCCTCATCTAAATAAAGCATAATGGTTGTAATATCTGCTGAACATTTAGTTGCATTTTAAAAAGGTTTATGTCTATGCAGACATAATTATAATATAATTAAAAACATCCATATATCAGTTAAAAAAGTTATTAAAAATGCACTTAGATGTGCTAATTTTAAGAACAATATAACATTACCATCTCCAATCGCCTCTCAAATGACGACAGATGTGTTTTGTCCTTGCTATCTGTAATACCTGTTGATCTATGTTAAAAATTGTAAACTTGTGATCTCTTGATGCATAGCAAAAGATAATAATAGCATTAATATTAATTTTTAGATATAACACCAAGATAATTAAACACCTGGAATTTTCAGTGTTCTTTTCAGCTTCAATACCTTCAGGTTGATCAAAAAAGTCATCATATCTGATTGGAGTGTCCTAAGAAAATTAGTATGCATTCGTGATAAAGAATTCAGTTACAATGCTTTAAGTAAATAAATGGATATGTTTACAAGCAAATAAAATCACCTCATCATAGCTTTCTTCCTCATCATCCTCAGAATCATCAGAATTTCTTTCCTTTCCTTCAAGGGCATCTTGTTTGTCAAGGAATGCATTCATTTCAGATATATTAAAAAATTTTGAATCATCCACTTTGTCTTCATTTTCTGATTTTTTTGAATTCCTAATAGTCTTTTTGAAAATTTCAAGAGGGTCTTCATAGCCATTTGCTTCTAATCTTGGTTTCTTTGCTTTTCTTTCAAATTCATCTTCACTATTTTCATTTTCACTGTTTTCATCTTCTCTATTTTCTTCTCCATCCACATTATCCTCATCACTATCCCCCTCTTCATCTTCCTCATCATCACAGATCCCATCATCTGAGAGCATTTCATTGGTTTCATCCTGAACGTCATCAGCAAATCTCACTTTTTTCATGATCTGCTTAACCCTTTCATCATCATCACTAATTTCCTCAAAGTCTTCATTAGTCTCATCAAATCTCTTGTCCAAAGTAGGAATCTCTTCCACACTTTTCGATTTTGACTTTTCTGCTTTCTTTGCCTCATCAATAACCTTGTACCAATTATTATTTACCAGTTCAATTTGTTGCCAAACTTGTTCTTTATCAAGACCATCAATGTAAAGCTCTGTCAGTCCACAGTGATTAGTATCACACAGTTGGATTTGCAAGTCGAAAAGCGATTTGCATGCTTGCATAATTTGTGATGCCACCTTCGGATCTCTACAATTACATATAAATCACACAATCAATATCAATGGATACAAATATTTAAAGCTTAATATGATAGTGTGGTTATATTTTCATGAGAAATCTTTCAAAGCAAAATAACCTCTTAAAAGCTTCAAAATTATCTTTCAGTGTATCCAACACATTTACGATATGTTTAGAATAGTCGATCATTTTTGAAATCTCGAATTTATTTGATTTCACGATATTCGGCAGCCATGCACTATAGTGCTCCATAAACAGATAAACAAAACAAAGATTAATTTTTACAAATATGTCAAATATTACTCTATTGCAATTCAGTTATCATCATTTTTAATTAAAACTAAAAATGGCATTTAATACATATTTTACATTTGTAAATTGTCTTCCTACCTTTCTTGACTGGCTGTTATTTATTGATGCTTATCGCACTATATTAATCACTGTTTTTTAAGTACTAAAAATGACTTGTTTGATGGCTATCATTTTACGGTTAACTTGTGTAAGCCTAGACCTCCATAAGAAGAAAATTTAGCGCTTTGGTTTGCCATCAAGAACGTAATTTAGGGGGGGGGGCGTTTCTCCCTGCCCCCCCCCCCTGACTTTAGATTAGATGCAAAAAAGGTCATCTCAAATTGTGCGAGAGTTTGTCCCCCCTTGGGAAAAGGCTGAAATGACTTCCCTGGTTGGCATTGTGGTAGCGCGCTTCACTCTCAACTTTCAAACAAAGTAGAACACCGGAGCAGAACAAAAACTGAATAAATTAATATATCAAAAAATATATAAAATACCTTCCGATAAAAAAAGCGATGATACTTGATTTTATTACAATTATGTAGCGAAGACATTAAGGGTACTTAGTTATGGGTAGAAGCTTTAAGGAGGTCATCTTCCTGAGTTGTGCGAGGTTTTTCACCCCCATCCCTGAATGTATATCAAACAACTTCTCTGATGAAAACTTTGACGATTTTTAAATACAAATATTTAATGCTTAATAACAAAGTGTCACCTACATTATTCAATGCAAAGTAGCATAAAATTTTTGCTTTTTATATCATCTCTTTATAAAACCTCGCATCAACCTCAAAGATTTCACCAACTAACTTTTATGTGTGTTAGTTTAACTTTAATTATATTACTTTATTGTTCTAATAATTAGGATCAAACGGGACATTGGCTAAAATAGGTTGGGAAACATTGTGTTAACTCCAGTCAATGCCGACATGGAATTCTGCGCAGAGTCTCATAAATTAATGACTTCCACAAACCAGAAGCTCAACCCAACTTTTTTGCTTGACAAGCACTGTTGTGAGGTGGTTGTGGGTCTTCCCCAAGCAGATTGTACCTGCGTAAAATCCGGCATTTGTAAGAACTCTTCAGGAAAAATTTAATTTACACGACCAGACCAATTGGATGATAATGAAAAAAACATTTAAAGATTTATTTATAATTCATATATGATGACCGTCTAAAATTCAAATATCTGCAGCAGACTCCCCCTTTCAAAAACGAATTAATGTACATCAACGTTGATCCACTATGTTTTAAACTCTCTTAAAAAAGTTTCGCTTCACGAAGAGCTACTCTCGGCTTCGAAGAGGTCTCGAAGTTCAGTTTGAAAATATTCAACTAAAATCAAATTCGGATTCATTATCATTTGAACGAAGCTTTTCATTTTCTGTGCCTTGTATATTACACTCTATCAAGCATACATTAACGGTAATATTATTTCATTTTGGTGTGTAATTAATATAAACTTCACTTAGATATAATCCTTTCAAAAATAAATTTAAGAATTTATCTCAAAGCTAGCAAGTCGCTATGGTAATATCAATATTCTATTCACTGCTATTAATAATGTCGACTAAATTGAAACTATGGAATAAATTTTTGGCAACAATCAAATTATTAATTAATGCTTAAAATATAATTATTACCTGAGTAGCAACGCATGATTATGTTTTATCGGAAACGTGACGCTACATCCTGCCTATTGATTTGTGTTTGCTTATTTACAAATAGCTCACCCAGTTCCTAAAGCTTATTCTTAGTTTCTAATATGAGTCGATCAGAAGGTTTAATTCAGAGGAAAAATGCTGCTGCTTCATCCAGTGGGACATTCAGAAGCGACGATATCAATAAAGATAGTGGAGACGAAAAGATCGCTAATAAACAAGGCGATGACATCGAAGATCATGATTCCAAAGAAGCGAGATTAACACTAATGGAAGAAGTGTTACTTTTGGGATTAAAAGATAAAGAAGTTGGTTTCTATGCTTTTATGTGCTGCTCGTCCGTCAAGTATTTTTCAGTTTCATTTTGAGATGTTGAGAATTTTTTTATTTTGGATCTATGGAACTTCCTGATAAGCGATCATAAATACTGATGTTTATAATAAGAGTATGATACATTTTAAAACATAAATGTTATTTGGGAGGAGATTAAAATGCAATTGTTGCAGAACAATAGTTGAACACTTTCTGGCAACAGTTGCTTATTAAGATTTCCCATAATGAAACATAGAAAGTTTGTTGTCTTTCTAATTTCATTAACCTCTCTTTACTTCAATTCATTGATTTCGTAATTATACTTTTTATTTTTTTATTGTCTTAGAGAAAGTAGCATGATAGTAACACCATGATCTTTTTATTGCATCAAGAATGTATTACCTTGTAATTCATTTGGTTCTCTACATTGTCACAATATTTTATTTTTCTATGTGGTCATCAAATTAAAGCTAAGTTAAAACTTTCATTTTGTTATTGAATGGGTTTTTAATTAAATCATTATCAAATGTTCAAAAGTTGGATTATGAACCTTTTATGAGCTTGTAATTATTGATCAAAATTACATTGTTGGAGCACAATGTGGCTATAAAAATGCTAATAACTTAGAAGATATCCTAAAATGCAGCTAGCTAGTTCTGGCTAACCTAGAATTATTAAAGAGCATTTGCTTCATATATTAGGGTTACACATCATTCTGGAATGATTGTCTATCTTCTGGTCTGAGGGCTTGCATAATGGCTGAATTGGCACTGAGAGGAAGAATAGAGCTAGAGAAAACTGGAATGAGAAGAAGGAGTTTATTGAACAGGTTTTAATTATTAGGTTTTAATTACTAGGGGTTAAAATGATGATGGTTTTTACAAAGAGAACATTTATCAGTTTAACAAGTATTTGATTTTGAAGCCACTGAACTGATTTAATTTTAAGGAAAGTGTTGTGCAAGTGCGACACCCCAACAGGCGATGCATTATTAGACGAAGCACTGAAGCATATCAAAGAAACCAAACCTGCCGAAACCACTCATGCATGGATAGAATATTTAAGTGGTGAGATGATGATATCGATGTTATTGTTCTGACATAGATTAGCTATTGTTTATTTATAGAATATCTTAACTGACCATTGTTGATCTTTTCGCTAATTGCTTTAATTTCAGGTGAAACGTGGAATCCTATGAAATTGAGATACCAGCTAAGAAATGTAAGAGAAAGGCTTGCAAAAAATCTGGTTGAAAAGGGTGTCTGCACAACTGAAAAGCAGAACTTTGTGCTCTTTGACATGACCACACATCCTCTAAATGATTCTGCTGTGAAACTCAAACTGGTGAAAAAAGTCCAGGATTCTGTTCTTACCCGATGGACCAACGATGTCCATCGCATGGACAGACGCGTCCTGATGCTATTGATTTTATCTCACGTGTCGGATGTACTTGAAAATGCCTTTGCTCCGTTGTCCGACGACGACTACGAGGTGGCCATGAAACGTGTCAGATTGATGCTAGAGCTCGACCCAGAAGAGGAGTCCCAGAAAGATGGTGCCAATGAACTTCTATGGGCTGTCGTGGCTTCCTTATCCAAATGAACCAAGGCTGTGAAAAGAAGCAACATTTCTGTATCAGTTGCTTAGCATCGGGTTCATTTCACTAACGCATCGATCACATTCACTTAATGTACATTCAAAACATCGATAGATTGATTCCAGCAGATAGTTTGGGTTTAATTTTTTTTTTGGAACTTTTGTTTTGTATATATGATGTTTTCTTCTTTTTGCAAGAGTTCATTCATTTGTAAATTTGAGTCTTAAACAGTAAATTAAGCTTTTATGGATCATTTTTATCTACATGAACATTATCTACAGACTCATGTTAAATGCAATACAAATCCATGGATGCACATTAAGGTTACCAAAATGATTATCTCTGCTAGATTGCTCTTTTTGCCTTTATTCCAAATGATTTCTCCAAATCATACCAAAAACATATTTCAAATAATCTTTATTGTAATTACGTGAATAAACTTATTTAAAGTAACGCTCCTTCATATCATTCTGATGTGGGGCAATAGATGTATTTTCAGTCAGTCTGTGATATTAATACGCCGGCGGTGGTCCGAGCGGAGCAGGCGGTGGGGGAGGAGGAATGCTCGTCCCAGGTTGCGGTATCATCCCCGGGGGTGGTGGTGGAATTCCAGGTCCTGGGGGTGGGGGTGGCAGAGTGGCCCCAGGCGGAGGGGGGGGATTAGTTGGTGGAACCGGAGGAGGTCCTGAAAATGGAAACCAAATTAAGACAGGCTGTAATTTAAGCCAATTTAAATTGCTATGGTGCATTTAAATTGTTTAGAGCACTAACCAAATGATGGTGGTGGTGGAGGTGGAGCTCTCCACTCTGGCCTCATGCCCTGAGGAGGCGGAGGGGGGCCCTGCTGGTTGGGAGGGGCTGTACCCATCATTGGCGGGAAGTTTGGCATTCCACCTTTGGTAACAATTGAGTGATTAGTAGGTAATTAGAATGGGTAATGGACAACATAATTAACTCACCCATCATGTTTGGAGGCATTGGGTGATTAACATCGCCCATATTCATGTTTGGTGGCATGCCTGGCAAAAATGTCAAATGTGTTATGTAAGAGTTATGATTTACATGGATTTTAATCAGGAAAACTTGCCTCTTGGTGGCTGCATAAAAGGTGGCGGCATGAAGTTTGGTGGTGGTGGTTGAACCATTGGCATTGGCATCGCACCCACTGCAACAGGAATAAAGTCTTATTGTAAGTGGAGTGTGTAAGTTGCTCCTTAGTATTATTAATTAGCTAAACTGGAAACTGGTCAGACAATGCATAATGCAAGCAAAGACAAATGAAAAAGTTCAAGAACTCCATGAACAATCTAATGTTTAATTAATTAGCTTCATATTTATCAAACCAACTTGTAGGGGGTGGTACGTGCATCATTGGTGCTATTGCGCCAGGTGGTGGAGGTGGAGGCATCATAGGTATCATCATTGGTGGTGCATCAGCAAACAGCTGGTGAGGCCTATCAGCATGGGAAAGAGGATTCTGAGCGGCAAGTAATCTTTCTGAAAATGGGAATAGTGCGTGTATACACAATCAAAAATATGCATCACAAAATAATGAGTAATTTCTTACCAGCAGCAGAGCCATGTCTTTCACCCTTTGAATCTTTTTTGAATGCATAAGAAATGCTAATAGCTCTGTTGCAGAGATATTGTCCATTCATGGCTTCCATAGCAGCATCAGCAGCCTCAAAACTTGCAAAATTTATGAAGGCATATCCCTTGCAATTGCCCGATTCAGGATCTCTCATTATCTACAAAATAATAATGAACATGAGAACATGTAAATAAACAGCATAAATTATGGTGTTGTGGTAAATACCTTAGGAGTCTGTAAAATTACTCCAAAGGCACTGAATGTATCATAAAGGAGCTTCTCATCAACTTCTGGATCCAAATTTCCTATAAACAGATTGGCTCCAACATCTAGATTTTTTTGATGAGCTGATGCCTAATAAAACAATTTTAAAAGTGTAAGAGTGGTAATCTTCACAATTGAATAATTAAATAAAAACAGACCTTGTTAACCCTTATTGGCTTGCCATACAGTTTGATCATGTTCATTATTTTAATTGCATAATCAGCATCTTCCTCTCCCATAAATTCCACAAAACCATAACCTTGGTGAGATTGAGTAATTCTATCTTTTGGCATGTGAACATTCACTGATAATGCAAATTACACAATGTAAACATAAGGTGTTATGTTAAATATAAAGTTAAATTATGTTTTCACCAACCAACTGGCCCTGCCTGTAGAAACAAATCCCATAGTATGGAGTCAGAAACCTTCTCGTCCAACCCTCCAACATATATTGTTGCATCTAAATAAAAAAAGTAATGCATGTACATGAAATGATGATTATTGTAAAAAAGATAACATACCTTGATTCCTTTCTGCTATTGGTCCAGCAGCCATTTTCTAAACTACAAACGCTCTAAAATTGGGAAATGCTTTTTTTAGAATATTTATTGTCTTTCTTTTGAACAGTTATTCGTTGAAAAGTCCAACATTTTATGAAATTGCAAAATATTTTATAAAATTATTTAAGGTTATATCTAAACTCACTTCGATCTATGAATTTATTTCCAAGTTGCGATGATTCGAGAGCACAAGCATAGATAAAGGTTTGTTGATACATTGCCATAAAAATCACTAAATAACGACTGAAATAATTTTCAAAGTTGTAATTTTTTTATAAACATATTTTAAAATTTTATTAACTAATTATTAATATTAAATTATAAAATTGTCTTTTTAGATTTGAAACTAAAAGAAAGACTATTTATCCACTAACAAAATCAGATTGTCACCTCATTGAAAGTCTCTTTTGGTAAATACTGATAAATCCTGCGAATTAACTAGATTTTTATGACACTTAGAGACATCTCAATTTTAATTTCTGGTAATTGTATGCGTATTATCGATGCATTGATAAAATAAGATAACATAATAAGTTGGAGTTTTATTTTGTTTTTATTATCATGCAATCGTTAAAAAAAATCGAAGAAAGAAAATCTCCCACATCAATACTGATAAATCCTGCGAATTAACTATATTTTTATGACACTTAGAGACATCTCAATTTTAATTTCTGGTAATTGTATGCGTATTATCGATGCATTGATAAAATAAGATAACATAATAAATTGGAGTTTTATTTTGTTTTTATTATCATGTAATCGTTAAAAAAAAATCGAAGAAAGAAAATCTCCACATCGTCAGCAAGAAAATGGAAAAGTTGACAGTGGTCCACATACAGTTACATCAAGGGACTTCATTTCAGTTTATTCCATGGAGACTAAACCTTGCACAACTTCGGAAAGTGACCTTTTTTAGCATCTTGCAAAGCAGGAAAAATCGACGTTTTGGGACCAAATGACGTTCCTGATTAAAGTGTCAGGCGATGGCTAATAGCCATTTACGCCATAGTTTCGCATTTTCTCTTACTTCAAGCTAAAGACAAAATACATTACTTTGAATTCATCACGAGTCATGATCAGCGAAAGGCCTTTTTCAGCTGATTTTCCCCACTAAATGGACAGAAATTACCCGTCGAGATGTTTGCGACCTTTATCTAGTTGGGCATTATTTTATCATTCCCAAGAGAGCAAACCCTACTATTGTTCAGTTTTGAAGTCGAAGCTGTCTAGGTTCCCCCATGGATATCTAGAATTATATGCTTTCCTATGGTGGTTGTTGATGACAAATACATTCATTTTACCTTCAGCAATTAGTTCGCTGACGTAACAGAAGGCGGGTGAAACTGCAAAAGCCACGTTAATCACACCTCCGACAAATCAGGGATGGGCGTAACTTAGTTACCCTTACCATGCAGACCCTATGCAGTCCAATAAAGCAATAGCGACGCGTACAGCAACGTGCGGCAATCCTGTCGACTTCCAGAGGACTCGAACCCCAAACGCACAACCCTCCCCAAAAATAGCAATTTCAGAACAGAGCCGATTCTATCAATTATTTCAACTCAGAAATATGAATTGGGAGCCAGGACAACATGGTCTAAAGCAGGACATATCGTAGTTATTGACCTCTTTATTTCATTAAATTACATACTTAAAACCCCTCACAAACTTTATCTATTTACACTCATATTGTTCACCACATCTGTTAGGCCTCATGCAACTCACAATAAAATATAAATTTAATTTTACCAAAAGTTTGTAACAGCAAATAAAAGTACTTTTGTTTGCAATACAATCGTCAAAACAGAGTCAGACACGTTAAAAAGTAATGAAAAGCTGCCATGACAGGCGGTCCTGAGCTTTCATCATCTTGCCTTGGGCTTTTTATTGCTGCACAATTGAAAAATTTCACATACTGTAAAAAATGTTTGGACCCAGCAATTGACATCTAATCTAGATGGTAAGCATCATAAAATCAACATCTTACTGCTTCTCAGACGACAACCTCTTTTCTTTGTCAAGGGACTCCTAAAAGAAATATTATTTAATTTAGTATTAAGATAAATTTATCTTCGTGTTTTAAGTCAGTGAACTTGAATACTTACTTTGCTTGGAATAACTTTTTTAATTCTTGAACTATGTTCTTTTGACCTCTCCTTTAAAATGGAATCATCCTTCATGTGAATCACTTTGGAATCCTTGAGGAGCTCATCCTCTTTTCCTGAAGACCTGAGTAATTTTTCAATCTCATCCTTCTTTTCTTTTGTACGACCATCTCTTCTTTTATCATCACTTCCATTCATTTTACTGGACCCCTCTTGAAGAATAATCATTTTTAATAAATCAATACTTAAAAAATGCATTTATTTAATATAAAATACCTCTACTTGATGTTCCATCATCAGCCTTATGTCTTTTGGCTTCTCTACCTTCAATGCCATCATTCCTATCTGATTCCTATCAGCAATAGAATTGATTTTCAAATATCATTTCTAGCCAAACCATTACTACATTCGAAATTATTCTAAGGTTGCGACCAAGTAAATAAATCTCTTGATGAATATTTAATAAATCACCAACCACAAGTCCTCCACTCTGTCTTTTTCTATCGATTCGTTCCTTGGAGTTATCTCTCTTCTTGTCCCATTCCATCAGTGCACTTCTCCTTTCACGTTCTTCATAATTAGGGCTCTGAAATAGCAACAGTTAGAAGTAGTGATAGTGTGCAAGCAATGGTACACATAAAACAGAAGCAAACCCTTCGACTCCTTTCTTTACTATCACTGTGAGTGATAGACTCCTGAAAGATTGAACAATGACAAGATTTATAAGCTGACTCTGCTATCCTATGTTATTGGGTGGCGTTGTTCAGGGGGAGACACTTGAGAAGAGAGGCTCCCCAGGGTCTCAGAACCTATGAAACTTCTTCATTCAAATCCCTCTGCCTTGGGTGGGATTGACCGATGTCAACAGTGGCAGTCGCACAGAAGTTATGGAACATTTGAGAGCAAAGCCATATTACAAATAAAGCAAATATTACAAATTAAGGCTGATAATGATGGAAGTAGAAATATAAATTTCACAGCTTTAAGGTCAATAATAAACTAGTTATCATGCACAAATGCCAGCAAAACAATGTATATTTTTGACATACATTTCAATAAAAACTTTATCCATTAGAACATCCAAATGGCTTATGGTCAAAACAAAAACAAGTGAACAGAAAATAAACAATGTCCAAAGTTTAAATGTGATAGCAGTCAATTTCCTCTGCTGCCATTAGATTCAGTCAACAGGTTGTTGTTGAAGTAGGGATTGACCTCCTACAGCCACTATGATACATCATTTTCAGAAAGCACCCCCAGTAGCAGCAGAGAATGAAGCTTGTCAACAATAAACAACAACGCCAGTCGGGCAAGTGACTTTTGGGTTCACCGACGTGATTGTCCACCGTTTTCGAAGTTGAAATGCCACAGAAGCAAGTCCACTCTACAACCAACATACGAGCCGAGCTTTCAAAAGGATTTGATACTCACCTTGGAGCTGGAACCTCCATCAATTTTCCTTCTTTTCGATTCTGAGAAGAACACAATATTAAAATACAATGAAACACACCAACGATGACCGAGCGCAAACAGACCTCTCTCGTCTAGCCCTTGTTTTGAGCTCCGATGGTGGTTGACCTCTGGTGTCTCACTGTTCGTCAACGATTCTTCCTGGTGGCCATGATCACCCATCCAATCATTGCTGTCTCGAACCTTCACTTGCTGGTCACCCACTCGTATCTTTCGAGTCAGAGGCGAGCTATCGGCAGATCTCTGCTGGTCTTCTCTTTTGTCTGGGTTTGAGCCAACAACAGAGGTGGACTCTTTTAAGTCGACCTGTAAATACACAAAATATTATCTTAACACACTTCTACTAATTTTTACATATTTAATATTTCTAGTGCTATTACTAATTCCACTCTTATAGACAGAAATTATCTAAAAATGATGACTTTCAGGCGTGAAAGAAGACATTGCTCTAGCTCAAGCAATCAAGACATCAAACTCACTCTATCTCTATTGGTCTTTGACTGATCCTTATTTGGTCGTGCCAAAGGGGTTGGGGTTATCATGATCTTAGAAGTTGCCTCAGTGGATTTTCTATCATTAAATGCAAAGATAATAACAGTAAATTTCTAGTTATTAAGCACACAGCATTCATTAATTGTCAAATATTTATTTAGCATTGTTTTTTAACCATTATAATTGAAACACAAGGATTTTAAAATAGCATTATGACACAAGCAAATTTTTTGTTAAATTGTAAATGTAATAATCACAAGGTCAAAGTCCAACTAATATTTATTTATATGTAGGTAACTAACCCTGCCAAGCTAGATTTCTCATCATCTTCATTCCTGGCTTTTGACGGTAGCTTCGATGTTGTCCCTGATTAAGAATTTGTACACGTTAAGGTATCGGAACATCTAATTTATTAAACATTTACAAAGATATATCTACTGACTGGCATCCACTGAACTTTTATCATCTTCTGTCTTCACAACAACGTTTGTCTGATTTGGGTTGGTTTCATTAGATTGATTTGAAGTTGCTGAGCTAGTGCCCTTTGCTTTTTGCTTAAATTTGAAATAAAATAGTGTTACATTCTCAAACTAGAAGGCATTAAGTTATTCAGTATAACTAATTACATGCTTTTGAACAAATCCAGCTCAATAAATGTTATTTTCATTTATCACACTAGCCAAAGATAACTTATACAAAATAGATATAATTCACACATTTTCAGGCTCTTTCTTGTGGAAAAGATGATCCTGAACCCAGGTCTTTTTGGTGGTTTTCAACTGAGCGCAATACCTGAAACACCAAGATTTGCAATGTTGCAATTTGTAACTGACAAAAACATTTAACAACGACTTTGAAGAAATAGAATGTAGACAAACCCAAATGCAAGATGGTAAAGGTCTTCACGATTGTCCTTCTCCTGCTCAATGACTTTTTCCACTCGGCGTTCCAATGCACCTCCGAGTTTTAACACCTTTGGATAGTTCGGTATGATCTGCATGCAGATTGTTAGATAAGTTTCAAATGAATTAAAAATTGACATGATTTTATTCAAAAGTAAAATAGAAAACAAATATAATAAAAACCAAATTATTTAAATTTGCATAGTAACCTTGGTTAGCACTATCATCATGTTCCTCATCTGGATGTAGTCATTTGATTCCAAGCAATTTACGGACACCTGTTGAACAAAACCAGCGTCATAACACAGTAATTCTTTAAAATCTAGTTCATGAAATACAAACCCTGGTTAGACCAAAATGCCACTTGTGGACGACGTGTCTAAAGTTTTCGTAATCCAGGTGATCGGCCACGGTATTCTGAGTGGTCTGATTTGACCTGAAAACCGTCATGAAGCCAGGATAATTGGCACACTCCTTCTCGTATACCCCCTTATCCGAGTGCCATAGCATGATGTCGTTGAGGACAGCATTCAGGAATCTTCCGTACCTGTGCGCCTCATTCTCAGTGCAGCTAGACACCGACCATGTGATGTCACTGAAGATCTAAATGAAATCAAATAAGACGGATTGTTGTCACTTTGTCAATAGAATTGATAAACATTGATGCACTCACTCTGTCATAGCAAATGAGGGAGGAGAAATTGGGAGTCTTGAGGTTGTGCAGAGTATAGAGGAACTTGGCACAATAAATGGCATCGATGGCCGTGAAGCAACATCTCGGAAACAGGCAATATTGGAGAATGGCCGATATAGTCGAATGCTTTGCTAGCTCTGTTAGATTTAATTGGCAAGGTTTAGAAAAAAAAAGCGTTAATTTGAAATTGCATAATTAAGTAAGTTTTTCTAAATATCCAATAAAGATTATATACAACTGCAGTTATTATTTTGAGGGATGTAAGCAATGCATAGAAACAAATGAACTAATGAGTGTTAATTTCCAATAATATCTTAATATTATGAACAATAAGCAGACAACAAACTAACTGGCAGAAAACCACTGATCTCTTTCTTGCTTGAGTCTCTGAAGGACCATCTTTACATGTTCTTCCTGTCTTTTTTCCTCTTCATTCAACTTCTCGATCAAAGACAGACACCTTTCCTTCTCTTTCTTTTTCTTACTTTGAGCCTAATCATTATCAATTTATGTATTCAATATTGAAGGTCGATGGCAAAGCTAATTGTTACATTTAAATAAACAGTAGTTAAAATCAATGTAGAAAACTAATTTAAAAAACCCAACCAGTTCCTTGTTGTCTTCAATGGCCTGCAGTTGGTCTTGATGGATTTTGACCTGGTTCTCATAGGATGTTGAAGGGACTTCAAGATCGTACAATTCCAGGCACCAGAAGGTAGTGTAGAATTGCAGACTGCACGAATGAATTGGGGATTAGCACAAGACTAGGCTTATTAACAAAAAGCAGCTTAAAACTAACTTTAATTCCTCCCAGAGTTTAGGAGGCATCATTGGTTCAATGAGATCTTTCCTTATTGGCATCATGACATGCTCAACAGCTTCATAATATCTGATCATCTGCAATGTTTCATGTGAATGTAGTAAGTAGAATATTTAATAATATTGAATCTTATTACTTTGCTTGACTGTGAGTTTGCAACCACAGCATTCTTGTCTTTCTTCTCTGACTTCCTTAACTCCTCAACTCTTAACTGTAAAAGGTGAACTTGTGTTTTAAACTTTTAACATGAAGTATGAGATGCTCAGGGCAAATGAACCGACCATTATCTCCCCAGTGAATGTCCTCCTCCAGAGAGCAAAGGCAACGTCGGGTGAAATGAAGTAATCCCTCGACAGCTCCAACAAGTTCGGCAGCTTCCTCTTCAATTCTTCAGGCGTCATTTGCATCGACAGGAAACTGATGAACTGAACCATCGTATCTTGACACTATTGAGAATAAAATTATTTATTATTCCTTTAGCTTCCTCAAATTTTTTCTTGAGATATTTAAATTCTGACCTGATCAAACAGCTTTCCAATCAATTTGACATGTCTGGTATCTGGCTCTTGCTGGTCTTGTTTGGGAAATATTATGGCATTCCTCTGCTGTGACATCAAGAGGCAAAAAGGTATGGCGAGGTTCTGCTCATTCAGGCAATCCATGAGGCGGCTTGATGACTTCTTGGTGTTCCTCACTTGAGTAAAATAACCTGCCTGTTTTTGTTTTAAATAAAAGCTAAATGTTAGGCAAATGTTACAAATAATATAAGTTAGATTTCTAATGGAAATAGTAAATTAAAAATGAAAAGGCTCAAACAAAGCTACCGTTAGTTAGAAACAGCCAGTAATCGGCTGTGCCAAATCATAATGCTTAAGTAATAATACTTATTCATCAATGTCATTTAGCTGTGCTATGTCACATACAAGTTGATACAAGATTAATTAAATAAAGTGCATGGATTGGCTGTAGAGATTATTCAACAAAAACTTTAATCAAACCTCCTGCTTGAGTAATTCTCCTCCACCCATGGACATGAGTTGGTCGTTAGTGACTTCCTCAGAAACCTCAATACCTGCCATCTTCTGAATTACCTCCCTCAGGACATAGAGATCACAACTGAAAGATATTTTTTGTTTAAGTCCTCAATTCTTGGAGTGATATTGGCAACATATGATGCACAGGTTGGCCAATGGGTTGCACTTCTGTATGAGGCAGTAGCTTAAAGGATATTTCACAATATTTCGTGTTCAAAACCCGGCCTGCACTGCCACAAATGCTCTTGAGAAGGAGTGCTACATAAATGGTTACAAGAAGCACCTCTGATGCTATGCGTGCGGCACTAGACAAATTAATAATCAACAATTTATTTTACCTCCGACCAGCCTTTAACTGATTGATGATGTAATGCAAGAGGCCAGCAATATCAACCTGATATTTCTTAAGAACATAACCACTAAAATTGGCTAGGCCTGAAAAAGAGAAGTTAATGAAGAACAATGAAGATAAAGATTAGCAAAGTGTGAATGAACAGACTTTGTAGCCAAGTAGAAATATTGCTCCCATCAGTCTTGAGTCTCTCTTTATCAGGACTAGCAAGTGCCTCAATAACAGTGTCTGAATGAAAATGAAGCATGTTGTTATCTAAATTTAATCATTACTTTATAATAACATTGCAGTGAAATTAAGCAATTATACCAACATGCAAGGACATCGTAGGATAACGAAGTTATAAACTTCATACTGTCCACCACTGGAAGAATAAAGTTGTCATATCTTTGGATTTGTGCCAGTATCTAAAAATAAATTTTAATTGCAAGTATATATTTTAAACTGTTTATTAACTCTTTAAATGTAGTTAAACAATAACAGATAAAGCCTGAAATGACATTTTAGAAATAACTTAAATACAAATGATGTTGCCTCAATATAACTGAACACACCTGCTCAAATATCACTCCAGGTGCTCTGTGGCTGAGCTTTCCAATTTGTCTACCCACTTGCTTGACATTTTCTTTGACTAGCCTCCTGTAATCATAACATTCCATTTAAGCAACATAATAAAATAAGTACAATAGCTGAGCAAAGTGTAGGATGCACAAACTTCATTATGTATTTAGTCCTGGAGAGGACTTCAGCATGGGCCTTCATGAGCACTGGTATTCTTGAATATGACTCATTTCTCCACTGACCATAGAGCCTATACCTGAGGTCCAACCAACAATATTTGTTTAAATAGTGAAAAAATTTGAACCATCAATCTGTCTTAAAAATTTAGTATTTAAGCTAACCTGTGCTCATATTTGAGCAGCTTTATGAAGCCCCAGATATCTTCAGATATGCAGCAGTTTCCAGGCATCAATGTAAGACTTGGCAGTATGCATTCGTCATATACCATCATGAATTGGCAAAAGACCTCGCACGGCACGCCTGCATTCGTTGATGCCCCATTGTTCTAAAAATGTAAATTGAGGTTTATTCAAGAAAATAATTACACAAAATTTACTTTGTGATTCAAGCCATTCTGGGAACATGCTAATGAAATATTGACATTTTAAAATAACACACATCTCCTGACAAACCTGGTTCATGTAGGACTTTGCAAGCCTATTGACCTTGACTAGCAATACCGGATCACAGGAGAGGTGAGGTCCAAGTTGCTTGACAAGTGGAAAGACAAGTGTGAGGAGATCAACAAATGTTTGTGCCTGTTTCACTGAGGAAGGATAAGCTGAAGGAACCTTCCTGTGTTTCAGGATTTCTCCAGGAATGCTACTTTGACTGAGATGAAATTTACTTAATCAGCTGATGAAATTGCAAACTAAAATTAAGATGTCAACAGAATGTAGAAGTACTTACTGGACATAGATGGGGTCCACAATGTGATGAATCAGCTTACAAAGGGACTGAGCAACGGACGGAGACATGGCAGAGTAAAGAGGGAAGGAGGAGATTATAGTTAAGGCATGCTCCCAACATCCTACGTTTAACAGAGCTTCGCAAAGACCCAACTTTTGGTTGTTCTTATCATCCTGATTTTAAAAATGATATTATCTGTGTTATTATATATTGATTTATGGGATAAGTAGTAATCCAAAGAATCAATTTACCTGCTCATTCCTTTCATCCTTATTTTCAGCAATTGTCTTCTCTGAGAGAAGAGTGACATTTAGCTTCTGGCAGTACTGACGTGCCTCTGCCAATTCTTTCTTGTGCCTGTCCAACATCTCAGATTCTGATGGAATCAACTGAAAGAAATTAACGAATTAATAAAATCATAATCTTCACACGGATGCTCGAATCAAAAGGAAATGTTTACTCACGTGAGGCAGAAGAAAGTCGAGGGTGACAAGATTGTGTCTAAGAAGCAGAGCAGTGACATGGTACAAAGATGGTTTTGTCATCACATCAGGTGTGTGCTGCAACAATAATTCTCATCAGCATTTAGAGATTTATAACCATCATTACATTAGTTAGAATGACATGTTTATAACACAACTATTTTAAGTTTTTATTATGTAAATTATATAATTTTGTCAGCACACATCACTCAGACAATAAAAAATTTTCACTTATTATTAACTGATTATAGATATTTAGAGCATTTTCTTTCAATTTAAAAAAAAATCAAGTTTGTAATGCAAGCAAAAAATGTTAAGCTCACTACACTTAATCTGATTAATAAACTAAATATTCAGGTCAAATTACAAAAAAACAGCTACTAAATGGCATTAAATAATTTAACATGAACAAAGAAGTTAAAATAATAAAAACCTGGTAAAAATGGAATTTGAATCCGAGAATGTGACACAAGGCCGTCCTATCCGTGGCATACTCGGACAGCAGAGGCACAAAAACGTGCTCCTTGTCGGGTCGACATTCAAACACATCGAGAATTATATCGAGAACTCTATTGGGATCCAAGTTGAAACAGCCAATGAGCGCTTGTATGTGTTGCAAAACAGGATCGTGTGAAAAATTGGCTGGAAAGTCCTGAGACAGCTCCGTTATCAACTTTGAATAACCTTCAGATTCCTCTCTCAGCAAGTTAAACTTTTGCTGTTTGTAACTGTAACATTAACATATGGTTTACTTTTGCAATTCTATAGCAAATGATCTTCTATTTTTGAGGAAAGATTAAGAAAGCTTCATTAGGTTAAATATCTTACTATAATTTAGTCTTAGTCTTGACATATTTCTGTTGAAATGCTGTCTTGGATTGGAGCAGACCCATGTTTTCAAGAACTTCTGGATCTAATTTTTCCTTTAAAAGACAATCAGGAACCACAACCTGCAAACATTTGTTTTAATTTAAAAACTGTTTACAAATACCTCCAAAACAAAAATTGATTTACCAATGAACCCAAAACCAGGTTGTTAAACCTCTCCTTGTCATCATTCTCCTCATAACAAGAAAGTTCCACCTCTGAAACAGATGAGTTATGTTTGACTGAGAATATATAAGCTTATAGGCTAATTTAAGAACACTTCATCAAATCCACAGCATACTACACTGACCTAAGACTGCAAAGAGATCAGCCAAAAGAAGTGGTGCATCACTGCACAAATCCTAAATAAGGTAAAACATAAATGTAAAATGTATAAGCATCGAAGAGTTTCTTTTTTGACATACCACAACATCACTGAAAGTAGAAACAACTTGATCTATTTTCAGATGCCCTTTTATTGCAGCCCAACACAGATTACAAAGAAGCTTTTTTATGTCAAGTTGTTCCTTGGTGACTTTTTCATAAGCCACTTTACCATGACATTTGTCTAGACTATCTTTGCAAACTTTCAAACTAAAAACAAAACATACAGAGTTAATTGTAAAGTCATTCAGATAATATTCAGAACCGAAACTGTACAAATGTTATTTAATGACAGTATTAACAAAAATACTTTTATTTGACATTACGATAACATTAATACAGCATATTGTATTGTTTCATAGAAAAATGAACACCTAAATATATCTAAATTCGTTATCTTAACAACAATTTATTTAAAATAATTGGTGAGGCAAATCGAGTATGTAATCTATGATTCTCTTTAGATAAACTAGTAGCAATCAAATCTCACAATTCATTCCTTCCGGATCTATCCCAACGCTTGTAAATATCTTCAAAAATCCTCCCATCGATCTCCATTTCGTTAATTTTAACAGCGAGATCGAAAACTGTAAAGCAAAGACAACTCTGGAATTGTTTTACTTTACTAAAAATCGCCCAGTAGTTGCAAAATATGCACAAAGTCTTCTAATAAACAAAAACTGTACATTTATGACATCATAAAATAATTAAAATAATAAAACTGTAATATTGTAAAGATTTATTGAATAACAGTTGATGTTATAGGACATTTTAGATAATGCTTGCTATTGATATTCATTCACGACGTTAAAAGAGGAATGTTCAAATTTTTCCAGTAAAGGTTGAAGTTACTTCCACCTGTTAACTAATCTAAGAAGTTATACCGAGTTTTCCTTCAAGGTCCACTACATTGCTTTACTAAGCATTAGCATTGTTCAGCATTAATGCAAGTTGAGTGACTTATTATAAAGACATTAATTTTCTTAAATCACTACAAATTAATGTCATGTTACGTTAATGGTAAGTTACGTAATAAGCGATGCCTGCTAAATTATTTGTATTTCATTTAGCAAATAAATCATAGAATTCTTATTGATTTCTCCATGTAAGCGACTTCTTTATTTTGTACTCACCATCTTTCGGTCGATTAGAAAATGATGGTTAAAATGATGTTATAGCAAAATATAAATTACTCTCACATAACTTGAGAAGACGACCTTTTTTTGCTTCTAGCCAAAATTCAGGGAAGGGGAGGCAAACCCTCAAATCCTTGTAAAATATGAGATGAATATTTTTGAGTATAGTCTAAAATCAGGAGGTCCCCCCTTCCTCAACAAATTACGTCCCTGAAAACATCCTGCAACATTTCAATGAAATTTAACGAGTAGATGTAAAATATGCAAAATAACATTTTAAGGCCGTTTGAAACCATTGAGCAATCAAATTTTTCTTGAGCGAGTTATCACAAAATAACGGAGTGTCCTCATGGTTTCCGCCCTGTATTTTTCTTAAATAATCAGTATTTCTTCTAAATATGAGAATGATTTGGATTTAGGCTCTTTTTTTGGCACTAAAAATTTTCAAAATGCTTTACAAATTTTGTTACTAATGGTTAAGGTGGGTGTACCAGCAGTAGGGAGAGCAGCAACAACCAGAGATTACAAATCAACCTAATGGAGAACGGAAGAAAGGCTTCCTAAAAATTCCTTAGGTTTAATAAATCTCTGGATCCTAAGAATCGCCCACAGATATGACTTGGGGCACGATTTTTTTTTCAATTCTCGTCCCTGG
Source organism: Whitmania pigra (assembly GCA_021613335.1). Classification (NCBI taxonomy): domain Eukaryota; kingdom Metazoa; phylum Annelida; class Clitellata; order Hirudinida; family Haemopidae; genus Whitmania; species Whitmania pigra. The sequence goes on along the minus strand of JAJTWR010000231.1, from coordinate 890,178 downwards.
CTCTGATCTTTTTTCTATTTTTTAAAACAATCCGCACATTTCTAACTCTAACGGTTGATTTTTAATCGCCTTGATAAAAAAAAAGTCCTAAAAAGGAGCTAGAACAGAGGCAATTATCATCTTCGTCTATATCATAGAGATCATTGAGATCGCATTACTAATTATAGTGAAGTAAAACAATTAGCGCATTTTTTCACTTGTTTATTTATGGTCATTTTCACAATTCATAAAACTACAACGATGAAGCCTTTTATAAGCATTCAGAATGATTAAATAAATCACGAACAAAAGAGATCAGGTTTTAAAGCAAAATTAATTAAACGCTTGATCCAACCAAAGTTTATAGCGAAGCAATTTAAGCATGCTGACATGTTGTCAAGTAAGCACATCACGACCTAATTTTTTTTATTAAATATGATAATTAATAACAGCAAATAATTTCTTTTGACAATATAAAGCCTCTAAACACATTCTTTAAAAGGATGCACATGCATAATTTGTGTGTTTGAGACTTCATAATTGAATTAAAATGAATTATTAATTAAATTGAAATTAAAATATCGCCTAAATATCACACTGGATTGTGGCGTTTAAAGGCAACTGATTGGTGTTTATCTAATACGTAATAACGATCCAACTAGAATAAAGCACGATAAAAATAAGCTCATATAAAAATATAAATGCGTCATTGAAATCTACAGCCATTGAGCATCACACAAACGTAGAGAATATTGAAACCATTGGTTATATTTGAATCCATAACTAATCATTTATTATTTATCAACAGCCAACTTTAACAAATTTCGTGGCTGGCGCATCCCCAGTTAGATTTATCAAGAAGTTCAAGCCTCAGCAGATAATTATCCGGATTATTTTTTTTTACAACCTTTTGTTTTAGGGAAAAGTCCTTCCTCAAAGCGTTTTAACTGCTTCAGGAAACCGTCATTTGGCTTAACCTGAGGCCTGATGATGCGCAAATATTTGAGAGAATCATCTAGGGACATGTTTTCCCTCTCCATTAAATATCCTAGCACAATCGCAGCAGATCTAGACACTCCGTAATAGCAATGCACCAATACTGATCTACATGGTTTTCTTGTAGATTCAGCTCTAGCCAACTTTTTACCTTTTTTTGGTGAATTGTCTTTGCGATCTTCAGGACCGACTGGCGTCGAAGATCTGTTCTCCTCACCTTTATTGGATTCTACAATTCCATTGTCTTTTAACGGGCTTCCATCAAGACGGATTCCTTGCCTCGATTTGTACTTGCCGCTCCTCTTTGGAGACGCCGTATTGAATCCGCATTGAGCACCAAATCTCGCTTCGTCGATGAAATCAAAGGCAACTTGAAAATGCATCAAAATGTTAGTGCTTGGCATATCTTTTAAAGGAATTTGCAAAGTCTTGATGAGTTTGTCGGAATGCTTTACTTCGACTTCTTCCGTCACGTTGAGAATGTGACTGATGTTGAATTGCTTCAGTACGTTCAAATCATGAGCTGCCTCTTTAGAGCCTGACGTATTTTGGAGATTAAATATTTTTATTATAAGCCAATAGAATTTGCAAATATAAATATTTTACAAGCTTGAGGAGTGCTGCATAAATATCGACAGAATATCAGAAAATGCTTGCATGCAGAGCCGCCGAAGAAGGAAGAAGGGTCGACATTTTTTAGGGGTCCGCCTCTAAGACATTTTTTGAATTACATCAATTTGATGCAACATAAGGGCAGTGGCATATAACATATAATATTGTATTATATGGGCCAGAAATATCTGTCGACGGCTCTGCTTTCATGTCACAATCCACTGAAACCAAAATCGAAAGATTGGAGTGTCCGTTTATTATTACCTATCGTTAAAATAAATGATTTTTAGATTAATTGAATCATGAACTTTGTAGCCAAGACATTATTTTGTAATGTTTTACCAGAAATTAATCCAAGACGATTCTAGAATTGAAATGATAAAGGAAATTCATTGGCTCTTAAATTACCTAGATACAATCCGTGTAAAACCTCTGCAATATGTTTGTTGGACGACAATTTCACTTCCCTCACTTCTAAAACTTTTTCCGTTTTCTCTGTTTGACTCGGTTTGCCTTTGTGTACGGAGTGAACTACTGCTGCATACGAGAGACACATTGAAGGTCTCCTGGATGGCATGGAACACCCATGGTCAGTGGGGGAGCCTTCGTTGCGTTTGTCAAATTGAGCATATTTTAAGCAGAGGAAGTTTTCGGAGGGCGAAGACTCCAGCGTTGATCTGTCAGATTCTGCCTCTCTAGTTGCTTTTAGGGCGTCCAACGAGTGGGTGCTTGGGGTTCTCGCAGTGTTGTAAAGTTTTTTGAAAAAGTTCATGTTTTCGACAGCCTTCTGATTTACCGGATTTTAATAGGCATCAGTTCAGTCACTCCAAGCTAAAAATGTATTATATTTATTATACTAAATCTAAAGTTTATTGTGCAATTCTCCAATTCCAGCAAATAAACCCGTTTGTTTCACTTATAAAATTGATACAAACTCACCTTAGTACTAATACAATGTCTCATCAGTATGTATTTCAAAATAATAATCAGACTTTCTTAATTGTGTTTGCATTATGTAGATATTTTTACATTTCAGACGTGATACCCTCAATGCGAGGACCAAAATAGGGGCTTCATACCTCCAAAACAGCTGCTTTATCGATCGACGTTCGTGCTATAACAGGGGTTTTATTGATCCAAAGACTTCTTAGCTTTCAATGTTGAAGTTTAAATTTATGTTTAGACATCTTTTAAGGTTTAAATATAAAGAACAAATCTTATCTAAATTCCGATGAATTGATTGAAAAGCAGAATGTTGGGGACCCATATTTTTGTATCAGAAATATAAACGTACCAGGAGAAATGAGCAACATAAAGACATCAAATCGATAGATATATTGCACTAATCATATAAGACAATTAGCTTAAGATGAGTATTTTATTATATTTAGAACTTGTTAATGACATTCGAGCATAATAAAAACTAAGACAAAGTTATGGAAGTATATGGTAAAGGATTTACGCTACAAACGAATATGTCCAGATTGACTTGAAATTCTTAATGGCTTCATTTAAATTTAGATTTATATTGGTTTTCGCGATCATTTGCAGGTTCATTACTGGGCCGGTGGAATGAGGTTAGCGATAGACGTCATCACGAAAAAATGAAGCTTGTAACCTTCTTACATGCACTGTTTAAGGCATCATTCAGGGAAGGAACTAACGAGGCTTTAGACTAGACGCAAAAAAGTCATCTCATGTTTTACGAGGGTTTGCGCTATCTGAATTTGGCTAAAAGCATAAAGAGGTCATCTCCTCAAGTTGTGTTAGGGTTTGCTGAAATGACGTCCATGATATTATTGAAGTCTCTCAGTGCACTGTCCTGGCAGTACTGAGCATATCCAGAGGAGACGATGGCTCAGATCAGTAGCCAGAGGCTAATTATCAGATTATGGATGGCACGCAGGAACACTTGGGATAAACTGAAATAAGTTGGGAAAAAAATTATTAAAAAAGTTATCTCAGTAGCATTTTAGAAAGAATCATAAAATAAATTAAGTAATTGATTTTTTCTGAATTTGTTTGCGAGATTGATATTGTTGACAAGATAAAACTATATTTTTTTCGGAGCTATTAAAAATTTTACCATCGTTTCTAAATGATTGAATTGTTATTTAAAGATGCATTTGAATGTCGCTTTTTGAAACGTTTTGTTCAACGTTTCCACAATTTAGTTTCGCTTGAATGGAGGAACCGGTGCCCCTTAGTGCATTCTGAATTTTCGCTTTAGTTAATGGATACCATGCTGTAATTCGTGATGATTTGAATGTCGATTATTGCCTCTAACTCAAGTAACTATTAAGTAATTGAAGGATACTTTGTCATCCATTTCTAAATAGTCGAACTTGCATAATGGAAATTCCTTTTTATTTTTTGTTTTTGTCTTTCCTAGTTTATTTCAGAAAGGTGACCGATTTGGATTAATTTGAAGTTGCTTTTTTTAAACGATTGCTTACGTGAATCTTTATAACGATGCGGTGATGATGCTGGTGTCACTGCTATAACCATTATAATTCAACTTCCACTTTCAGAATAGAATAAAAAGAATATTACATTGGGGTCCACTTATAGCACTATCTGTGATTGCTTTCATATCTACCTGTGTTGTAACGTGTCACCTTGTTTGGTGGCCCTTGAAAAGTTATGCATCAGTTGTCAATCTGAGTGTATTGTTTGGATGGCTTCACATTATTTTGTACAATTTCTTCAGAGCTTCACATATTGGGCCTGGTTTTGTTCAAGAAGGATGGAAGCCAGTAAGATTGTTGTATTTTAATAAATTTAAATTGTAACTTTCATATAGAACTACTGTTTGTTCAAAATATTCGTAATTGTCATTTATCATGAAAAACTTAATTTATGTAATATCATAAGCATAGAATAATACATAATAACTTGTTGTGTAATTCTCTGATCACTCAAGAGTGATTCAAGTTAAGCTTCAAAAATTGTAATATAATTACTTTTGTTGCTGAAGCAGTTCTGTGTAAGCTAATACTTATTTGATTTGTATTTGGCTTGATGTTTTTTTGAGGATTTTTTAAAATAAATATTTCACAGTCAGGTAAATTGACCATAGATTGAATTTTATTTTGTGAATTATGTTTCTATTTGATTAGCTATTTATGGCTAAACCTTTAACTCTATTAATCAAGTCTTTACTTAGTTTTCTCAAATTATATTTATGCTAAGAAGACAATAAGTTAATTTTAAAATCTCAGGATTGTAAAGATGACAGCATATTCCTACAGTTTTGTAATGTTTGCATTGCTTATAAAAGTCCCAGGTCACACCACTGCAGTAAATGTCAAAGGTTGATTTTGGCACTTGTTAAAGGAGAAATCATGATCATCTGATTGATTTAATGGCATTGCAGATGTGTTATGAAGATGGACCACCACTGTCCTTGGATAAACAATTGTGTTGGTCACTTCAACCACTGCAACTTTATTCTCTTTCTCTTCTTCACTCCTCTTGGATGCATCCATGCATTGAGTGTCCTTGTGCCTTCAACATATCGATGTTTCTTCAAGGTTTATCAAGCAGCTGCTTGCATTTTGCCTCCTAACTAATATAACCCAATTCATTCAGAATCACTACATGATGCATGGAAGTGAGCAACTGATTGACATGAGGATGGAGGTTCTAATCTGTTGCATGTTAGCGGTCGGGAATGCCATTGGTGTCATCATAGCTGTAGGTGGGCTGTTTGTGATGCAGGTAGTTCTCCTTATCTTTGGTTCCCAAATTTCAATATTGATATATTTGTTTTGAACAACGTCTTTATCTTTTGTTTAAATAAGCATATTATTTATAAAATAGATCTCAATTGAAATATGAATTTGATGATGCTTAGATTAGGTATGAATGAAATTAAAAACATGAAAAATGATCATTGGATTGTTGTAGCATTGTTGTGATTGCATAACATCTAAGTGCTAAATGACCTAAATGTTTTAGCTGAAAAATATTCTCAGAAATGAGACAGGAATTGAGAATTGGATCAAAGAGAAGGTTTTTTAAAACTTATTTTCAAATTCCTTTGTTTATTTTGATCATTACTCTCGATTGTAATAATTTATAAATTAGGATGCTACTCAAAATTTTTTTTTTAATTTCCACCCAAATGTGTTCGTAATATAAAAAAAAGTATGGCAAATTGTTTGTGTATTCTATTAATATTTACTGGTCGCTTAATGCTGACAATGTTTTACATGATTAGGTTGAATTGTTGACCAACAATTTCTTAAATAATCAATGGTTCAAAGCAATAATTTTAACTTAAATGTATTGATTTAAGTCTATTATTATCTATTGATGTCTATTAAGTGTCTGGTAGTTCTGAAAAGACTGTCTAACATCCTTGTCGACTCTGTTGCTGCAGCAATAAGGCTGGACTTGTTAGGAATTGCAAAGTAATGGCGATGTTTCTCTATCATTTGCAACAGGAACTGTTTCTGTTCCTCTTGAGTTGTTAGAATCCTATTGAACTCTTAAATTAAAGTCATTTATTTTTCGACTGCAGTGCCACAACAACTTCATCTAAGTCTGAGAATGCTAAACAGACTAAGACTTCACTTAAATAAGACACGAGTCCAGAAAATGTTTTAATCGTACATTAGCTACATCTTCATTCATTTGCTTGTAGCTTTCTAACTCACAGAATATGAGCAGATGAAACTCATGGAAATGTAAACTAGGCATTGAGTTCATTATAAAAGTGGTGAAGTGGCTAAGAGATATCAGCTTACATGCAGTTAGTTAAAGTTAGGAGTGAAACATAAATTTTAAAGCTGTAAATCAGTTTTGCAATCCAACATGCTTGATGGGATCCCATAACTGGCATGAGGACAGATGCAACAAAATCTAAATAAAATCCAGTCCATTTTCATACCTAGAATTTTGAACTAAACTCCAATAGTCACTGAATTTCTGGAACAACTTCATGCAGATGGTCCCATTAGTGTTTCAAATAACTTTATAACAATTATATGTGATACCTACATGCTAAGCTGATCAGATTTCTGCCAAGCTTTTAATCCAGAAGTTAGCCATGCACCTTTGAGCTCTCATGTTGCCGGCTTTGGTCTCAAAAGACATGAACTTAATCTAGCTGGCAAGGTTTCGTTCCTGAAAGAGATTAAACACCCTAATTACTTCTGCCTGTCCAGTTCTGTTGGCAATTTTGGTACCCCAACAAGTTCACTGTTCCATCTCCAGAATTGTGAGACAAACTCGTTTCTTTGGCCTTAAAGCAAACAACATTTTGTCATCCCAGTTCACAGTTAGTGGTGAATTTGGATCAAAAGATACTCGAATTACTTTGATGACGTAAGCATCATAGAATATAAATATATACACATATAAAATAGATTGCTAAAAATGCTTATTTAGCAATTCATTTTAGTTTGTTAATGTAAATTTGACAAAAAATTCAAATATTTATAACTCTGACCTCATTGAGCAACCAATAAATATTAATATATTTAAATGAAAATTAAAGCAGTTACTACATTTCATAAAAGGAACAACTCCAGAGAGTGGGCAATTAAAAATGTTAAAAGGAGTTTTAGCTCATATATTTGAGTGGCATCCTAATATACATTTAACTATTGTTTTCTTGTCGCATGCAATGGGCAATTTCTAAGGGGTTATGCTCAATTAAACAAAACATATTAATACTAATTGATTGTGGCAACAATAATAATTAAATGTCTTGGGCAAATCACCCTATTCATATTCTTTTTAATATCTGATGGTAATTTTAGTCCCTGAACAAGGGCATTAAATTCAATGAGGATTTTTATATTCTGATTTGATTTTTTGACTATTGAAAGGATGAAAAAATAAAAATAATAATAGTGCTATGTAGCAATAACTGTCTAAATAAAAAGTAAACTTTAACAATGATTGCTTTATGGTGCTCATATTGTAACAAATTTACAGTTATTATATTGTAACTTCGTTTCATAACTGTTACTAGAGACAACTATGTTATCTATTAAATTATTTGATACAAATAGGCAAACTATAGGAAGGGTGCCGACACATTTTTGTATCCATACGATCTTGGAAGATGGCAGAACTTAAGAATGGTTCTTTATTGGTGTGAAAGACCAGAACTTGATGGTATTTGGTGGCCAGTGAGGGAAGGTTGTCACCAATATTCGCTGACGGTTGGTATTAATAGGTTCAACTTTTGAGCCACTTTAATTACCTTAGACACTGATTAAGGCATTTTTGTAAATTCTAAAAATCTGATTTTAGAACTTAGATTGTAATGCTTGCAGAGTAAACACTAGATTTGTTTTAGATATCATAAGAAAATATGTTTAAATTATTTTTAAATCCAATTTTTGATATAGCTAACAATTTCTTGTTGATGGCACATTAGATAGAACAGATACAACAGAAGAGTGAAAAGAGATCTCTTAGACACTGATTAAGGCATTTTTGTAAATTCTAAAAATCTGATTTTAGAACTTAGATTGTAATGCTTGCAGTGTAAACACTAGATTTGTTTTAGATATCATAAGAAAATATGTTTAAATTATTTTTAAATCCAATTTTTGATATAGCTAACAATTTCTTGTTGATGGCACATTAGATAGAACAGATACAACAGAAGAGTGAAAAGAGATCTCTTAGACACTGATTAAGGCATTTTTGTAAATTCTAAAAATCTGATTTTAGAACTTAGATTGTAATGCTTGCAGTGTAAACACTAGATTTGTTTTAGATATCATAAGAAAATATGTTTAAATTATTTTTAAATCCAATTTTTGATATAGCTAACAATTTCTTGTTGATGGCACATTAGATAGAACAGATACAACAGAAGAGTGAAAAGAGATCTCGAAGCCTGATCTTCAACATAGTTCGGAAATTTAGGGGCTCTTGCTTTCCTTTGTGTTTTGGTTCTGGAGTCTGTTGTTGCCCTCCATGTATTGACGAACAGAGACTCAAAATCAAGCCTGGGGACCGTGTTCTCGTCTCCCGATTTAGAAAGTTTGTACTTTAACATTTGACACACTTAAATGACATTTGTTGGTATCAAATCTATTAAAGTACTTTTGACCAAAATTGTAAATATCCAATGAGATCTTGTAGCCAGTCATGGTTATCTCTTTGATTTTTTATTTCAAACAATAACAACTTACCAATACTATATTCACATTGCTCGTCAGGCACTGGTTATATGGAGAGAAAATGATGGATCACGAAATACATACAATATCAGATAGATGTAAGTTTCTGGAGCTCCAAATTTCTTATCCTAGGTAATTTAAAAATCACAAAATTACCAAATCATAGGCAAGAGAGAACGAGGCTGGTTCCCCAAGAAGTGTGGCATAAAGTCCTCAGAGCTCTTTATACCAGTTCGGAATGAGATTCAGAATGTCGAGAGATTAAACATTTTGGCAAATGAAAAATTCCTCAAGAAAAATCTTTAAAATTTTTATTTCTAGGTAAATTCCCCAATTTCTAGTTAAAAATTATGATTACCAATATTATGAAAGGGTGAATCATGATGTGCATCGTTTGATATTAAGCTCTGCTGAGCTTCAACATTCTAACTTGGAGAAAATGTTTCATTGCAAATTGTCTAGATGTTTATGAGTGAATCATTTTATTGAATACAAAGTTTTTTTTTGCACTTTTGTTTTATTCCTGCTTGATTTGATTTGGCCATACCTAAAATGACCATAGCTCTACTTCAAAATCAAATTGAATTGAATTTATAAAAAATAAAATGTCTTTTGGTGCAATTTGTCAGCTGTTGGCACATTCTGATTTCATTTTAATTTCAAATATTTAAAGCTTCTGCAGTATAACTGAGGTAGATCTAATACATCTTCCAGCCAAAGGCTAAAATGAAGTAGAGGACATTCAGCAGTTCAAAGGTGTATTTGGTGGAAGAGCCCTGTAACAATTTCAAGATGAATTTATTTTTAGACAAATTCTTTACCTAAGATTCACTGTAGCTTTCTGGAATTAGTTTAACCTTTTATTGAATTTTATATTTTTGAACAAATTGTTTAATGAATCAATGGGAATGCGAAACATTATCCTAACGGAATATCATAATGTAAAGATGTTAAAAAATAATGGTTGCAACAAAAAGTATCAAAGCTCAACATTTCTGTAATTTCCTTCTTCACACATTTCCTGGAAGTTGCAGCTATCGACATATCTGGCCAAGTATGATCTGACTTGCTTGTAGGGGCAGATGTTGTTTCCACAGATGGACCAGGTGATAGGATATTCTTTAAAAAGGAGTTCAATAAAGATCTCTTTAGAACATTCATGGAGGACAAATGCAACATTAGAAGCAAATGGATTGATTCTTGTGCTCTTGAAAGTCCGATTTCCGTGCTCTTCTGAATTATTGTGATAGAGAGGAGGGTGATCCATGAAAATACCAAGAAGACTAAATACTGGGTACAAAGTCTCAGCATGACTGAAGTAGTATGTTCCTTTTTTGAGCCTATTTTAGAATACAGAGGTGAGATAGTTTGAAGCAAGTTCAATCAGAAAAATGTGTTGGAATGTACCTATCTCCGGCAATAACCTTGTCAAAAGTCTTAAATATCTCAGAAACAAGTATGCAGCTTTGTTCATAACTTATTGTAAAACCTGGCCCTTTCTTCCAGTAATCCTGATCAAATAAAATCAAAAGTATGTCACATTTAAGAATTATTGACATAAAGTCAAACTAACTTCAAGGTCTGCAGCATAGTTCAAGATGCCAAGTGTTTCTTCGGACATAATTTCTAGCCAGTGCCTAGTACTAAATATTGCATCTTCGCATCCGGCAATATCAAGTAATGCATCCACTTCATCTGAATTTACAGTCATTTGGATATTTAGTTGCATGATACATCAATATTAAAAGAAATTCAAGAGCTTAAACATAACTCACTGACTGTGATATTCAAATTCTTAGTATTTGTACTGGATTCAATCAGTGAAGTCAATTTATTCATGTTCATGTTTATGAAGAGTTTTGCTTCGAGATCAGCTGATTCATTCTTGTCAACCCCATCAATATACTTGTCACAATAATCATAAAATCTAAGTAAGTCATCTTTGATTTGAGCTGGTGGGCTAAATTTGTAGTCAGAAGCATCTTGGAATCCCTTTAGGAATCCTCTAAAACTGTCAACTGTTCTATTTTTTGAAGTTGCATAAAACTCAACATCTTTTTCAGATGCAGATGCAAAGAGTTTCAAATATTTAGAGCCAAATCTATGTCCTAAATGTACATGTTCAACAATTCCACTTGGAGCAATATCCTTATTGTTATCATTTGGAAATTTGTTTAGAGTATCATTAAGCTTTTTATAGAGTTGAGGATCCATTGATGCTGACTTTAATTTCTCTAGTAAACTCCTTGCATATTTTACATCTTTTAAACTTGGATATCTTGTCCCATGTCGAAATATACCCGTGACATGGATTACTGAATCTTTCAAGCATTGTGGAGGTGGAGTTGAGTTTTGATGATCGTAAAACCCATCCAGAATATCCAGCTCCCTGGATAAATTATAAGACGATTTAGTGGAAAATCGTGGATGCACCTGGCTTTGTTGGAAGAGTGCTTGAGCCAGGAAAACACAACACATAACAAAGCATATTTCAAAACTTTTAGAATTTCCATACATCGCTTCGGTAACCAAATTAACTAGCGACTAAAAATCAAACGTCCAACATTATATATTAGAACTAATTCGATGGTCTATGCTTGTGAGAAAAGCAAACATTGAGCGCAAACACTCGAAATTCTACTCCCATCGCCTCGATGCGAATTGTTGTCACTCAGGGCATATTCGAAATAATTACAAAATTGTAATTCAAAACATTTATATGTACTTGAGTACTTGAAACTTGAGCGAAACAAATGAAAATAAAACAGGATTTTTCATACTAAAAAAAATTTATATAAACTTTATTCTATATCACATATTACGAAACAATTATCGCGAAGGGTGAAAAGACTCACAATCCTGTCTGAAGTCATTCCACAACATACCTTGGGCTGATTTTGAGGTTTATTTCTGAGGTACAGCGAAATTCTTCTGCCGCCCAGTATTGGAAGTTGTGCCGATTCACAAACCCATGAACTTCATGACGCCAGAGGATATTTTTTTAAAGAGATCAGACCAATCTTTATGTCGAGCCATCATCATCTCTCCAAATTCCTTACGAATGTCGAAATCTTCAGCTTTCTCTAAGCTGCGCGGTCGCGCAATTGACAATAAAAGGCCGCGCGACAGTTGGAAGTGATTTTTAATAATAACAATAATAATAATAACAATAATAATAATAATAATAATAATAATAATATAATAATAATAATAATAATTATAACAATAATAATAATAACAATAATAATAATAATAATAATAATAACAATAATAATAATAACAATAATAATAATTATTATTATTATAACAATAATAACAATAATAATAATAATAATAATAATAATAATAATAATAATAATAATAATAATAATAATAATAATAATAATAATAATAATAATAATAATAATAATAATAATAATAGCAGTTCATTTATTATGGTGCATTAAGCATAGCATGGTGTATATCAGGACCAAATCTCGCAATCGGCTTCAAACTGACCACTTGGAAATGCTCGACCAGCGTACTCGGAATGGTATTTGAAGAAAGACAGACATGAGAGACCTCTTTTTTGTGTCTACAATAATGATCTTGACGATGGAATATCATCTAAATTATCTAAATTTGTAGGACACAGAATTAAGCGGGAAAGTTAATACGAAAGAGTATGTGGATGAATTCCAGACTGACCTAAGTAAATTTTACAAGTAGTCACAAGTGGTATGATTAAGAGGACAGTGGTCAGCATAGATAAAAGCATTTGAAGTTGCACAAAACATTGTTGAGACCTCATCTAGAGTCAGGGACATAATATGAAGGGGGAGGGTAGGGGGGGGACAATGGCCCCTCCCCTGATTTTAGACCAGACGCAAAAAAAAGGTCATCTCCTCATATTTTACAAAGGTTTGCTCTCCCCTTGAATTTTGTCTAGAAGCAAATAAAGTCTTCTAGAGTTGATCAAGGGTTTGCCTCTCTTGGAAAAAGCTGAAATGACGTCCCTGTCTGGAGTATTGCATACAAGTATTGAATCCCCACTTGAAGAAGGATATTGAAACTTTATAAAGGGCGCAGAAAAGAGTAACATGGATGCTTAAGGGTTTAGAAAATCTGACTTATGAAGATATATTAAGAAAATTTTAGCAGGAAGAGATAGTTTAAAACCTGAACATTTCTCCGAGGCCACCAAAAGTAGTTCTACAAGATGGTACAGATGTTACACAGGAAGGTAACGGGTGACATAACGGCTACTTTCAAGAATAATTACTTCAGCGCAAGAGTAGTTAATCTTTTGAATAAGCTTGATGAGGTTGGACAATATATTCAGATTTGGTTGAACTATGTAAAATACTATCTAAATTTGGATATTGATTGAAAACGAAGGATGGGTTTATCACACAGAAATTCTTCTTAAACAACCATAAATAAAATATCATGTGGAACCATAAGAAGAGGCAGACTTTCAGTAACTAACATTACCGTAAACACTAAGAAATTAATTTTATTTGACAACCCATGATCATCTTAGTGGCAACGTTAGCATATTTTCCTTTAATGGCCCTTAACCATCTTAATACCTGAACAACGGACACCAAAATTACATCATGTCGCTATTTTGGTAGGGTAAGACGTCCAGCCATGTTGTAGGGCTTCTAATAGTTTAACAAAGTAATCGATCTGAAAAGTAAATAAGAACATTTCACTCCAAACAAATTTCAACAACAAAAAAATCTATCTGCAAATAAGAACATAGTAGTAATTCCCATTGAACATGGAATATATGCAAAACACCTGAAAAATTAATAAAATATATATGATATATATTATAATTATAGGTAATATAAAAGACGAAGTTACTTCCCAATCACACATAACCGTAATTGAAAACATGTTTTGCGACACCCTTAAGACAAATAAAAAATAGTTTATTTAAATTTTATTTAATTAAATCTATTGTAATTTAAAGGTTACTTAAATTATTTCATTAATTTACCATTTTGGACAAATATTTTAGTAGTTGTGCCCCCATCTCCTAATCCACTCACAGTATGCGGACCCCCTGTAAAGTGTTCACCACTGAGTTTCATCATGCGTAACAATTATATTGATTGGTTACGAACCACGCACGCAGCATGCACATGTTTTGCAGCCTTAAGACAAATAAAATGGTTTCCCTGTTAAAAGACGTCCAGGTCTTGATGGTCTTCCAATGTTTTAACAAAATAATCGATCTGAAAAGTATATAAGAACATTTCCCACCAAACAAATCTCAACAAAAACAATCTATCTGAAAAGAAAATAAGAACATTACAAAATGTAATTGACATAGAGCATGGAATGTATCAAAACACTTTAAAAATATCACAATATGTATGAAAATTATAAGCATTATAAAGTAGAATTTACTTTTCGATCATACATAATCTTTCATACCTAACAATTACATTGATTGATAACAAACCGCGAAGCAAACAATTTTGCGACAAATAGCATGGCTATGATTATTTGAAAATTTCATATAGTTGTCCTCTGAAAATTGTCCTCATATCTCAATTTAATGTTATGCCAAGAACATTTGTTGATTCTTATAAGAGTTTTGGAAAAATTATTCTAGAGATGTTTGTTCTTAGTATGAATAAAGCATTTCCTCCCCTCATAAGAGCCCAACCATTTTGGCAGCTCAGCGTCAGTATTATTATTATTATTATTATTATTATTATTATTATTATTATTATTATTATTATATTATTATTATTATTATTATTATTATTATTATTATTATTATTATTATTATTATTATTATTATTATTATTATTATTATTATTATTATTATTATTATTATTATTATTATTATTATTATTATTATTATTATTATTATTATTATATTATTATTATTATTATTATTATTATTATTATTATTATTATTATTATATTATTATTATTATTATTATTATTGTTATTATTATTATTATTATTATTATTGTTATTATTGTTATAATAATAATTATTATTATTATTATTATTATTATTATGTTATTATTGTTATAATAATAATTATTATTATTATTGTTATTATTATTATTGTTATTATTATTATTGTTATAATTATTATTATTATTATTATTATTATTATTGTTATAATTATTATTATTATTATTGTTATTATTGTTATAATAATAATAATTATTATTATTGTTATAATTATTATTATTATTATTATTATTGTTATTATTATTATATTATTATATTATTATTATTATTATTATTATTATTATTATTATTATTATTATTATTATTATCTCTCATGTTTAGCGAGAGAACTTGTTCATATATCGTGCCGCATTTGCAACGCAACTGTCAATGATTTTACGCACCGAATTAACCCAACTCACAACCTCTTGCAGGTTAAGCTTCACAGATTTCTGATCCACACCTGCATTTCTTAGAATTTCCTTTGTCCATCTGTTAGCTGACGTCATCATACTCTGCTCGCCATTTGCGGATCATTTGGATGTCTAAATTATTTTTTTACAGAAAGTTATAAGATTCTTGTCCACTGAGTCATCACGATTCCTTTCTTACATTCAATAGAACAGCTTTTTCTTTGTACTAAATTTGTACGAGGTGCCGATGTTCCACAGATATTATTTTAACTCAAAACATCAATAGGTCAGTTCCTGATTAATATTCATGCGCTATCGGATTGGCTATGTAACATTTGCAAACCTCTGACCTAGAAGTGCTTCTGCTAAAGTGACCTTCCATTCAGCTTGTTATTTTAAAAAATGAATAGCCAATAAATGTAAAATTCTAGACTAAAATATTGTAATGCTAATCGGATTTTTGAACAAATTTTAACATTAAAATAAAATTTTGCAATTTATTTACAAAACATTTTTTTGAACGTCTCATTTTCATTTTACTAAAGAGACATTTAGAAAGGAGAACATTAAAACGTAGTCAATTCAAAAATAGTATTGATAAAATATTTCTAAATGACTAAATATTTGAACTGTAACTTTACGAGAAGCAGTTACAAAAATATCTGTCAATGAGTTCTTTGCTTGGGTTGTTACCAAAATTCAACTTTCAAATATTTGCAATATGGCTGTCCAACAAAAAAAATTTAATAGAGGCGATTTAGTTTGGTAAACGTTTTATGTGTTTGTAGTAAATATCACATTGTCTAATATTCGACACTGGAAAATTTTTTAACTCGATGGATATCGCTTTAATATATCTTCTAAGGCGGTGTTTATAATTTTCAGGGCTAAGGTGAAAGGATTTCCCCCTTGGCCTGCCAAGGTATTGTACCATTTGGTGACTTTCTTTAATGTTGTCAAATATCTATCTGACTTGTTTCCGTACCTCAATCAATAAATCACGAGCGTCATGCGATTTAGCAGTCTGATAACCTCGACATTACTTGAAGCATTTAAGCTTACAAGTAATTGCTAAAGTTTAATAACTTTCTAGTTAGAAGATACAATTTTGTGTAATGCATTCTAAAGCTGTTATTGCAATGATTCATATTTCCTAATTTCTTGGAGTTTGGCATATATAGCTTTTACTTATGCTTGAAATCCAAGTTAATCATTTAAAGATGTACAATTTCTTTAGGTTTCAAAGCCAAAACTTGATGATGACATTAGAATACCAAGTTCTGGGACATTTGAATATGTCACATTTTATGGTTCAGACACATAGTTAAGTGACTTTTATTTGTGATCATTGTTAAAAACTTTTAAGTCTTTAATACAAGGCCTCATTTTTTCAGTTCATTTGTCCATCCTGATCTGTTGTGGCCTTATGAGGATTTTAAAAACAAATACATAATGAAAGATAAAATTCCAGAAGGTTTTGAGGATGCCATTGAAGAAATTGAAGCTGCTTTAAAAAGAAGAAAAGCAAAGGCTGCTGGGGTCAGTATAATTTAGGAACTAATGTTGCCATCACAATTTTGAAAATGTGTATTGTGGTTATGGTAGCTAGCCTAAAATTGATTTGTATTAGAATCCAACTGAGCATTGCTGATTTTGGAATTATTGTTTCATGGATTCTTGACATATAATAATTTGGAAAGGGTGAGGTATGTCTGCATAGAAGAAATTTATTTTATTGTATCTATGTAGTGATAACTTAATGTTGTATATAAGATATTGTCCAATTTATGAGCCAATATGTGTTAGTTATTTTTTTTAAATAGTACTTTGGGATTTCCAGGAAGCGGTTGATGAATCATCTTCATCCTCAGATGAATCAATAAAGGTTTAAAGTATAATAAATTATTTCAATTAAATTGTTTAATTGGAATAACACTTTAACATACAATGTTTGTAGGAGGAGCCACAAGAAGTTGAAACTGAAGACAATCAGGTTGAAAATTTTGTATTTTCTTAAAGCTAATTATTATGTGCAAGATAACATTTTTTTTGGGCTATTTAACTCATCTTGCACTGCTAAGGAATAACCTTAGAATAAGGTGATATATAAGTGGTTGGGTGGTGATACATAAAGATGATAAATATTGTAGAGTCTTTGCATCTGTTATGGATACATGAGACATTGAAAAGATAGACTAAATATGAATACAAACTATTGTGTAAAAACCACTTGTCTTTGATAAATTCATTTCAAAGTCAGTGAATATAGTTTCTAAGACATGTTAGATAAAATGTAGAGATAAAAATAGTTAAATTTAGGCTTATGTAACATCCTTACGACTGTAACATTAAATAAATTATCATCTTCACCTAGATTTTTAAAATAGTCCTTGTTTGTCTATAATGCAAAGGCCATGTTTGTAACAATAATAATGGTATTATGGTATAAGAATTTCTAAATATTGGTTCATGTGAATTGTTGTAGCTGCGCAGGCATCTGCCCAGAAGAAAATCTTCTTTGGCATTTTTCCAACAGCAGCAACACCAAGATGAAGCTGACACAGAATCATCTGTCTCAAGTGCTCCTTCATTCAACGAGGTGAAGAAGAGGAAAAGTTCTTCTGAGATTCAGAAGATGGTCGATAAAACACCTACTAAGAGAATTAAAAAGTCAGACAAAACTATGAGTGAGAAGAAAAGGAAATCTGATGTCAAAATGGACACAAAAAGACAGGATGGAAAAGTTTGGCAGGATCATGTCGAATGTGACTACAAAAGTGGAGGCTTCAAGAAATCAAAGCAGTCATTTTTCCAGACCCCTTCCCCAAACAAGTCTGTTGAAAAGTTTCTTCAAACTCCAAGACACCTCTGTAAAATGAAATTCGTTAGTTAATATTTAATATTTTTAATCATAAGTTTATTTGTGCAGCGCAATTTGAGTGTAAGTGTCAGGGCCTCTCAACCATTTGCATAGCACTACAGTTAAAGGGCGCTTTGTATCAGTGCAAGTTGGGTTTCTTACACATCACGTAATGACTGTTGTTCACGGCATGCTATCCTCTGAGCTACCTTGCACTCAGTTTAATTACAAAGTAGTCTGAAATACGGTGGAGTTATTGATGTTTCAGGAATTCACATCTTCAACCTTCTTACCTGATGTTTTGCCTCGTCCTTTGCAAGATAATTTCAAGATTGGCTTCCTTGGCCTTGGTAAAATGGGCTCAATGATAGTGAGGGGTTTGCTTAATGCTGGATTGAATGTTATGGTCTGGAACAGGACTCCTTCCAAGGTAATGGATATTTCTAATTAATTTTGCTGTTAGAATGATTTATCAAATTTTTAGTAATTATTTAAAATGTCAGTGCAAGACATTTGTTGAACTTGGGGCTGAAAAAGGCAGTACTCCAGCTGAGGTTGTTCAAAGCTGTGACATTACCATATCTTGTGTTGCAGATTCTAGAGCTTTGAAAGATGTTGGTTGTTATATTTTAAAATTAATTTCTTAGAATATTGTATTAGTTCATTTTTTGAGAACTTTATGAACAATGACTTTATTCCTTATTAATTTAATTAGTATTTTCTTTTTACCTTTTTTAATTTTTATGTGGGAATAAGAATAACTAGATTTATGTTGTGTACTGTTATGCACTTGTGAAATTTTACTTTATCTTAAGTATTGAAATTGTCTTGTGTGGATTTAAGCTGACATCAGGCTCAAATGGAGTATTGGAATCCATTGTTCCAGGAAAGTCTTTTGTTGACATGTCAACAGTTGACATTGATATCATCACCGAATTGAATGAGGTTTGTTAACAATCTGCAATTAAAAACATAACTAAAGCTGTTTTGAGAAAATATAGAAATATTATCATATTAATAGTTATTATTTTGACATCCTTATCCATTGGTGAATTATTGAAATGATTAGTTAAATCTTCATTGGTAATGAGTTGTTATCTCTATGGCTTTTAAGCTTTTATCTATTGCTATCTATAGCTACAGCACTTGGCCAATTGGTGTTTATTTTTTAGAGATGATGAATTTAGTTAATCTCTTTTTTTTTAATATAATATATTAAAAACTATATTTAATAAAAGATTCTCAAAAAGTTATGGTACATAATTGATAACCATTAGTCATGTTTGGTGGTAATCCAACTTTTGAAATGAGATGGCTGGTGTTGAGACTTTTGATATCTTCTCCTTTTTTTTAGGCCATTCTCAGTCGTGGTGGTAGGTTCTTAGAGAGTCCAGTCATTGGAAGTTTGGATTCCAATGAGGAGGCTGGACAGCTGGTAGTGGTTGCATCAGGAGACAGGAACCTTTTTGATGACTGCTGTTCTACATGTTTTAATGCCATTGCTAAGAAAGCTTTCTATTTTGGTATGAAATTCAATTCACTAATTAACCAAGACTTGACTTATGCATTATCATTTCAGGCAGCATAGGTAGTGCAACCTGCATTAAACTTATCATCAACATGATCCAGGGAACTTTGCTGGCTGGTTTGGCTGAATCACTTGCACTGGGGGAAAAACTAGGACTTGATCAAGCACAAATGCTCAATATATTATCTTTACTTCCTGTTGCCTCAAAATTAAACTCCCTCAAAGGAGATGGTTATACTATTACTCATTTGAAATCAAATTCTCCATTTTCATCTTAAATCTGAGGGCATTGAATTCATTTCCAGCAATGATAACAAATCAATTGAGCACCAGACAACTGTCTCTGGAGCACATGCAGAGAGACCTTAGACTGGCTCTGTCTCTCGCTGAATTTGTTGAGCATCCACTCTACACTACATCAGCCACAAATGAAGTAAGTCATGCTTATGAGTCGTGATTTGATATAACTCCAATTGTGTTTATTTTTCTCCAGCTATTTAAAAAAGCAAAGGCAAGAGGCTATGGCGATCATGACACAGCAGCAATCTACAGGGCAACTGACTAAATCAAAGAAAGCATCCTTGGACCTTAGCAGATTTTCAGTTTATTTCTGTGTAATAAATATCACTTAAAAACTACAAAAACTGTATTATGCACACTAATTCCCTTGGGAGCATGCATCAAAAATCACTACTAGAAAGATGATGACCAGTGGTTGCATTCCCACAATTCAGCTAGAGTTGAAACAAACAACCACGCGCAGCTGGGATGCTCCGCCAATGGGGCACCACACCTCTATAGTAGCACTCAAAAATAAAATGTAGTTTTAGTTTACCCACTCAGAACAACACTATCAAACTGCTTTCAGACACTACCCAAACTCCAACTAGTAGCAAATGCCTAGCCCAAAGAGACATACCCCCCTAACATATCAAACACAAAACACCAGTTAATTGGTTTATAAATCTTCAAAACGGTGTGGGACAAGCTGTCATTATCTATGAAACATTTCCTTGTGATGATAAATGTCATCGTGGTCTCATTCAATCATACTCAGTCAATAGAAACATGCTTCTTATTCGTCTTTGTCCTCATCGTCAGATCTTTTCCTCTTAACGCCCCGACTACCTGTAATACAAAACCATTTCATGTGTCACTATTTTCAGTAATAGACATTGTAATTGTCAATTACCTTGAATTACTTCTGTAGACAAGTTGGCAACTCCTTCATTTTCTTCCTCCTCATCCAGACTCTCATCATCATCATTGTCATCTTCAGGTTCAAAATCTTCACCTTCACTATCATCCTACAAGTTAAAAGTAATTTGACCCATTTGAGCTTGCATAAACACGTGAAAATTTATAAATTTTAGAATGAAATGTTAACCAAATCAAAACAAAAAAAGCACTGTTTGCAGCATTGACAATACCTCAAGACCTGATTTCTGCAAATAACTGAGACCTACATCATCTCCATCTTCTTCCTCTGAACCCTCCTCATCATCTTCATCATCATCCTCCCCCTCATCTACATCACCATTAGCCTCTTAAAAAGGACAAAAGCAATTTTTAGCATATGGATTTGACTGCAAAAATGAGATTGTACTACCTTCCCCATCCTCATCATCTTCGTCTTCCTCATCATCAGCCTCTTCTTCATTTCTATCTGTTCCATCAAGATATTCAAGAGTTGGGAGAAGTTCAAAAACTTTGCTTCTGTAGTCATCTATGTTGGTCACTTCACAGTTAACCAAGTCAAGGTTTTTAAGGTTTGGTAACTCTTTCTAAAATACAGTTCGTAAACCATGAAGAACATCTTCCAGTGTCAAGCACAAACATATACACTCACCAATGGTTCCAAGCTTTCAAGGTCCTTAATCTTATTCCCACCAAGGGCAAGTGTTGTAATATTTTTACATCCTTGAAGAGCATTCAAACCAGATGACAATCTGTTGTCACACAGCTCCAACTAAAATAAATTATTATCAGTGAAAACAACTTAAATAAGCCAAGAAAACTAGTTCTCCTAACCTTCTTTAGCTTCGGAAGACTAGGGAAACCCTTAAGCGTCGTTAGACCAACATTATTTAAGCTAAGTGATGTTAGGTTTTTGAACTCATCTGTGAGCCCCTGAATGTTTGTAGACCTCGCGCTGTCTAAATTGAGCTCCGTAACCTGCAGCATAAAATGCCGTGAGTCTTGGTAAATTTTATCATTTTGCTAAGTGTTAGTTCAAAATCTTTCGATGCGTTCGACCAATTTTCGACAACTGCAACGAGGCACAATGGCGACACATCTAGATGTTGAACAACCAACATCAAGCAACTAAGACAAGCACATAATGCAATATGCAATGAAAACAAATCGAAAAACATGGCACCAAAATCCAAAAGTAAGTGCAAATAGAAGAATGTGTGTAACTAACATCTCCTGGGTGCATTCCTCGTTTTTCGAGTTCAATTCTCTTTTCCATTGTGCTGTAATAATCTGTAAGATAACTTATTAAGACAAAATAGTAACAGAGATAGGAGAGACGGCAGTAATATACGCGGAAGAACCGATCGAAGTGATCAACTATAACGCCTCAAAACAATGAACCTCACAACCTATGGCCATAGACCGGAAACTCTACCACAAAGTCGCTTCCCGCTTCTAATGAATATTTATTATTCCTGACGTCACTCAGCTTGCTAAATAAATTTCGCCAATAGAATTCTTGACCCAATAATATTCGCCAATGAAAAATAATATTAATATGTAGGTCACCCCAAGTGCTCACGAAGTTGGCAAGCAAAGAACCAATTCAAAATGATTATTAGAATATTATTAAAATTACACTTTTATAAAATGTTAATTTATTATTATTTTAAAAATATTTTTAATACATGTGAAAATTGTCTTAAAGTTAATATATTATTTATTTTGCGCCGGTGTAACAATGTTAATTGACTTCACCACAAATTCTTTACAACTTACATTTATAACTTGGTAAATCTAAAATATTTGATTTTAGCATGCTTAATCACTCTAGCTGAAAAACTGAAAATTAAAAATATTAATCATTTGTTTTTATTCTTTTTTTTAAATTCTTATCATTCGTTTTTATTCTTTTTTTTTAAATTCTGCAGTTTAGTTGAAATTCATGTGTTTTTTTACTTCTGTTTTAGTCTCCGGCTTATCCGATAATTGTAATACATAATCAAAGACAAAGGTAATAAAATTAAATTCTCTTGTTTTCCAAAAATTTAGACGAACAAATAAATTCAATTAAATTCATTTTAATTAACAGATGTTTATTTCTTAAAGTATACAGTGCATTAAGTTCATATATAAAATATTTTGCCTAAATCCCCAGTTTCACATTTTCTAACAAAAAGCTACAAAAAATTAGTTGACAATTATCTTTATTGTTTTAAATAAACACCTTTTGATCTCAAATCACGAATTTGAACATTATTTAAAGCATACTTTAAAAAAAATTAGTTGTATGATGTAACGTTAACTGCTTTCAGGCGGTCTTCGATCAAGTCAACCAGGTCATACATTCCGTAATCGTAAGCCATTTGTGGACAACTCACAAAATAACAATTAATTACTTTAAGTGACTTGCTGTCACTTAACGAAACTATGTCCTGTAAAGAAATTCAACATATCTGGTAATGTATCATAGTAATGCGAGGATGCGATGCTTTTTGAATATATATTAAATGGCTTCTTACAAACTTCAAAGCTTTGTGACCGCAGTCTATCTTTCTTTTTATCAGCATTTTAGCAATCTTATAGTTGCGACATCTCACAGCAGTCATAAGAAGGTTTTCTCCAAACTGTGACACGGAAGCAAATTGTAAGTGATCATTATTTGAGCAACACAAATCAAAGTTTTTCATTAAACGTTTACAAACCGATAAACAGTTTATTTCCACGTGTCTCAACATTTTTCTCAATTTATCACGATCGCCATCCATAACTGCTTTGTGTACTTTTTGAATCTGAAATTAAATTTTATTAAATTGAAGTATGATAATTGATGATATAATATAATATAATATAATTAATATAATATAAGATAATATAATATAATATAATATAATAAATATAATATAATATAATATAATAGAATATAATATAATATAATATAATATAATATAATATAATATAATATAATATAATATAAGATAATATAATATAATATAATATACTATAATATAATATAATATAATCTAATATAATATAATATAAGATAATATAATATAATATAATATATATAATATAATATAATATAATATAATAATATAATATAAGATAATATAATATAATATAATATAATATAATATAATCTAATATAATATAATCTAATATAATATAATATTAATATAATATAATATAATATAATATAATATAATATAATATAATATAATATAATATCCTATAATATAATATAATATAATATAATATCATATAATATAATATAATATAAATAATATAATATAATATAATATAATAATAATATAATATAATATAATATAATAAATATAATATAATATAATATAATATATATATAATATAATATAATATAATATAATCTAATATAATATAATAGTTGAATTCTCCGGATTTAAAAAATATAAAGGGGCTAAATGACAACAGGAACATTTTCATCATCCTTGCTCTCGTGACTGCTCCTGTGGTACCTCATGTCATCTCGTGATCAATTTATGTGCAAAACTTCTGGCTCCAAAAAGGCGTAAAGTTTAAAACTACTTCGGTAATTCTGCATAGTCCATGATTTCAATATTGCATCGCTAGTTTTTGAGATTTAAAATCTTTGTACAAATTTTCCTTCAGCGTAATGCATGGACGTCTTTATTTTTATTTTTTGGGGGGGGGGGGGGGCTCAGAGGAGACAACGGTCGGCTCTCCAGTTTTGGCTAGAAAGATGAAAAGGTTATCTCAACTTGTGCGAGGGTTCCCCCCTTGGAAATAGTTGAAATGACGTTCCTGGTTTGTTATGAATGAATTTTGTATATCCAAATTAATTTAATTGCGAGAACAGAGACATTTTGTTCGTGCATCTTAGCTCGGAACTTTGTAGCAAAATGTTAAACAGGAACACTTGCTTCAATCACGCTTCATTGATTGGAAAGCTAGAATGCTTCTGACTTGTTATGAATAATTAAAGATGGACCACCGAACGTTTTTCCAAAATTTCTTTTCAAGATTTCTTTAGTTTACGCTATTTTAGCGACTTTCCATTCTGTCTTGGTATCCAATTTTACCCACCTTTCCGCTCATATCTTATGATACTTTCAAAGTTATCATCGCTAACTCTCAGGCCCAAACTCCAGCTCCTGAAAAATTACTTGTTATCGTTTGAATTTGATAATTCATTAAATCCATTACTCCAAGGGTCCAAAAGAATTGACATGCCGCTCTGTGAACGTCCAAAGTAGATATGTAAGTTTTGTGACACTGAAAAGATAGTGGCAGAAAAAGAAAAAAAAGTTATGTAGCAATGGAGTCAAATTTTCCAAGGAAATCGAAAATATATTGTAGAAACATTCAGAATCATTACTAATAACCAATAAAATAAAACTAGAAGTATTTCACATCTAACCAATGGTCATTTGCTTTAACACCAACCTTTAAAATGTTTGACATCTTCGACAACTAAGTCAAACTCTGGAGTTGAATTTCAATTTGCTGTAAAACTTGGTCTAAATTCTCAACAGAAATCTTAAAATTACAGTAATGTGTTGGGATGCCAATTAAAGCGCATACCCTCGCATCGAGCAAGTGAAAACT
Organism: Whitmania pigra; assembly: GCA_021613335.1. Lineage (NCBI taxonomy): Eukaryota > Metazoa > Annelida > Clitellata > Hirudinida > Haemopidae > Whitmania > Whitmania pigra. The sequence continues at coordinate 864,876 of JAJTWR010000231.1, read as the reverse complement.
TTCATGTCGATTTTATAGACTGTGATAGATGTACGCTAACATTTAGGTCTCTTATATAATTAATTTTCAATATTACGAGTGATAATAAAATAGTTACATTACATACGATTTGTCAAAGCTACAGCCTCTTTTTCGGTAACTTTTTGGAGAATTTGTTCAATTTCATCAGTGACAGCCAGTCACCGACAGTATCTTTGGTTCGAATAGAAGTTGAAATATGCAGAGCTTGTAAACCTGGATGTTTCATTAAATACAACGATACGAATTGATGGATTAGAATTAAATATTTTAAAATTAAGAAAGGTGGAAGACCTACGATACGGTCTCGTTGGTAAGATTTGTGCATGCGAGAATACTAAGTTCCAAGCGGTATGGGTACCATGTATGCCAAAGGTTGTGTGACGCGTCGCGGCTAGATAGTGCAAGGTAAATAAGATCATTACAGATAGGTCTAAGGTTTAACACACGTGAGGATTCTTCGCCAGAAAACTAATTATCATATCGTTCTTCAGATTATGTATTTTTGAATGCTCTAAAATGTAATCACGAGTCTGTATTATAATAAAAACTAGCAAACTAATTCAGATTTGCTAGAAATACATTGCCTCAGAAGTTAATTTGGTCTAAATCCTCAACAACGCAGAGTTAGATTAGTATGAATATATTTTAGTTGGTGGAAATGTGTTTTGCAGATAAATGTAGATTTCAAGTCAGATATATTTATTGCTGGTAGTAGTTGCTAAAACAAGATGGTCTTATTTCAACATTAGGTTCAAAAAGCTCAATATCATAAGGAATTTAAACTTTACATTATTTAACTTTTGAAGTATTTTGACTGCTCAAGTGTGATAGGGCCTTTTCTTTAAGATTGGTTGATAGATAAAGATCTGAACAATTCTAAAATAGCTGAATGTAGCATATAAAATGTAAGCTTAACAGGAATGACATCTTAAAATGTTTAAGGACTTGTCATTTAAATGATTAATCCATCTTTATTCTTTATAATGATTTATATTACACTAGAGTTTTATTCTTCAATAAAGCTAAAGAATTGCAATTTGGTTTTTATGTAGTAATCATGGTTGCTCATTTCATCTGCCTTCTCTACACAGGATTTGTGGTTTACACATCTTCTCCAGGCTCAAGTAAGTCCTATTGACATTAATATTACAACTATAAATTATGAAATTATTATGTAAACTTTTCAGGCTTGTTTTCATGGCATCCTACATTAATGGCATTATGTGTGAGTAATTATAACAGTCTTTTGGTCAATTTATGTGTTGCTTAATTTAAGTTGTCAACTCAAATTTGCTTAAAATTTAGACTCCATCTTTTTTCTAAGTTACAGTAAGTCGGTGTCGATATTCCGAAAAGCGACGATCTTCTTTCGGCCATTTAAAAAGCAATGAAAAAAAATATGTTTTTCACAGGGATATAGAAGTATTTTGCTTACCTGAATAAATAAACTTTTAGTTCACCTTTCTCATGGTTCAAGGACTGCTTATCTTCTCTCCTCAAAGTTCTCTCTTCGTGGGTGCAACTAGGAAAACTAAAACGACGTGCCACTGGGTTCTAATGCTCGTCGCCCTGGTTACCGGCGGCTTGGGTCGGTTTGAACGTTCGTTAGTCGTCGAGATCTACGGAACGAAACGACTACGTTGCATTACCACGTCCTGCTAATTAGCTCGGCTGTTATTTTAATATCACTTTGGCCGTGTTGTAATAATTTGTACGTTTGCACGATCGTAGGTTTCCTGGCCATTTATACGAACAAGGAGAATCACGGAAAGCCTCACTTCACGTCGTGGCATTCGTGGCTCGGTGCGGCGACGCTCGTCTGCTGCGCGACTCAGTGCTGCGGAGGTGCAAATCTACTCTACGTCAAATCCTACGCCAAGTTTCAAACCGTCTCCAGTTGGCGACTCGTCCACGCGACCTCCGGGTTGTTGCTGTTCGTGCTCGCTGCGTTCTCCCTCGTCACGGGCATGTTCACCGATCGGTTCGCGGCCGTCGTCACCGGAACCTCGTGGTACGCCTGCGTTTCTTGTCCGCTCGTCCTGTTGTCGATCGTCGCGACTCAGGTCAAGAATGCTTTCCTCTCGACAAAGGACAATTCGTCGAAGCCATCTTCCGTTCAAAATTGAATCCATTTTATCTTTGCGTAATGATTGAATCCGACATTATCGAGTTGCCAATTCCCGTTCGAAGGTCGTGTCGAAATCGATTGCGAGCATCGATCTTATTTGGACGGATATCCTTACTGTTTTTTGTAGGAATTGATCCTAATTTAATGTTATCTGATCAGAAACATGCTTTCTTAATCTTGCACTGATTACCATGCTCTTAGATTAAAAAATCTTGTTTTGATTTATTTTGGGTTCACTTTAATATTGTTGAAATACATTAAGTAGGGTCTAAGTAAAATAAAGAATTGATCTTTGTCATTTATTTTAAGATCATGACTGCATGTAAATCTCATTTAAAGATAATGATAATATTATACAAATTTAGAAAGCTAATGATTTGTTTGTAAGATTTTATTTCCTCCATAAACAGCATAAATGAAAAGGGATGGAAGTGAAACACAAAATATTCCTGATTCTGAAAGATTGTAGAGGACAAAGATGTTTTGATTCGAGTTGTATTGGGGCTTTTGAAGCTCGGAACTAGTTTCATCATGAAAAGGCAGAGAAAATGAATAAATACAAAGAATATGAAACAGTATGCTGCTGTGCTCATAGCAATAAGTGCATTGGGAACAATAAGCAAGAACTATGTAAGAAACATGGAAAATATTCTGGGACAGGGGTCTCCAAAGATTTTTAGCTGGATGCCACATAGCTGACTTCCGAAGTCACGTCGAGCCAAACGGCTACCTTTGTTTTAATTTTTTTCTACACAAATTAGTTTTTTAATAAAATTACTTAATCCATGGGCCGGATTTGAGACCTTAGAGCAGCGGTTCTCAAACCTTGGGGGTCACCTGGCGTTTTTGCCAACAATTTTAAATATATATTAAAAAGTATTTTTTGAAGACAGAGAGGTGCTATGTAATGTTATTAAGGAAATAACAATATTCGATCACATCTCATATTTCATTGTTGGCAAATATTATCCATATTTATTTATTAATGCATATTTCTTCATCATTCAGTAATGCCTTGCTTTCTTTGACTGGAGTTCGTGAAGTTGATAAAAAATGCTTCAATGCATAAACAAAACATCAAAATAGAATCTAGGTCATGTGGTTGAATTAGCTGATTGACGAATCACCCAATTATCACTGACAGGTAATTTGGTGCCTTTTTTAAAATTTAAAGCTCATTACCAATGAAACTTCCAAGGGATTTAGCTAAACAAGAAACTTAAAAAACAAGCTAAATTTGGTCCGTAGACCATATTCAGATGCTTTCAGAAAAGTAGTTTGTTAAGCGTCAGCACAACCACATCTAGGCTCACAAGAAGGTCCGGCTAAACTGGGCAAAAAAGATGCTGAGTTCAGAAATGAAAACTTACATTTTCAGATGAAAAGAAATTAAATTTGGATGGCCGAGATAGCTATAAATATTATTGGCACGATGTCAGGGAACCAGAAAAAATATTTTGTTTTAAAAGAATTTCGGAAGCGGCTCAGCGATAGTCTGGACTGCCATTTCTTCTTGTGGATCATCTCAACTCGTTTTCTTGGAGAGGAAGCAGAACTCACCAGAAATATATTGAAACACTAGATCAATTATCTAATCAATAATCAATCTCTTTTGGCTTTGTGATAAGTTTGGAAATGATGAAGTGAAAGGCGTAACAGCGACAATGATCCTTGAGTCAAAGGTCGACTAATCATTTTTGTTGCTGGGGTCGCCGCAGTAATTGTCGTGCTGTCTGGAGATCACAGCGTTACAAAGGTTGAGAACCACTGCCTTAGAGGGTCGGGCGTACTTTGGAGACCCCGGTTTGGTTGGGTTCGATGGACAACCATCACCTCGGCAATGCCAAAAAATTGCGCTTCTTGGAACTGCTGGGATTTTGAGAGAATTATCTGAATCTTGATCCCTGGCAGAGATCAACTACTGCCAGTTTTTAAAACTGTGTCAATGACGAAACAATGTAAATAATAATAATAATAATATAATATAATAATAATAATAATAATAATAATAATAATAATAATAATAATAATAATAATATAATAATAATAATAATAATAATAATAATAATAATAATAATAATAATAATAATAATAATAATAATAATAATAATAATAATAATAATAATAATAATAATAATAATAATAATAATATAATAATAATAATAATAATACTAATAATAATAATAATAATAATAATAATGATGATATGATAATGATAATGATAATGATAATGACAATGATAATGATAATGATAATGACAATGATAATGATAATGATAATGATAATGATAATGATAATGATAATAATAATAATAATAATAAAAATAATACTTATTAAGTACCAGTAATTGTGGAATGTTAACCCGGAACTCTGTTTCAGTTTGTGGGATAGAAAAATCAAGGCTTTAAATATTTTTGAACCTTACAAATAACTGAGGAGTTTAAAAGAAAGAAATAAGAGTAAAATGATGGGTTGTTTAGAAAAGCCCGAAAGTAAAAAAAAAACACATTTTCGAGAGAATAGAAAGGGAAGAAACAACTTTCGAGAAGTCAAAAATTATTTTTTTAACAAGTTTCACTTTTTAAAAGTAGTGTTCATTTGTCTGCCTCATTCTTCCTACATATAGGTTAATTTTAGCAGAAGACTAAATAAAGACAAATTTAACTTTGACTCAAAAAGTTTTTTTTTATCAAGCGCTGGGGGGGCCAAAACGAGAAGTGTTACTTCAACTTCATCGAACTTTATAACAAGATTAATTATAATTAATATTAAACAAACAAAATCAACCAACTAATGAATGAATGAATGATTAGAAAAAGAATTTATTGACAAAAGAGATTATCGCCGACGTCATTTCCATTTAAAACTTGTTCCATTTATGTTTTTCGAGGGAGTCCGTTTTGCGGGAAGAGAGTCGAGTTAAGCTACAGGAGGGTTTGCTATCACTGTAAAAATAAGCCGACCCGCGTCTCAAAAACATTGATTTGCTTGAAAACTTTTTTTTGTGTTCTTGGAACATTAATAATGCACTTGTTTCCGACGAGGGGTTATTACGTGATAAATATAATGACAAAATGTCTGAAAATACTTAATGTATGTCATAAACTTCGTACGCATTTCAAGGAAAGCATGACATATGAGAACCACCGATGAGATTGAGAGTGATGCATATACATTTAATCATTAGTAGAACGATGTGGTTCACAAATCATTATAGTCGGAGTGGGAGGCCCTGCAATGATATTGCCAAGATATTCCATTTTAAAATTTACAAGCCAATTAATTTATTATCCTAAAATTGTAAAAAAAAAGCATTAAATTACGATCATTTTTTCTAATTTTAAAAAGCACAACTACAATAAAGTTTAACTGATTATTAATTTATAGAGCTTTCAAAAGGTCAATGTCTGATAAATTATTCCGTTTTATTAATATTTCTACTAGTTTCCTAGTTACTCTTAAAAATATTTTATGGGAAGGAAGATCATAAATTCTGAAAATTAGGTTAAAAGTTATTTACCAATAATTTAGATAGCCACTCAATAAAAATGTTAAATAACATTTAGTTTGCATTTTAAAAATTACTTGCTAAATGTCATTGTTTGGAGTTACACTTGATTGAAGGGTTTCGTATTTGATTCAGCAAGAATCGAATTTGCATCAGTTTAAAGCAATTAAAGCATTAGAATGTTCAAGGGAACCTCTTGAAGATAAAAGTTAATGTTAAATAATTAATTATTAACCAATAACTTGTTAAGTTAAGTTAAATAATTGATTATTAACCATTAACTTGTTAAGTGATACACACGAAGACGAAAGGAACATGTGATAGCAAGGATGCTGCGCCGGCGCCATCATGCGCACAGCGGAGCACCGAAAGCAACTGCGGTGCTGCACGTCACAAGCTGTACACGTGTTCCGATCGTCTCCACGCGTTATTGCATCAACTCCAAGTCCTATTGTAAACTCGACCGCTTGGCCGACGTACGTTTCTCGAAGTTCAGGAGAAAGATAAGCGTCTCTCTTGGTCGTTGATAATGTCGTTGTCCAAGACCAAATAAAGGATGAAAGTTAATCATCGAACTGTGATGTTTAATTGTAAACTCCAAGTGTCAGATAAACCGGTAGTTGTTGAGGATCTTACAGACGACAGGAAGGAATCCAAGATGAGCCTCTTCCAGAGTTTGTCGGGATTTTTGTCGTCTGCCATCGGCAGTACCGAACAATTGGTGAGCCAACACACCGGCTTCAGCAGCAACAAGAACAATGCCGATGCATTTGATTATTCACCACTCACATTTTTCAAAGACCAAAATGCTTCCTCGCAAAAGCTGGACAACACCCACTCAGAGAACAAGTTCTTTTCAGGCACTCAGGTAATTTCAAGTCCTTTCCAGACGCTGAAGGAAGCTTCGTCCCTGTTGCCATCAAAGTTGACTCCGGTGGTTGAGGTTTTTCAAACTGCCATCTCATCTGCTCAATCCTCCATCAACACTCATTCATCATCGTCTCTCACGTCATCTCCAGCCTCTTCCTCCACTAAGTTTTCTTCTAGACGAGAGGAAACGAATAAGTTCAACTCATTTGCTCAATTGACGACCGATCCTGGTCCATCTAAAAACCAACAGTCGTCTCCAGCCATGGGAATGGATGTGGACTTAAGCCACCTTAGTGAGGAAGAGAGACTCCAAATCGAAGCCGTCATGGCGAGGGCAATGGGTGTCGAGGTAACTTTACCTCCCCATCAGAATAATTCCGATGCTTACCTACCTCAGGCAAGTGATACATCACTAGGACAATTTGACTCCTACCAAGCCTATGAGAGACCTTTCGACGGCAGCCTATACCAGCAGGACTTTGTTCGAGATCGGGAGCACTTGAATACTTTTGCCAGCGATGGTATGGCCATTAGCAACAAGAGGGACGAAGATTTTAATGCTTACAATTCTTCCGGGTTCAGACAGTACGACGATTACCTCAAGAGGAGAGAGTATCAGAATGAGATTCAGTCTGCCAGCCAGACTACGGACCAGTCAGAAGCTAGGTGCTTTAAAATGTATTGAAACGAAGCCGATGTTTTTACTTTCACGTATTCTGTCAGATGATGTTTTTTTTTTAATGACGTTTACAAAAATAATTATGCTCTGAGCAAGAAGCTGTATCATAATAATTACAATTTTTGAGGTGAATAATACATAAATTAAATGTTCAATTTATAAATATAATATATATTATTGTCACATAATTGACTACAGTTAACACCATAAAAATAAAAACGTAATTACATTTACACAATGTTATATAATATTATATAAACATCATTACATCAGTAATCTAATTCGTTGACATTTAGTAATCCAATTCATCTTTGAGTCCGCAATGTTAATTACTTTATTGGTATGTGTCAGGTAAATAGGAAGGCGACCTCATTTTATACTTCGCACCTGTTTCAATCCAGGTACAGGGGCATAGTGGACGCAAAAGTTGATGAGGCGTCGGAAACTGGGAGAATAATGAGTCCTGATGAGGATGATGTTGAACAATTTGAGTGCGTCATTTGCAGCATGATGAAGATTAAGGACCAAGACGACGCCATATGTTCTGACTGCAGGAGAGCCAACATTTGCTTTGAATGTGGCACGTCTGACAACCAGGAGGTTTAAATTGATGAATGGAAGGAAAGATGAACGGAGAGAATGAATGAGTTGGTCGTAAAATGAATGTTCGTGCCAACAGCGTGAATCATTTTTTTCCCCAGGGCGTGTGGCTTTGCAACGTTTGCCGAAAAAGGCGGGATTTAATGAACGCCACGACAAAATGGCGTCAGCAGCAACAAGAGGATGAAATGTCAACTTCCGTATTTGCATCGAGATCGACTTCTTCGAGCACAAAGATGTTCGAACAACCACCTGATTTTGTGAGTCAAACAATTTATTATTACTATTTCTCTAGTGAATTAATAATTACTTTCGCAATGAGTGAATACTTTGTTGAAATCAACTTTTAAGCGACAATAGCAAACACGGGCCGTGTCGCAAAATGTCGAGAGTCTTAAAAGTGTTCATTTCTGCAAAGAATTTCAGGAAATGTCATGCCCGGATGTTTTCCGAAAAGCAGTAAAATTATTCTTCCAGATGGTATATTTTGATTTAAGGAACAGACTGATTTAAGAATAATTTCAATTTCTTTCCACTTCAAGTGTCGCGATGTTTGGCGTGTTGTCTGAAGCGACGTCTCATTCTTCTTTTTAGCTCGGCTGCCTATTTTAATTTCGACTGGTGATGATGGAACGAACTTTGTAAAGCACGTCTGTTGGCAATTTTAATTTTCTAAAATCTCACTTTTTATTTAAAGAAAATTAATCAAATAAAAATAGGAGCACGAGTCTTAAGGCACCGACTTGATTGGTTGGCATAATCCGACAAGCTCGTTTTAACCTTTCACCGTATTTTAAACTCAAAACCATGTTATAATTTTTTGGGTCGTTCTAAGCCCGTCGATCAATTTATTTTTTAAGTGTAAATTTGCCCAATATTCTTATTTGGACCACTCGTTTGCCAATCCGTTCACCCATCTAATCAAACAACTTCTTATTCCTATATTTACATATCGTTTCATTCAAGAACATTTTAAACACGACATCATGAACTCTTATTGTTAAAAATTGTAGATTTTCACTACACTACTGTCGTCACACAGCTATATTTATGCTACTAATTTCACATTGAGAGCTCTTCGCTGCACTTTATGGACAGAGGGTCTGTCTCGAGAAACTCAGTATGTCAGTCATTTCCTCTTTATGGCTTTGTTTACTGAATTCTAGGATGCAGCTTTGTTCATCGCAAGGAAATTAATTTACGAGCCCTAGTTGTAAATTACCCTGCATGCTTCTCACGACCATGGAATCCTAGACATCCATGTCACGACATCTGTTGCACAATCAGTAAAAAACATCGCACGACCAAACATAACGGCAGCTCAGGGTTTCCTTTAAGATCCTTCCTTTGTCTGTAAATGTTTACAGGAAATACTGCTCTGAGCAACACGGAAGTTATAAAGAAATGTCAGGCTTTTAGCTTAGCAAGATTTCGATAGAGAACCTTGGTACAAAAATAATTTCTGAGTAAAGTGGCGAGTCTCAGCTGGTCCGGGTTTCTCCTCCGCATTGACTCGGTATTGACGACACATACACATACGCTGCTCTTTTGCAGAATTAAAAGACAACTCGTAACTTGAACATATGAACATTGGACTAATACTTAATACTAACCATTGGTTTCAAATTAGCTTAAAATTTGATCCCTCGCTTGAATGAACAATTAATATTGCTCTAAAGAAAAATTGGCATAGACAATATGTGGAAATTTACCCTTTCAAACTTGGCGATTTAATGGTGATGATGATTATTATTGCTTGGCGAGTGCGCACAAATGCATGTGATTAATTAACAATAATATTTATTCATACAAAGGCATAATCTAACCTATAATTCTACTAAAAGGAAATCATTCATCAAAATCAACAGATGCAACCACATCATCTCATTTCATGCGTGACGTGCAACTTGAAAACAAGCAACTTGAAAGAGTTGTGATTCATTAAATGGATGAAAAAACAGCTTAAATTACATGAAAACAATAAAATAAAATAATAGTCGACAAAATTAAAGAAAATAAGAGCATAAAAGTGTTGCGATCATGAACTTAAAAAAACACTTCCTAAAATAGATATGGTATTCAATTTTTAAACGTGTTCAACAATAACTTTGTGTTTGTGCGACGATTGACCTGCAATAAATTGAGAATTATTTGAAATTATTATTAATATGATCTCATCCCAATCATCTTAGACAACGCTCCAGCAGCAGCACTCACTTCCTTCTGGAAGCAACAGACACGCGGAACTCCAAAGACAAGCATCACTCCACATCAGTGGCTCATATGCTGATCTCCCATCATCAACGACAATCGCCATGCCCATAATTACCACAACAACGACCACTTCTGCCAACCGCTCATGCTTATCCGGCATGGTTGAGGAGAATGCAAACATATACGGAACAAGTTTCGATCAATATCCACCTTGTAACTCGTCGGGTCAGTTTTCTTTCAAGCATGTCGATGATCTGCTTGTAGCGGTAGATATTTCGAATAAATTATAAGAAAACTTAAGATAATATAATTATGCTTAATTAGTCATAATTAATCATTAATTAGTCATAATTTCCAGCTCAAAGCGATTCGTACATCCTAACACCTCTCCAGCCTGCAAGCCACGAATCTTTTTCAGTTCCTTATTCGAGTATTTACAGCGAGTCACAACCGACGATGAGAGAATTTGTTTTTACGGAGAAGGGCAGACGACTGAGCGATCCAGTTTCATTCCAATCGCAAGTCGAAGGAATGCCACGGAATCTCTCACCGTCAACTCGAGTGCTGGACGCTTCGATGTCTGTTAGCTCGAAACCGTTTCAATCTGAGGAAACACGTTTGTATGACGGAGGCCCATTCGATTTGGGAATCAACGATGACACTTTCAGGACCAACCAGGCTGCTTATCAGGTTGCCAGCCATGCACCGCCACCACCGCCGCCACTGCCGATATCATTATCATCTTCATCAACCTCATCCGCATCGGTGGCAAACGCAGTCTCTACATCTCATCAGTTTTCATTTTTTCCGGATAAAAAGGAGGTTCACGAGTCAATTGTTTGCACATCCAATCAACGTCCGCAGGACATTCAAGCCATCGTTTCATCGCACGGTCGATACGACCAGGATACGCCGCTTGCCAGCACAATCGGCGCTTCAATATTTTCCAAGTCCGAGGTCACTGCTACTGCCAAAAGCGTCAAAGTTCCACCGATCGAGAAAGTTGGTTATGCTGATCCAGAACTCCTTCAGAGTCCAAAGAGAAGTCCGAAAAGTCTTTCAGCCAACTTCGCGTCTTCCAACGCATCCTGGTCACGCCATCGTGACTCTTCACCTCTGTACAGGTGAGTAGGGCTACGTGAAACTAATCTAATCTAAATTAGTAATAATTAATAATGTTTTTGCATTGCCATTCTTAATATTTATTAATTATTACTCATTAATAATTTATTCTGATTTTTTATTTATATTTTCCTAAATTGTTATTACTCCAAGGGATGTGGGGCAGTACAGACCTCCTGCATTCAACAACAACCTGCCCTCAAATGACAGAGCTCCTCTGCAGATGCTCATTAAGACATCGGCTCTTCCTTGGACAAACAATTTCAACAACAGCATCAGCAGCATGGCGGGATCTTGTGATTATGAAATTTGCGTGGACAGCTACAACTTAAGCGGAAATTATTTTTCCGGATTGATGGAGGCCCAGAATCACTTCATTTTCAACGCGCCTCCTTCTATTTCTCAGTTGAAGGATGATGCCAAAATCTTTCTACCTCCTCAGAAACCGGCAAGATTCAGTAGCAGCGACCCGCAGAGGTTTGAGCAGACGGAGGGCGACACGCTGGCCAGCTTTGCCGCTTCGATTGCCAGCGATACGGCTCTATTAACGAACACAATGAGCGTGTCACCGATGATTGAAGTCAAGAGGGGTCCAGAAATCATAGGTCCAACCTCGCAACTATTTGCCGAGTTTTCTCGTAAAACCGAAGATTATCTCGTAAACAATCAGCCATTCAGGAACAACGATCCATCTTCAGCTGCTGAGAATCAGATGCTCTCGCAATATGACCACGTCAAGAATCTCACGAACAGCAGCACATCCGAAGTTCAATCTAAAAATGTCGGACTCGCAGGAACGTCGATATTCTCGTCTAATCACAAACCAATCTCGAGGCACGGTGCAAGTCCCACGTACCCCCCTACGGCAATCCAGGGTCGAATGCCGATAAATTCTCAGAGCGACCAAGAACGCCTGAAGCAGAGCATCATGAAAAGAGCACCGCGCTACGAAAACTTGAGCAAAATAACCGTTGATTCTTCTCATTCTGCTCAACCGAAGACTACTGACGTAGTGGTTGGATCGTCGTCAGCAATGGAGCACGTCAGAAGAGCAGGGGTGTGCAGACCTCCCGATTCCAGCACATCGTTGATGGACCTCAGATCATCGGTCACGTCGTTTCCATCCTCCGTTCATAGTAATTTGGTTGAAGAGAATCAATCTTCAAAAGAGGTACATTTGGCCAATTTCACAACGTCACAATCGGATGAGCGAAATGGTAAACCAAAGGCTTCGTGTGCCTTCGCGGAAACAGCGAGTTCATCTATCGTTATGATGACACCAATTACCTCTGTCAATATCTTCTTGTCGAATTTCATGAAAGAAGATTCGGACAAAGACAAGCAAGCCAGCACGTCTCAAACAACTTCATCATCATCAGTGGATAACATTCAAAGGCAATCGAACGAGCCGATCGATTTGAGCATTTGCTCGAATGCCAATTTCTCTTCTAAATCCTCTTCATCTGAACAGAACTCACGAGTTATCAATTCAACGGGTACCCCTCAAGACATCATAGCAATTCAGTCGAAACCCCAATTTCCAACTCTGTCTATGGATTCAGTACCAATCCATTCTTCGTCTAAAGACAGCCATGAGAATTTTGATTTACCTCCCACAACTTACAAATACGCCTTGGAAGGCAACATGAACCTCCAGACAGGAATTGCTAGCACTAAATCTGAACCTAGAGCAATAATGAAATCTAATAACTCTTCATCGACAACTCAAAACTCACCTCAGGATCTCAGCAATTCTTTGTCTGCCACTAAAAAATCTCAAAAACGTTTGCCTGCGATCCCCATGGAAACGAGATCTAGCGAACCTTTGCATAATTCCCAGGTCACTTTCGACGTGGAAAAGAAGCAAAAGGAATCAGCTTTTGAAGCTGATTCGAACTTAATTGGTCACACCGACTTGTCAGATCTTGATTCCAAGAAGACGCTCTCCATGGTTATTTAAGATTATATTTGAACCTTTTGCTAATTTAAGGCTATGAATTAAAAGTATAGTTATTAACTTTCAATTTTATTAGCATATAATCCAAACTAATTTATCCATTAAAGGTTCTTATGTCCATCAGCGGTCAGGTATCAGCTATGGGAAAACACGAAAAGGCCCACAGAAAACTTCCCCCAACACCCGATCAACTGCCAGTTTCAAAGACTAGACTAAGATCAAAGTCGGCCGATTCGAGGAAGCAACAAGAAGAAAATGTCGAGACAGTCAAGGAGAGATTGAGGCGCCATTTGAGAACGAAGGAGATTCACAAGAGAGGTGGATCGTCATCTGAAAAAAGTGAAGATGAAGAAGACAGCAGCGACGCTTCCAATGCGAGCAGCAGATTTTTCACGACCGGAAGTGCTTCCTTCCGCCAGCGAAGCACGAGTTTCGGTGCCAACTTTGGAATTAGCAAAGAGAGATCTTCTCTTAGGACGCCTGCGACATCAAGGGCAAAGAGCGTCGGACGTCAGTCAAGACTAGACGTATTCGTAAATTCTAAAGCAACAAGTACTCATGAGAGATTCAATAACAGAGCTGAACCTGACAACCAAAACAAATACACGTCAAATACATCGACAAACAAATTTAAAACTTCGAGAAGTGTCGCACCCAACGCGTCAAACGTCAATAGTTTTGCCAAGTACAAAACCCAAGTCGAAATGGTGGCATTTCATGGGATTCAGGTGCCGATAGAAATCAAATCTCTGAAGCAGAGAATACGAGAGGAATTGCAAATTGTCACAGCATCGAGGAGGTTGAGGTTGGATGAAGAAGAAGAAGTGAGGAGGATGGAGGCTGAGATGGCCGAGAGAGAAAAGAAAAGGACAGAGTGGAGGCCTACCTACGAAAAGCGCTATAGAAGCAACTCTCCAGTGATCCATATCTCTAAGGAATCGTACGATCATGAACCTGTGAGAGCAGTGTCAAACAAAAATGATATCATTAATAAATACCACAAGAAACACCAGTCTCAGAATTCCAAGAAGAGTTTTATTCCAATCAACAACAAGCGCAGCAGACAAGAAACTACACCAAGTAAACATAATAAAAACTACCTCTACAGCAGCAAGCCTCACTCTTTCAAGCGACAAAATTCAGATCCATTAATTTCAAATTTGGTGACCGACACCATGTCTTCAGGAAAGACCTCCTACTCAGAAAGACAACATGGCAGAAATTATTTGGACTACGAAGGCATCGATAGGAAACTGAGCGACAGACATTACGACGTGCAGAGAATGCAAGGAAGGAAATACATGCCGAGGGGTTACACAGGTCGAAGTGGATACGCCGTGGACGCTACACCGCAAGGATATGGTTCTCTTTCTCGATCTTCCGATCTTTTGTTCAAACACGTAAAACCAAGCCTGGCAAACAGTCACTCGGAAGCCAATCTGTTGAGAGATGGTTGGAGCGGAGAAGCAGAACTTGAAGAAAGAGACACCTTTCACAGGAGGTTTTTGAGAACTCCTTCATTCTCGCATATGGAGGAAAATGAAAATCCGCTTCTGAGAGAAGAGAAAAAAGAACAGTTGAGGCTGGAAATTGAACTTAGAAAACTTCAACTTGAAGAGGCAAGATATCTGCAGGAGCAGATTCAGAGATTGATGGCAATGCCAGATGTCACCTCGACTGATATCTCGAAAGCCAGAAGTCTGTATCAGAAACGCAGACGTTTGGACAGCCAGATCTTCCCCTTCAGAAGTTCAGAACCCGGTTTTATCCCAAATTCGGAAGCTGATAATTATCATCAAAAGAATTACAGTGTGAAAGACACCAACAGATCTTCAACATTTTCTGGATTGGCATTCCCTTCAAATCAGAATGTGACAGATTTTGGCAAAAGTGAGTTGCTGAAACAATCCTTAAATTTTAATTATTCAGGTCAGCTAATCACCATCATCTTCACATCGTTTCAGTCACTTCGAAGGAAAGTTTTCAAAGAAGTGCATCACCTGAATCTGATGAGAATCTCATTGAAGTGAGTTCACTTGGCCAGCCAATCAAGGCGAGTTCCATCTATTTTGATGAATAATTGGCTTTCACTTTGAGATTGACGAGTGCTATTGTTTCTCTTAATAATGTTCAAGCAATTTGTCATTTTCATGAAACAAACATTTGAATAACTGAGTGCGTACGTTTTTAATAAATAAGAAATTGACAAAACTTTCTTATCCTTAGTTAAAATAATTTTAAATTATCAAATTTCCAGCAAACGCAATTTCATAAAATGTCACAAAAATGTTGAATCATGGTATTGTTTGTTATTGCGTTAGACCGAGGTCAACTTTGTGCTCAAGCGCTCTTATTTGCCTGGCACAATTTTAGGTGGAAAAAAATGTGGATTGCAGAGCCTGATATGAAAGCTCCTATCACGTAAAATCAGTCGTATTTTACCACGGAACAATTGTCTGAACACTTTTACATGAGTCGCATGTGGGAATTTGGGTTTTGTTTTTCAATTTTTCATGATTATTGAACCTCTATCGACCTAACCTATCATTTGTTTATAATTGCATCACGAGGATTTTGAAGAGCCATCACTAGTAAAAATGGTTCAATATTCATTTTACACTCAGCCAATCCATTGAATTCAATGCCGAAATTCAATTTCTCTATAATGTGCAATGAAGCGCAAATGTTCCGTCACTTAAGGTTTAGAAAACTATACGTTTCTAAAAATTTTCACATACCTTATTCTCCCAACCAAATTTACATAAGCTTAATTTTTTTATTGATTCTCCATTATTACAATGATACTTGCCAAGAAATAATTAAAATATTCATTCCATATGCTATTAAATAGACGCATATATCAAATGACAAACGGGTTATCCAAATTGCGGAATATCAATCCTTGGGGCCAATTCATGATCATGTTTCTTATATAGTAGTTGTTTTTGTTCGGCTCAATAAAAATGAAATTGGATGCAGGAACGTCATTACGGCTTTTTCTAAGAAGGACGAACCCACGCACAACTTGAGCAGATGACCTTTTTGGGTCTAGTCCGAATGCCCCCACCCCAAATGATGTCCCTGATTGACTGCTAAGCCAAAGTTAACTTTATTTCGATGCATGAAATTCGTGCAACCGATTCTTTTCATTAGATACATGTTGCAAAAAATCGAAGCTGATTTAAAACGTTTTAATCAGCAAGAAATTGCTTCTCTCAAAAATAAAAGGAGATAATGTTTTATTCGTTTGCAATCTTTACAGATCAACGGAGTGGTTCGCAAGCAAACCAGGCAGTACAGCTTTCCGACGAAGACAATCCTCATCACACGTGATCTCAAGGACAAATACCTCGAAGGTCAGATCCCATCGCGTAAACTTTTCTTAAGAATGCAATCACAATTTCTTCCCTCACGTGTAGGATTCGGCATAGGCGTGAAGATTACAGGAGGACAGTTTTTGGACAGAGAAGGTCAAATGGGAGCCTTTGTGACCACGATTTACAAGGGAGGAGCAGCCGACCAACTTCACGGGGAACTCAGAGAAGGTTTTTTATTATTTGTTATATTTTATATAATTTGAGAAAATTTTCTTTGTTCGAATTTAATGTTTTTACGAGAGAATATTTGCATAATTTATTTCTAATTCCGCTATTTTTTAGCATTATTTGCAGCGTTTTGTTTAAAATAATTTTAAGCCAGGGTCTGAGAAGGTGTTTTCTTCTTTTTATGCTTTTAGTTTTGGCAAATTTTCTAGCTACTAAATATTTCACTGAAAGAAAAACGAAACTAATTTTATGACTTCAAAAATTTATTAATTTATTATCGTGTCACGTTTTATGCAAGGGAGACAGAATAAGGTAATCTCTGCATTAGAAATTTACTTTATTTGAATCTTGAGTAATCATTTCATTAACATGACTTGATTGTTCATGGCAAAAGTCTATAAAAATATTTTAAAATTTGTTAATACATTTACGGTCCCGTATTTGTTCGAACATCTATAAATTTCAGCCTACTATGACAACATATTTAATTCTTGTGCTACATAACTTGATCTTGAAAGTCAAATAGTGTTTGATTCTTAAAATATTATTTTATTATTTAGTTTTCTTTTATTTTTTTTAAATAAATTCGTTCACTAAAACTCACTTTATGATTAAACCTCATAGCTACAACAGTAGCTACCAGCTACAACACCACGATCTTTTTATTTATTTAATTTATGAACCAGGTAAAAAATATACATCACACCAATACAAAGAAATTCTTTTTATCTCACCCTTTTTGTGTCAATATATTCATTTGTCTTCAGTTCATTAATATTAATATTAATAATTCATGATTACTTGCAACCGTGTCCATAAATTGTTTTAAAGGAATTTATAAACATTAGAGTTCTTCCAGAAATGTCTTAGTTTGCGTGGATGGAAAGTAAAAACCCTCATGGATTTGAAAAATTACCTCTTTTGAGGCAAGGTCGTAAATCTAGAGTTCATTATTCGTATGAAAATCATGAGATTACTTGTGACGAAACTTTAGTGTCTTTCCAATGCAAACAAGGATTGGTAATTCACTCTTTCTCGAATAAATCTTTTCAAAAAAACATGAATTAATTTATGTGAAGGTAACTCGTTGATGACAATTTTAATTTCATTATTTCATTGCCATTCACAATTTGTGAAAACCTGAAAACATTAAAACTAAAGTAAAATTAAACCTGTCATTATCCTTATCAACTCAAAAAAAGTTCAATATTTTCATTAAACAGTCGATTGAACTCGGAAATGTTCTCTTATCAAATAGAGCAGGAGCTTTATTTGTCATCAACTCAACCAGATTAAAGGACTGAATGATATGCCTGACATCCTCAAATCAATAAAAAATTTATATCGAATTATTTATAAGTCACGACGTTTAAATTTTGGTCATCATTGTCGTTACTGTAAATGCCTTTCAAGGTTGTCACATTGTCATTGTTGTATCAATTACAATAAACTTGTATGCGCTAATGCAAGACGTAGAATTCTTGTTTTACATTAAAAAAACCATTTTAATTTTAATTTTGTTGTTTTATATTAAAAACAATCTTAATTTTAATTAAATAATGTAATTACCATTTAATTGTTTCCAGGCGACCAAGTGTTGGAATGGAATGGACACCCATTGACTGGAAAAAGCCAGGAGGAGATTGATAGGATCATGTCCTACTCAAATGGAGAAATCGAACTCGTTATTCGAGCAAAGTATGGATGTGACAAGAAACATATTTCTCCTAAATATTTCTACCACGATTATTTCTAAACTATCTCATGAAAAAACATGATTAATATTGATAACATATTTATTATCTGGTTAATTAATTACTAATTATTTTTACTCCAAGCGAGTCGAGCATTTCCTCAAAGCCGTCCAGCATCAGGTCCACTCTGCACACAGATAGTGAAACATCCTTCTTAGGAAATGATAACCAGAGCGATAGTGAGGAATGCAGTGGGCAAATAATTTAATCACTTACCCATTAACGGATACTTTTATGCATGCCCGTTTTGAGCAGCCCATGAGGGAATGTTTATGCCATTTTCATGGCTTTAGTGTATTGAAGTAACACATAACTTAATGAATATTATATTTATTTGGCATGTATTTTTTTATGTTTTATGTTACATGTTTTATATATAAATAATAACAATATATTTTAAAAGATATCATTAGTAAAATATGTTGTACATTTGACGATAAACACCCAAACATCAAAGTAACATGCAGATTCCTTGACAAAAGTGACTGTCATAAAAATTGTGAAATTCTTTCTACCCAGGAACATTTACAGACAGAGAAATTCGCAAACAGATAAGCAAGCCGTATTGTTCACCACAACTTTCACCAACATCGTCCCAGCAGGATCTCTTTTCCGAATCCAGTGTTTTATCTTCTGCTAATTCCTCGAAAAGCGATGCAGGTTCTCCAAACGAATGCTACAACCTCCCTAACACCGAAAGTTATGATTATCACAACGAAAAGGCGGTCTCACGATCAAAGAATGACAAACATTTAAGAAATCTGGATGGCTACGTAAGGAATTATTCAGTTGGAAATTGGTTGTGTTCAGCAATATCCTTGAAATACTCTTTATCTAGTCACAAGTAAATCAATCAATCGAGAGCCAGGCTATCCTATATTACGTCAATTTGGTAATAATCCCACTCCCCTCGGTGGCCCCGTTAGCAGTCAACTCGATCACTTTAACGTCAACATTATATAGAAATTATAATATGACATTGATAACGTTTTAAATCGTACATTTTTCCAGAATTCTAGGAATAAAATGGAGGCAACTCACGGTGAAATCCAGGTTACGATTGAAAGCTTCACGTATAATCTAAAGACATAGTAATGTTCTTTAAATATGTGCACAATCTTCAGTTGCAACTGAGCTACGATACCTATGACAGCACTTTGAACGTCCATGTCATTCAAGCTAAAGGACTGCAAACATTAGACTCAAGAAACCAGCTGGACTCATTTGTCAAAGTCCAACTTATTCCTCTCACGAGGTATATATTTTATAATTATCATTTTCACTTCATGATTCGTCACTTCTTCAACGTTTGCTCTTTTAAGTCAAGCCCACAAGAGATGCACAAAGTACATTTCGAGGAATTTAAACCCCGAATGGCATCAAACCCTCGTTTTCATGGGTGTTCCTAGAATAGAAATATCTCAAAAGAGTTTGGAAATTTCAGTGTGGGACTTTGATAAATTCAAAAATCACCAATTCCTGGGTGAAGTACTCATCAGTCTTTCAGGTTGGAATTCAAAAGTAATTTCAGTGAATGATGTGAAAATTTAAGACTTGAATGCCTGAACCAGATTCGCGTTGCCTGGACAATAGGCCTCACTGGTACCAACTTCAAAGGTCAAAGAAAAAGCATGCCGAAGAAGAAATTAAATTTGCAGAAGAGAATGAAGATGGTGGTGATTCTAAAAGAGGACACAGGCGTCATGATAAAGACCAAAAGAAAGGATCGGAAGGAGGAAATTTGTCTCGGCACCGAAACTTCGAGGGCATGAAGGAGACAACTCATAAAAGCAGAAGTGGCAAGCATGCCAAAAATGTTAGTGAACTTAAACCCAGAAGTGCAAGTCTCGAAATTAAGACGAATAATCACCTTTATTAATATTTTTAGGCGAATATTGATTGCGAGGAAAACGTTGACTCAAGCGATAACACCTCTCAACACGACACAGGCTTTGGAGGTGATGGCAGTCAAGACAGCTTGGAAAGGTCAGGCAAAGGAAATAAAGAAGAACGCATCACAGACAACTTGAGAGAAAGTTTATTTTCAGAAAATTCATTAGTGTCCTTACAAGTAAAACCTTACGACTTATCGATTCGCTTATTTAAAATATCTACAAAATTATATACTTCAACTGGCAGTCATCAATGAGAAGCGGTAAACTCAAGCCCGTAAGACCTCAAGCACCAGAAAACCGAGGCATCGTCAATGCTCAAAGTAGATATTTATAAGTATGCCAATTGCTTGATAACTGGCCCATTAAAATCTTTTCTGATTAACTAGAAACGATCTTCAGCAAAATATTAAGCGGGATAGTAAATATGATGTTCAAGTCATTCTCCTGCTGCCAATACACTTCTTGGAAGGACAAGCACGAGGTGTGAACATTTTTGTAACTCAAATAGAAATGGCAACACAATCTAGATTCTCTTTTGACAGACCATACCAATGAACAGGATCGAGATTAAAGGGAGTATCTCATCCCCATAAAAGCCAACTAACACTAGCATCCTGTCAGATGTTATGAGAAAAGTGATAACACCAAGCCAACAATCCGACGTTTCAAGTTTATATTTACGCTAGCGTTAGACATGAGTTTTGTACTTGATGTTTAAAGCACAAATGATTAACAAACACTGCTGATGTTTGTTAAGTTCTAGCTCTGTCCCTAAGTGAAACAAGACAACTTATGATAAGTTATGATAGATACAATATTGTTTCTATTGACTGTCCCTCTTACAGAATTGGCAACCATTCTAACTTTCAGACTATAGGAAACTTTCATCATTTTTTGTCATGTTAGATGCTTAGCTCTTGTGCAAATTGTCAATCTACTGTGTCCTTGTAGACAAATAGTATTAAAGAATATTTTGTGGTTTAAAAATAAATGAATAAAATATATTTCGTTTATTAAGCAGCTGTCACTTTGCCGGTCAATTTTTCCTTATATTTTTCGAGATTGGTCTGAAATTGAAGAAATTGATAATATCAATCATAATTTCATATAATATAATAGAAATATGGCTTAATGAAATACTTCATGTTATATAAAGGTAAACAAGATAAATGAAATGGCTAATTAATTGAGAAGTGAGATGCATCAATTACATATGATCCTAATCGAAGTATAGAATAAGGATTACAAATTATGTGGACTGAATCAAAAGTACCTTGTGGAGATCAGATAGTATTTTATGCTTCTTAAGAATATCCAGAGAGGTGAAAACCCTCTTGCACAACAGGCATGTCAATTTGTTCCAATCTGTCAGCTTTTCTTCTAGCGATTCCAACTCTTTCGTAGGATTGGATGAGGTTTCATCTTCTGAGTCACTATCTCCATAAGAGGCCACAAGTTTTGACTAGAGGATGGTACTAGTGAGTCAACAATGTTTCAAAGCATTAAGCTCAATTTGGCTCACCAGAACATTTGGCTTTTCTTCCTTGCCCAATTTTATATCAATTTTTGGTTTTTCAGACTAAAATAATGCAAAAATCCAAAGTAAAAAATAACTTCCAATTGAATCCACCATGCTGCTTTAATAACAACTTTTGTGAGAACTTTGAATCCAGCATCAGCTGCACTGGGTTTCTTGAAGGCATTTGTCACAGGCAATGGCTTCTTGAAGGAACCCTCCTTCTGAGCATTCTGCTGCTTGGCCCACTTTTCCATCTCCTTTTGGAATGAATCAAGTTCAATGCCGCATGAATATAGGTTCAGAACACATATTTGGTTAAACTTTAACTGACCAGAGCAATCTTTTTAGCTTGTTTAGCTTTAGTATTTTTCTCATCTGTTGGATAAGCATCAGGATGAGCTTGATCTTTGTGATTGTTCTCATCTCCAGCTGCCAGACCAGACTCCGGTGTTTGTGGTACTTCAACATATTTTCTGGTCCTTCCATCCCAATACAGGAAACAAGCTTTTTTGTTGTCATAGAAATACTGCAAAGGTTGGAAATTAAAAATAAGTTTTAAAAAATAGTTTTCAACTAAGGAAAAAGCTTTCAATACCTGTGAAGCAGCATCATAATACAGTTCAGTGGATGGATCATAGTAATAGCCTGATGTTTCATCAAATACATACCTATTGGTATCTGGCGATGCTGTAAATCATCATCAATCGATCAATCACTAGGATATCAGTAAATAGAATACTAGAATGCATGAAATATAAACAAGTGTTGTAAGAAAGTGAACCTAATAAATCGCTGTCCTTAGAATCAATATCCTTTTTATCAGCTGTTCCATGGAAGGGTATATCTGAAGATGCAATTATGCAAAGATGTAATAGTTAATTTATGAGCTGCCATAAGCATAACATTAGAAGTGCCTAACAACAAAATCAACAAAGGTGATATTGCAACTAATAATTTTACTTCAACCAACTTTTCTCTAAACCTTCAGCCTCCTCCTTCTGAATCGTAGATTCTTCCTGGTTGCTCAAACTTTTTGCCAGAAATCCTCGGTGCGACAGCATGACCATCCTGTCATTCCATAATACTCACGTCTTATCACAATATCAAATTATTTTTAAATTCAAACAAATCAAGTGAGCGCAAATAAACATGGACCACATACACATTAAGGAAGTTCATTTTGGAAAAGTTGACTTGGACTGGACAACCATCAACTTCCAAAGGATGACCAGAACCCCTCAGAGCATCCAATACTGTCAGACTGTCATTTGGACAGCTAACTAATAGGAAACCAAATCCAGCACTCAAGTGATCAATAGGGTTCCTTGCTATAAAAACGTCTTTAGCCATGACTTTTGTTGCATAGAAGAGCACCTGCCTGATGCGAGCCTCGTCAGTTATCGGACCGAGACCTCTAACAAGCAAAGCTGTAAATAAAGAAAATCAGTTTATTGGAACTAATCAGAAGCAAAATAAAATTAATTTAGCAAATTCAAACTTTCTGTTGGAGCAATTCCAATAAAGTCAGATCCATCTTGGGAAGTTATCTCATAATCAGACTCTGTGAGAAATATTAAGAAAAGCAATGTAACCCTACTTTTAAATAAAGCTGACAGTAATATCAAACTTATCACAACCTTGCCTTTCAATTTTACACTTGAAACATTTATCTCTTCTTCGGAAGTTTATACAGCCACACTGCAAAATTTTATGTGAAGATACCTTGTTAATACCACAATTTCAGAAAAACCAAAAACTTGAACATACCTTGACACACTTCCAATCGCCTTTGTACACGGTGGGAGGGGTGTCGTTTATTATCCGAGGAGGAGATTCGCTTCTCCTAGGCAACTTCTCTTCCCTACCTCTCTCATTCCACGACTTTGAAACACTCAATGTGGTACTAATGCCCTCACAAAAGTTCAAAACACCCTGAAAGACACAACATTTACCTAAGCTCTTGGCTCTAAAAGTTAATGAAGAAGCCCTCAAATGCCTTAAGTTTAATCTCTGGTGCTTATCCAAGACATCATGAAATGAGATAATGATGCCTTTAATGATACCAGAAGTAAAGTTTAGGCCCATCCTAAAGAAGACTGCCTATTTGAGTTTATTTGAGATCAGAAAGGATATCCCGAGAAAGAATTTGCATCACCAATTTTGATCTACCAATGGCTATTTAAGGCTCGAATAATTTAGATAAGGACATGATTTAAACATTACAACCATCCTTCTCATTTACAGAATACAATAAATTCCATTCACAGCAAATTTGGCCACATAAGCCAGCATGGCCAATGCTTACAACAAAAACTGCTCACAGGCAGAGAGCAAACACAAAGCCTGTGTGTCTAAAAGGAAATGCTATTCATAATGTTCGTTCTTCATTTCCCATTATTATTGTCATGAGTAACTGAAGTGATAAACACAATATCAGTCTTGCTACAACAAAGCATAAAAATTCATCTCTGGTCCAAGATTCCAGCAGAAACAATTACAAGAAATCATCAATTTCCCATAACTTGTTGTTGCTGTTGCCGAACGTAGCTGTGGCCATCACTCCCATTGGCTGAGGAGGATTTACAAACCCATAATAAATATTCCAAAGATCAAAAACTCAGAAGAAAAAGAAAGAAGTGTTTGGATATGAAGTTGAAGACCTTTGTCTGGTCCATCCACTCCTGTGCTTCTGAGGCACTATAGAACTCCACAAAAGCAAACCCCCGATTAGAACCTGTTTTGAGAAAATGTCACACAGTCACATGACGATTGCAAACAAGCTAGCCATTTACATTATTCTAAGTCATAATGGCAAGTGCTTCCATGTTCATGGGCAATTGCTTACACAAAAAAAAAACACCCCATCCCAGCAATGAACCTTCATTCAGAAATCACTCTAAAACATCTTTGGTGCAGCATTTCTTATGATTTTGATAATTCCCACACATCATTTTCCTTGCACATTAAAACCAATAAATAAAGCACCAACCAGGATCTTTCTTCTTAACAACTCGGATATCTTTTGCTCTCAGTCCAAATGAATTTAAGTTATCTTCAATCTGAAAATAAACCATTTAATAATCATCAAGATTAAGAAAGTAACACAAATAGCTATTTATTAACAAAGCACTATGATTTTTCTGCTTGTAAATGAAGAAATGACTTCACACAAATATATTCTATATCAATATAATAACCAACTCACATCAGATTCTGCAATGAAGGTTGGAAGCCCACCAACAAAGATAGTGCACATATCATCTTCACCATCATCATCATGAAAATCTGCCTGCTATTAACCATACAAATATTAGGAACAGCAATAAATCATGCACGTCATAAAATGTTGACCTCATCGTAATCATCTCTTGGAGATCTATGACTAATTTCTTGCCAAGACCTCTTCCGCCTAATATCATCTGGTCGATCAGAATTGTGTCTTTCTGAGTACCATGCATCTCTTCTGCTTTCCATGCCATTGTAAACGCCTCTCCTTGGCCTATCTCTTCTATAATCTCTGAAAAAAAGTATTAATATATAATATGTAAGAATCTATGGCACAACCCATAGAATCTGGTTCCATGAAAGTTTAGATTCATCAGTAGCAAAGGATTAATGAAAATCTTCTGTTATAAGCAAACAACCAAACTTACATATCTCTTGCATAAGATCTATCTCGGTAATTTCCGAAATCATTACATCGATCATCGTATCCACCATAAGAACCGCAACCGTTAAACGACATGGCGATCAACTAAAATACCAAAACACCAAATCGAGATGAACGAAACACTATCACCTAGAGCTATCTTTGCTATTAATAAATTTCTTTTGAAATAAAGGTAAGTAATTACTTATCCATATGTTAAAATTGTTAAAGTTTAATATAATAATATAATAGCCAAAATCAAATTAGCAAACACCTGCTAATGACATGGCCGTATAACCAAATGTTATTTTATTTACTTTTATTATGTTTTTACAATCTAGAAACAAATTAAATGTAAAAACAACATTTATTATTTCTGAATGCAATTTTAATTTTAATTTGTAACTATCGAGTTGTCGTGGCTGTGGTAGTTTACGTTTCGTATATCATTTTATGCAATTCCAATGTTGATGCTTCAGTATCATTGAGAATGAGAGTCATACTTGGAGGAGATAAACGTACAGAAATTAATTTTTTTCGATTGCTAAACCGCTGTGAAAACATGGTGAAGGATAGTGGTAGCACATTTGATTGGAGGGTGGAAAAGGTATTGTTTGAATGCGGAAGATATTAATTGAAAAAGTTTGTTTACACTAAGATTTACTTTAACTTGTTTCAGTATGTTGATACTTTACGTGAATATTTGTGTCAATTAAAGAAAATGAGTGTGAAGTAAGTTGTATCATATTTTTATTAAAGCATTTGATTTTATAAAAATTGTGTTGAAATAGTCAGCCTCGGCATGAAGATTTGATTGATTATACAAGAAGAGTTGACTTACTAGTAGGTGTATTGGAAGCCAACAAAATGGTTTGTGCACAATTTTTAGAAATTCATGTTTCATGAATTCAGAATATGGATTCACAATTAAAATTCATTTGCAGTCAGATGCGG
This sequence comes from Whitmania pigra, assembly GCA_021613335.1. Classification (NCBI taxonomy): domain Eukaryota; kingdom Metazoa; phylum Annelida; class Clitellata; order Hirudinida; family Haemopidae; genus Whitmania; species Whitmania pigra. The sequence goes on along the minus strand of JAJTWR010000231.1, from coordinate 838,461 downwards.
CTGAAAAGGTGCTAGCCATCAATCAGTTGACTCCAGGAATTGACTTAGATTATCAGGAATCAACTGAAGATAATTCGAAATTATTTTCAAGAAACTTGAGTCGCCAAATTCATACTGGAACGAAAGCAAAATATCTCAAAGACATGAGAGTGGAACTTCTGGAAACATGTCTGTATTTAATTATTGCTACCGTTTATATAAAATATGGCACATTTTAAGTGCAAAGAATGAGTTGTAATGCTTAAAAGTTTTGTAATTGAGAAGTCTGATGTATTATTTTTTTTCTAATTTGCATTGATATTGATTAATAATTTGCAGCTGAATCTTCTTTAAGATCTAGAAAATCTAATTTACCTGAGGGAGATGTGAATGCAGTCATGAAACACCATCAACAAATGCAGGAAAAATTTGCTGATGAGATGGTCAACCTTGCAAGAAGTCTCAAAGAAAATGTGACACTTGCAGGGCGTATTGTGAGAGAAGATAAAGAGGTTGGCAAGTTTCAATAGTGATTTAATTGTTAATTGATTGTTACCATGCTGAAAGAGGAAAACTTGAGGAATTCAAAATGGTTCAAAATCCCAAAGATTTGCTGCCATGCAGAATAACTTATTTATAATATGTGATAATTTATTTACTATTTATTTTAGAAACTTCAAAACTCGACAGCACAAGCAGAAGATAATTTTTCTAGACTGAAAGTTGAGAGCGAAAGATTGGAATATCATGTACAAAGGGTGTGCAGTTGGTGGATCTGGATTATGTTGATACTGGTGGTGATAACTTTTGTTTGGATGGTCATCTTCATGAAGATCTACCCAAAACACAGATGAATTCTCATTTATTATATTATACATTGTAAATACAAATTTTGGAGTTAAACATCCACGAGTGTTTGTCGAATTGAATATGATATAATATGGGAGAGAAAAAGACGCACTAAACTTGGTCGTCGGTTTTATGAGTTTAGTGTTTATATTCGCTTCTTCTGGCCGTAGCATTTGAGCGGCAACGGTGCAGAACAAGGTTGAAGTCTGAACTTTTCTGTCGCATTTTTGAACCGAATTAAGCTTTTTAATATTAAAAAAAATCAGGTTCATTGTAAAAGTTTAATTTTAAGGTTTAAAAAAGTCTTCAAAATAAGGTTAGGTGTTCTTGCTACCTGGATGATAAACAAGTCGAGATAAATCAGATTTTCACTATGCAATATTACGTTGAAAACCGATTGACTGATCTGCATGCGAAAAGTGTGGAATCACAAATTAAAGATAAGGTTATCGCGAGCCTATTTGGCATTGTTATAGCATCTATGATACCCGTATTTCATCTCGGTAAGTGGGGACGTTGATCATTTGAATCCTGTTAAATGAAATTTGAATCGAATCGCTCACAGGTGCTTTTTATCACATGTGGTCCGTAAACAAGCCTCCTGTGGACAGACAAACATGTACATGCAGCTGCTTTGATACAATTTTTAGAGGTTTGTCAGTTTTTCCATTAACATAACGGACCCACTTACAAAATCCTACATTATTTTAAAGGAAAATACGAATGGCCTCTAAGTACCTACAAACATGTCTACTTTAATACAACTCCAGTCACTCTAAAGATTTGGGTAATGGTCATACTCGGCATAGTCGCCATTTATGAAACATCTAAAAGAGTCATCACACTAATAAAACAAAAATTCATCAGGTGGGATATGTTAGCACTGCTGGCATCTAGCACATATCCACATTACTATGGGTGGTGGAACTTTTTTCAGTACCTGAACGAAGAATTTTACCAGCAGTGGTACCATCAGATGTTTTTCTCAATTACTGAAGCAGCGTCCTCGCTAATGATCATTCATTTGGCTAATTCAAAAAATGTTATGAAGCCATGGAAACTGTTGCTGATCATGAACATAAGCCTCGTGCACATAATTGTTTCATCTCTTGACCAGTTCATTAGTAATGTCATATACAACAGAGGACAAGATTTTGAAATCCTCCGTGACCTAGGCTTGATGCTCCCCGATGTTTTGCATGTTTTAGTGGCTTTCTTTGAGTTGATGCTTTTGGCCGAAAAGAAGAATAAGTCTGTCATTACGCTCTTATACAGAGAGGAGATTTTTATGTTTTTGTTGTTGACTGTATTGCTCAGTGTTTTAGGAAAGGCTTTGTAGAAATAAAACCATTGAACATTTGACATTTTTAGTGGTACTTTCTGCAACACTTGGTATATCCCAAATTATGGAATTATTAACAGGACACAAAAATAAACTCTAGGCATCTGTTGTCATACACACAGCATTTTAAGAACCAATAATTTTGTTTTTTACACCACAAACCAGACAGACAAGTACAACAAAATTGCCCCACCACTCTGCTCTGCTTAACAGCGCTGCACATACTTGCACCCAAGGCATGCAGCAGTGGTCAGCAAGCCACATGTAGCTCTTTAGCAACCTGAGTTCAGCTCTGCCAAAAATTCTTTTTGATCAGCAGATGCTAATTTATGTATGTTTGCTGGTGCCTACCGTGTCTAAAAGTTTCATGCAATCCACTTGAGTACTTTGGACATTAAGGTATATATTGTATATTCCCACCAACTGCAGATTCAATTATAAATTTAAAAGAAAATTATTGATAGAAGTTCAAACTAATTCCAAAAATGTGGTTCTTGAAAAAAATTTAATCACTCTGTTGACTTTTGACTCTTTTCACCAATCAATTTGCCAATCACTGGCATATAGTAACCAATATTAATAATAACTAATTAATTAATCAGTAATCATTTAAGTTGTACTATTTCCAGTTGGGTTATTACAAGTAAAGCTAAGCATTAAAAACAACGATCTTCTAAATCACTCAAATTGACAGATGCTGGTAAGAAGAATCCCAACAAACTTTGAGAAACAAGAACGAAATTTAATTTCCATTTCTCCTTAGCAGCCCCAGAAATTCTAGACTTAACCCAAACAAGAGAGAAGTCAAGGTTTTGAAGTGATTAGAAACAAACTATAAGCGACATTCAAAATTGTTTTTATTATCAATCCCATCTTTGTTTCTTTACCTGAAATAAACCACATTTCGTTAAACATATATACAAACAATACAATAATAAACGAGTGCAGTTTACCACTCTATGCCTTCTTTAGAAGATTATGTCTCACAACGAAGTATGGAGCGCCGAAACCAGAGCCGAAATAGAGACCCATAAGCACCAACAACTTATATTTGTTGTTTATATCAAATGGCAAGTTCTGAAAAAAGTTCACTTGAAATTAAACTGCTCTTTCCAAAAAATTTAACCTTGAAAAGTCAACGAAGTTTACTAACGGCTCCAGGTTTTCCCTCTTGGTCCACATGGAACCGCCTAACAAACGGCCTGTTAATAAATCGGACAGATCTGAGCGCAGAAATCATCGTTGAAGCCCAATTTGAACCAAGAAACCAGTACTACGACCAACAAACGAAATGTCGATACAGCAAAGATACACTGTTCGAGAGGGATGTGTTGCTATATACATATATATTTATATTTTTATATACAATGCAATATTATAGTCAATGTGAATATATATTAAAGGTTTTATTTTAAATTAAAATATAAAATGACTTAAAATCGTTAAAAATTTTCAAATTAATTTACTACATCTGAAGGTTACTTCGTGGCCGTGTATTTTAACATCAATTGTGTGCTGGAAGTAAACTTGTTCGATACAAAGGCGATTATTTTAGCAAAATGATTGGATGGTTAAATGAATCGCTAATGTACGCAATAGAAGGACAAAAACTTTGTAAATGCGGTAAATGTTTGCATAGAATTGTGTATTTCGAAAAAGCTCTTAATAAAGAGACAAATAATTCATATATTACTAAAGCGATATATAAGGCAATGGGAAATGCAGATTATTATTTGCAACACTATCACAAGGTCACATTATTATGTTACATCATTACGTTTTGGATCTTACTCAGTAAGTTTGTTTTCTATGAATTGTGTATTTTAACTTTTTTCAAAAGATGTGCCTTAAACTTTAAAAAGTTTACATTTAAAGCACTTGGAGACTTTGAAAAGTCAATCCTTCGTTGTAATAAACTTGAAATTGAATCCCTAATCTTGGATGAGGTAATTAGTAAATCATATGTTTATATGCTCAAGGTGATTATTTAATAAATCTATGATGTCATGGTTAATAAAAAACATTATTAAGTGGTGAATAATGCAATTTTAATCGTTTGGAAAATTTGAATGAAATTGATTGATGAATAAATCCCAGCTAAGGTTTTAACAATAGTCGCTTGAAAAGTAATCTCATTTTAAATAATAATACAATATTAATTATAATAGTGACAATAGTACTTACTTAATTATTAAGTAATTAAGTAAATAATTAAGTAATTAGCCAATCATCCAGTTTCAAATGATGACTCACTTCCATACATGCAAAGGGGGGCACCCCGTCATAACAGCCCAGCGACAGAATAGCCCCGACAAAACAGCCCCGTCAAAACAGCCCGGCGTCAAAATAGCCCGGCGTCAAAATAGCTCAAGACAAAACAGCCCCGACAAAACCGCCCCGACAAAACAGCCCCGTCGAAACAGCCCGGCGTCAAAATAGCCCAGGACGGGAAAATCCCGTCAAAATGGCCCCGTCAAAATAGCCCCGACAAAATAGCCCGACGACAAAATAGCCCAGGACAAAACAACCCGGCGACAAAATAGCCCCGTCAAAACAGCCCTGTCACCAGGGTCGGACTGGCTTAAAAAACCGGCCCGGGAACTTTTATTTAACTCCTACTTTGATCAACTTAAACATAAGAAACACTAGAGTCTAAAATTTCTATTCACTATTAACTATTATAACAGCTTTTTCATCGTTTCACTAGTCGATGCTAAAACATCAATGATTTCATTGTTATTGATTCTTGGAAAAGAGTCTTTCTCACAAGACATCAGCATGAATGATCGTAGAATTGACTGGTTCAGAAAATTTCTTAATCTGTTCAAAACGTATTTCAATTTTGAAAACGACCCCTCACAAGCAACTTGTGATCAGGATAATGTCAACACAAATTTGTAAGCCAGATACAAATTTGAATAAGGAAGACTATGCAAATTAAACTTCTGGAGAACAATAATAACAACAAACAATACTCAAAACGATCAAAGCATTCAAGCCACTAATTTCGAATTAAATTTTGATTCAATTTCACAACATTTTTAAAAAATACTTTGACATGGAGTTATAATGGGGCTATTTTGACGGGGCTATTATGTCGCCGAGCTATTTTGTCGCCGGGTTGTTTTGTCCTGGGCTATGTTGTCGCCGGGCTATTTTGTCGGGGCTATTTTGACGGGGCCATTTTGACGGGATTTTTCCGTCCTGGGCTATTTTGACGCCGAGCTGTTTCGACGGGGCTGTTTTGTCGGGGCTGTTTTGTCTTGAGCTATTTTGACGCCGTGCTATTTTGACGGGGCTGTTTTGTCGGGGCTATTCTGTCGCCGGGCTGTTATGACGGGTCACCGCAAAGGGGATGTTTTTTTCAAAGGCTGGGCGCTCGTTGGCCTATTACAATAAGGGTAACATTTATTACTCGTTGGCCAGCGGGTCTTGTCAGTTAAACGACTTATTGCCAGGGATAGTGCCTGACAACATCAAGGAGTGCCTAGTGAAGGCACTTGGTTGTTTTGAGTGAGGATGCAAGCGTTACGATTTCTACTATTACGTCAAGAAACTCTTTTCTATTTTTTTTTAGAAGAAATCAGAAATGATTTACTACGGGGAAATTGCGTTGGCAATCTCGGAAACGTATATTATTTGTTGAGACAGTTCAATAAGGCTATGCAATGCCAAACGGAGGTATTTCGTAAATATTTAAATAATGATAACTTCCTAAATAGCAAAAATCTTTGCACGCTAGCGACTTAAGTTAGCCACGCATCTGACGGACATTAATGGGATGAGAAGGGCTCACTCTAACATCGGGAATTGCTTTGTCTTCCTGGAGCAATACAGCAAAGCCATCCGTCACTACGAGTGAATAAACAGTTTATTGCTTAAGTTAAATAATTTTCAACCAATCTGTCGAGGGAGTTTGGAGATCAGATATCAGAATAGAAAGCTCGCTTCAGTATTGGCAATGTCCAACAACATTTCACTGGCCACGCAGTGCTTTTTAATTCATTTGGAAGTGGCACAACAATTTCACGACGAGGTGATTAACAGAATTTAAAAATGAATTTCTTAGCCATGCTTAAATAATACGAAGTTTTATTATTTCAAAATTAAGTCGCAAGCACAATATAGGTCTAAATTATTTTGCTACATGATTCTTATTATGAAACGATGATAAAGTGTCTCAAAAAATTATCTTAGCAATAAAATCTTAACAAAACACAGCATACAGCAATTGTTTGCAGTGGTTAGCAAGACCGAGTTGCATGTAATAACCACTCCTTTATTTTAATTTCTAATTATATATTCTATCTATATTTACTTAGATCTAACTTGAATTTATCAATTGTCCAAATCATCTTAGTTATGCAACTGACTTTAATCAAATAAATAAAAATAAATGAATCTATCAACTGCATGCGCATATATCCGGTTGCGGATCTAGGATACTTTTATGGGGGAAGTCACACACTGGAACCAGCGGGTGGATTTATAAGGGGGAGGTCACAACTACCAAATTTCGATGTTCGATTATTTGCTGGCATTTCTAAGTTGGTATAAGTTTCCATCCTCAGATTATGAAGAACGTAAAATGCTCTTGCAAACATTTTATTGTAGGCTTGTTGTTCCTTCATGCTTAAAAGATTTGGAAAATCAAGAGAACATTGGACGTCTGTTGTTAGATGAAGGAAGGATGGAAGATTTTGTTGACAAAGTAGCTTACTTTCAGGTTAAATATGTAGAAAATAATTCCAATCTGAATAATAATTGACAATAGTTAAAGTACGATGCAATGTTAAATAATTTGTTTTTATTTGAAACAGATCGCTTAGATTCCCAGCGTTCCATTCATCCATCTTCGTCTCAAATTTTTACTTCAACTCCCAAGAAAAAAACGCCCCATGATGAGTCTTTTTCTTCCTTCTTATCCGAACTTCAGAAAAGCAAAAAAATTATGGGTGACCAGAGAAGCGAATTCCCTCAAGTGATTACCCTGAAGAAAACACCTCTGATGCCTTTAAAATACTTTGAAACCAAAATAGGGAGCAAATGTTCACATTAAAAACGATTTTTACGACATCTTGTTTAAATTTACACATATGCTTTGTTTGAATGAATGCAAATGCGTTTCGAAATGCTTTTAAACCTGTAATGCCTCTGCTTCTTTCTATTCGCTGCGGTTGTCAATAGAAACATTGGAAATAATAGAAACATAAAGAAGTGAAAATTAGTTTGCCAATATTTGCTGAGCTAAAAAGCCAGAAAATAGGCTTAAAAGTAATTGCAAATCTGATTTACCAACTACATAAGTTCCCCAGGAATGCTTTAGCTACAGCAGTCCAACACGCGGCCTGATTTAAAGTGGCCCGCCAGATCATTTTTGCAATTTATCAAGGGCGGTCACTTCAGTTTTTTCGGTATAGCGACTACCAAGGGCTGTTCTAGAATACTTTGGGAAAATATTGAGCAGATTTAAGGGGGGCACAGCTACTAAAATGTTCGTCGGAAATGGTAAATTATAATAATAATTAAAAAAAATGAAATTAAAATAATTTTTTAAATTAATATATTTTTTACTAATTTTTATTTTATAACAGATTTAGTATCCCCTCCCCCGAACCCCCCTTAAATCCGCCCTGAAAATTTGACATTTTTAGTGAGGCTGGTGATGACTGGAGTACAAAATATCCGCTACCCAAAACCAAATATTCATTTAAAATTGACTAAATTAGCTTAATTATTAAGATTAATTAATCGATTAATTTTCGGTCTTTTAAAGTTCCTACCTTTTTGGTGCTTCTGTGTACTTCGTCGACACCTGTTTTAGTTCAGACTAACAAACATGTATGCGTGTATGTATAAAGTTTTTAATTTATAAAAATCTAATTATTGAATATGAAATATAATTGAGAGATTATCAACACACCGACGATGACACTCAGAAAAGAATTTACTTCATTCTTGAACGCAAAGTAATGTTATTATGATGTAGCGCCATAGGCTTTAAACAAAACCTTTTCATTATTAAACTTTTATTAGTAAACTCACTTCATATAATACACACAAAAAGATATAAATCTAACATTGGGAGGCTTGGGAATCTTAAACAAATCTCTCTTTTCTATTTAAAATTTCTCTTCCTGCAGTAGTCTCGGTGTTTGCTATTAGAATGATTTTTGCAGGTGCTCATTTTGGCCTGATCAACAAGTTCTGTTTTGTAATTGTGGAATTTTCTTGATTTAAAGGAGTTGTTAGGTATACTGATATCAGAGGAGCTGTCGCCTGTGTTGTCTTCGTTGCTCCCTTCTTGAGCCGTTGACGTCGATGAATGCCTTGCAATGACTTGGCAGTTTCTTATGGAATTTTTTGATGAGGTCTGCTCGTTGCACTGGTTCATATTTTGGCTGACCAAACAGTTAATGGGATTATGTTTTCTCGTTAGCTCGATATTTGGCTTGACGTTGCTTTTATGGAAATTAGATATTTTATCTGAGAATGTTTCCAATTTGTTGTTGAACCAATCCTTAAGCCATAGTGAAACTGAAAATGAACGACTCTCCATAAATGATTCGTAGCCTCCGACCAGTTGTTCATCGTTGATTTCGTCATTCGATAAAGAAAAAATGGTGCAAAGCAGATCGCGGGGTCTGTCATTTACACTGCCACCTTGAGCGCTGTTGTTTCCACTGAAACTCAACTCTTCTGCATTTGTATATTTTTCTGAAAACTCACTGCTTTTTCTTCGTTGTTCGAATGTATCAACGACTTTAATGCTTAGTACAGTGGCTAGCATAGTGGCAATGAGATGGATTATAAAGGAGGTAGAGTATTCACAAATGACGAATGGCAGTACGACTGTCAACGGATTCAAAAACATGTAGTAAACGGGCAGGCCTGAAAAGTTTAATTTAGTTATTTTAAAAGCATGATTCAATGTTGCTGCTACGAAAATAGGCAACGACAATCTGTTACTCACCGAAAATAGAGAATGTACCCAAGAAAATAGCTCTCACAACTGATTCGCCAATGAATGAGCTTCCTAGACAAATACAATTGTTTAATCGGATGGCGAAATATATTCCTAGCATTTCGAGCAATGAATAAAGCCAAAAGAAGTCGTTGTTCATAACGCAACAAAAGCGCAATTCCAGCGCGTCGCCCTCGATTTCATCTTTCAAGAAGTGAAGCGCAAAATTGTGAAAGAGTTTAGCATAAACATACGTCAAGAAGATAAAGAGAGCTGTCCAAGAAATAAGTCTCTGAGTGACGACGTTTTGGCGCTCTTCGTGACCAGAATTGTCGTCGACATTACATTTAAAATGCCGCAGGCTGGATTTCACAATGCCGAATATAGGATTGGATTCGGCAGGATAACATTGCGATTCCATCTGATAGTACAGCACAGCTGTGAGAAAGAATATTTTCCAAGCAATGTCAACAGAGGAGAGCGAGAGAAAAAGTATTTGAGACTGGATGATGAGGGCAATCTCGGCATGATGGACCAGGTCAACAAACGGTCTGATCTCAGACTCATTGAACCTCAAGTAAAAAATTTTCCGAGTACTCTGACCTACTATTATAATCACGCCCTCCATGAACAGGATGAATACCAGTGCTTTCCAAGATGGAATTGTCGAAAGGTCACAATATGAACACCTGAGGAGTCTTAAAAATCATCTCATTCAGTGAAAATCAAACATCGATAAATTTACAATGGAAATTTCATCAAAATTATGACATATTTTAATAATTAATTGTGCTATTCAGACTCTCAGTTGCTTTATTTTGACAATTCTTCAGCGTTTTCCAGATCATGAACACAACATAATGTCGTTTGCATCTTCATTAATTCGAATTCACTCATTCATATTTAATTTGTGATTGAAGATGGTAATAATGATAACACTATTTTTAAGTTAATCATAGTTAATTTTTGAGTCGCCGTATGCATAGTGTCACATATCTAATCTAGTCTCCGAATTTTGTCACTTACAAGTTATACAAATATCCAAACATAGCTAATAGCGGCTTTGCTTTTGTTTACATGTGATTGAAAACATTGACGTGCATTTCAGACTAATCGCTGAAAAGTATCTAATAAATATTTATTAGAAGTGTTATTAGAACAATCAGGAAAACAAAGTAAAACACAAGCAATCATTGCTTAAATGAGACTGCGAAATTTCTTTGCTTGGTGGACTCGGGCTGATCCACGATATTAAAAGTTTTAAATTGTTTCAGTAAGAGATACAGAGTTCCAGAGCATGTGTAATGACGCCATAACACTCTTAAATGAGCGCCGCAAGAGAGTATAGATCAGAAAGCAGTTTAATAATAAGTTATGATATGTTTCGGTCTAACTAACTATCCATCATGACCTCTGCTTTTGCTGGATCCTCCTCTAGAGGATATTGTTGTAAACAGATTTCTGCATCATAATAATGTAATATAATAATGTAATGATGAGATGTGAGATGGGTCTCCGCTAGTCCTCCTGCGCGTTATTCAGGTATTCAGTGCCGGATTAAGCCCCGATGGGTGGCCCTGGGCCCACTTGGAAGGGAGGCTCCCTTTTCAATACCCCTTATTGCACACGTCACAACATCACATACTAGTAACATAATATACAAATACTTCGAGCACGAGTTGTACTTGCCAAATTTATTTACAGTTATAATAATTTAATTTTCCACAAAAAATAAAATTATAAAATAACCAAATAAATATGGTTAAAATCAAAAAATGAATGAAGTTATGATAGCTATGATTACAGTCAAGATACTTTTCTAGATTTCCGTGTGGCAAAATCGCTGATGATGTCACTAAGTATAATTCACGCAGTACATCTGACTCAATGCTCATGATTTGTAAATCATTGTACTTGCCACTCATTGCAGATGCAGTGTCGTAGCTTTGCCAGCGACAGTTTCCTAGGTCTAGGTCATGTATCTTCGGAAATTCCATCAAGGCGTTGAACATCTCTTGAGTGCCATAGCCTTTATTCGCCATGAATGTTACAAAGTGTTTCGCTGGGCCATATTCAGTTCTTAGCTATGAATTCCCCATTATGATTTTGACGACGGAAGAGCCCAAGCGTGCACATTCTCGGAATATTAAGGTCATTAATAGGTTGCTGCACCGAGTGTGCAGATAACAAACTTTTTTTTTACAGTTCTGAACTGTTGATGCACCCCTTTTCAGCCAGTATTCCCGCATCTGATTAGAAATAATGGCTGGCCAAAGTCCAATGTCATTGCCCCTGGTGTGCCCTCAACTATCAGCCTTTATTTCTATATGTTCTTCAATTGGACACGTTACTACTTCTGTATTTTCCGTCTCAGGATCACCAGCCATTTCTGCTGGAGCATCTTCAGGCTGATCAGGCTCTGCAAATTCATCACTCCTCTCTGACATTTGTACTGGTTGAACAGTGAAGAAGTGTTCCAATTTTCTTAACTTTGCTACTCCTGATGATGATTTCATTTCTGCTTCCTTCACTTGACGTCTTTTAGAAGCCCCAGACCCAAAGTTCTTTTGCAATTCCTGTGTATGTCTCCGTCACGATTGTCCATACTGGTAGTCTGAAAATAAACGAAATGACAAAATACAGAGTGATTAGAAAGTAACTCCCTATTTTTAAATATTACTAAATTATTTCTGAACTATAATTCTTATAAAAATGAATATGAGACGAAAGTGTATATCATGAAGTTTTATCTAAATTGAATTTGTTAGTTATTGTATTGGTAATGATGACGTAATCATCACCATCAAAATCACCATCATAACAATTAAAACATCAATCTTTGTCGAGTCATAACTAACTATTACCCAAAACATTTCATTTCGTACAAATTTCAACAAACGATCTAATTAAATGCACGAACAATATGCTTTGGTCTCGGAGTAGTTCCATATATACTCTTATTATCAAAAGAAATCAATGGACGATCTGAGGAACAGGTGTGACTTGATGAGGGTCTAGTAAGACGATTCTCTTTGATTTGTGGCTCGCATATGTAGTACATCAATCGATGCGCTAAACCAAATGCCAAATTGAAACTTAACTCTTCCATGGACTACTGATTTTGAAAACGTATCATACCTTTTGAATAAATTTGGTTGTTAGCCTTCGAGGTCCTAGTGACCGATTATGCAGAAACATCCTAAATACTGCATAATAAATAACTTGCTTCACAATAAACCAAATCAGCTACTAACTTGCAGCAAATTTTTTTTCGGTATGAAGGCTCTCAAAAATAACTGCTTAAATATTACACTTCTGGTATTTAGTGTTAGTTTATAATTTCGATTTCACTCTGCATTAAATCAAAAGTAAGAAAATGATCTGAAATGAATGCTGATGCCCGACGCGTGAAGTTCGCTAGTGGTCGCTCTGTAGTCGTCAATGGCTGCTTAGCGACAATCTTAGTTCGACCCTAAACAATGTTCAAATAAAATTTGTTGATCGTACAACAATTAATTAACTTCACAAAGTTAGTCAAATAACGACAAGTTACTACTTATCTTTTATTATTAATCTACTTAACGTTAAGATGTGACTAAAGTTGGTTTATATGGAGAAAATAAAGAAACTAAATATTCCTGTAGAAGTTTAATTAAATACTGAATTTTGTAGACATCTTGATCCTCTTCTTATCAGGTGATTCTTTCTCCTGTAAGTGATTGAAAAATAAGTGCTCGTTGAATAAATTTAAATATTTCCTCTATTATTATAACATGCTATTTTCTAATCATGGTGGGCTTTTTAAATTTTAGCATCATGAACATTCTTCTATTGTGGAGTTTGAAGAATATTTATTTATGATGAGGCTGAAAATAAGGTTGAATGCTGGGATGTGTATTGATACACTTTGGAATTAAGTCAAAAATAAAAAAAACTCAATGAATTTTGTGTGAGAAAACAAATGCAAGAAAAAAGTAATATCTTACAGTTTCCTGCTTCATTGGTGTAATTACTATGCCACTCTGATCTGGACCCTAATTTAATTTTCAGTAATCATTATCATAAATTTATAAAAAATAGTTGTAATATTTATTTTATTTTAACTGACATTTAATATGACTAAACATTACATTCAGCCAAATTTTACGTGTTTTAGTATTTAGTATAGATATGCATATTATTCGGATAAACATCTAATGTTTTATTTCCGAATGAAACAAAAGCAACAAAAATTAAACAGAGCATGATTAAAGTGTAGAAATTATAGCAAAAGAAACGTCCACTGTTTGAAACATTGATTAGGTCACTATGTTACAAGAAAACATTCCAATGCCACATTATTACAGCTAAATTATCTATAACAATGTTATCGTAAATATAAATTGGACAATTTTACATTAACAGCCCTTCTTAGAAAAAATGTTAAATCAATGTTTGTTAATGTTTTGAAGAAGGGCGATCTGGTGAACCTACCATACTTATTTCAATCCGGTTATTATTGCAAACTTCTTGGTAGCATATTGTAATAGCTGATAATTTATCTGGATCATTTCTATCCAAGAAGATAAGATACTGAGTGTCACTGAACTTGCTTGGCAAGAAGGAAGATACCTAAGGAATGCAATCCACACATTCTATAGGATCACATGGGCAAAACATGGGAAAATCCAGGCAGGGACATCATTTCAGCTTTTTCAAAGGGAGGCAAACACTTACTCCAACTGATGAGATAATGTTTTTTTGCTTCTCACCAAAATCCATGGTTGGCCCATGGTAAACCCATCCCACTAAATGATGTCCCTTTATCCAAATATCCAAGTACTTGTTCTCACCTGCTCTTTCCTGACCTTATAAGGCTCATTCAAGTTGTGCTTGTTATAGAACCAGCACTTATCAATTGGATTAAGGCCTTTCAAGCCATAATCAATGCTTCTCCTCTGAAAAATTAAGTAATTCAAATTCAATAAAATGCTATGGATTCAATAAGAGACAAGATTTAAGAACCAGAATTAAGTTTTGCTGCTCGATAAGCATTAAGCTATAAAAACAGATACAAGAAATAACATCTTTCAGTATGAAGCATTCCAGATAATAAGAATATCAGAAACATTAAAACGTAATTTAAAATAAAATTTGCACAAATCATTAATCAACATACTATCACAAGAATATCATCTTCTTTCAGCTGTACTTTATTAGAACTAGCCTCACAGAGTCTCTGTTTTATACAATCTTCTGACCATTCCTTACCCTTAATTAAACAGAAACAGAATCAAAATCAATTCTTAGACTTTAGACTGGAAAATTGGTCTGCAATTTCCATGTTATAATTCTAACAAGCAATTACTAATAATTACTAAGCAATTTCTTAATGAGAAACATGAGAAGTTGAAAACCTCATCAAATTTAAATCTTCCTATGAACTTGGGCAGCTTCCTTGTAACAATTCTTTCCAGCCATTCCTTTGCAGGTTTAAGTTTTGGGTCACTTGACCACAAGATAAGATTGAAGATGTTGTCATCCAATTTCATAAAGATTGGCATATCATCTATACACTCCGAGATCTTTTTCACAATGCTGCAATCATTTTAGTAAGTCTTATTAATATAAAAATTAGCAAGTTATGCTTAGTTACTAAAATTTAGTTGAAAAAGTAACCCATTTTCTTTAAGTTCAAAATATTCATTTGCAAGTTCTAAAGCTTTTGAGATCCTAATCAACAATAAAGCAATATCAGACAACTTTAATATTTAAAACTAAGTAAATGAACAATTACATATGGTCAATGACAAGGCTTGTCTTGTGCAGGTATGCCTGCCTATGTAAAAGCATTCTAGCATGAAAGAGCTCATACAGACTATCAACTTCCTGTTATAATGGGGTGAACATGTAATGCAGACATAAAGAATCATATCCATTAAGCTTTCCACCTTAGCTCGGGTGCAGATTTGCTTTTCTCCAGCAACATTCAAAACTCGAACAAACTTCATGAGTCTGTTGTGATCAAAGGATGTCTTGATGCCCAAGAAATAGCAATCTCGAGCAATATAATCCCACTTGTCCACATCAATACCATTCCTCTTGTTTGCAACAATCTGATGTTATTTTAATGAATTCAACTATTTACTTTACTGAGTTTAGGTTAAAGTGATGAGATGATATCCATGACAGTTATCACATTAATAAAAATATCCTTTTAACAGACAAGAAATTGAAGGAGTACACTCAAATATTTATATTCAAATAATTAACAAAAAGTTGCATTGAATATTGTTAAGGCTTTGGAAAGCATGCACATAGGTATTCATGCCTAAAGAAAGACCTATAGAGAAACCTCATATAGGAAGCTTTTGTCCTGACTTCTTCCTTTGTATGGCCATTCTCCAACCTGAGCATTAGAAAGTTAATTATTTGAAATGATCAGCAAAATATTTGTAAGAAATATAATCAATAAAGTCACTGGCAACTTATCAACTTAAATCATTAAAAATTACGTTTGACCTTCTTATTCTAGAAGGCTGATTCAGTTTTTTCAAGTTCAATAACCCTGCGTACAGGTTAGCTGAATGGGTTATGTGCCTGCATATGGCGGTAATGGCAACACTTGTAATGTGTTCGAAACCCAGCCTGCACTGCCGCCAGGAGCGCTATATAAATGGTTATAAGAAGCACCTCTGACGCTATGCATATGGCGCTATATAAATGTAGTTACAACAACCTCGTAAGGTCATTTGAACTTTTTAATTAAAATACTTTAATGGGCAGTGCATTCTAGCTTAATAATTTATAAATCTAATAACTGATACCTTATAAGGCCTAGGGGGCAGAATTTGTTCTGTTATGAAGACAAGATCTTGAGGCTCAAAATATGATTCCAGTTTATTTTCTTCTATCAAATATTTAAACATAGACACTGAGCCAATCTCGTGCTGCAGATTACAAATTAAAAATGTTAAAATCAACTTTTCAGCATTTCACATCTGTTTACCAAATTTAAGTTGCAAAAATGTTCTTTTTCAAAGCTCCATCATATTCAAAAATTAAGAAATTACTAAAAATATTATCTCATGGAAGGAGATTTAAATCATAGCTAATTTTTACAAATGTTGATGATACAAAATCTGAGAAGAAATATTAGTAAGCTATGTAGAACAAGTTAAGATAACTTAATTAACTACATTTAAAATATTGATAAGATAAGAATCTAAAATTAAACCTAAAATAAAAGTCCTTAAGTTATACTGACAACATCCATAATAAATATCAAAAACTAGTTTATAAAATGACATATAAAGTAATTATACAAATATTCTACAATTGTACATGCCTTCCATTCAATGCCCAACTTTGGCAAAAACAGTCTGTCAAACAAGTGGGAGAATGGGCCATGACCTAAACAATTTAAAACAGGAAGCTGTTTTAAATGAATACGTAGAAGTATGAAACAATGGCATATTTACCTAAATCATGGCATAATCCTGCAATAGCAACACACTGAACATCGGTATCTGTGATCTTCAGTTCTGGTTGTTTTTCTTGAAGAATTTTACACAAAGTCTCTGCCAGGTGGCACACTCTAGAAAACCACCATCACAAATGTCAAGTATGTCAGTTCAATTGACACATTAAGTTATTTACCCAATAGAATGCTCAAATCTTGTATGGACTGCCCCTGGAAATACCAGATAATTTGATCCAAGTTGTTTGAGAAACCTAAGCCTTTGAAACTGAGGAGTATCAATGATCTTCATGTACAATGGCTGAAGCTCTATGTGACCATGAACAGGATCATTAATGACCTGGAATGAATCATCAGAATGATTTTATTTTGACATTAATTACTTTAAGAACAAAATCATATTCTTCTATTTAACCAATACCACATTGTAGTGCTAACGGTTGTGCTTTCAGTCATTTTCCTTCCCAACTTCTTATATTTTTAGCTCGAGAAATTCAAAAGCAGTCGGCGTATAAACTGAGAAAATCAGAAATAAAATAAATTATTTGTATTAACAATGCATTTTATCATGCATGATAAACATTTTGAAGACGCAGACAAATAATCGATGAAATTTCGAGTACTTGAAGACATGTTAGCGAAACACATATTTTCAGAAAGGAAATATTTTGCAGATTCTAATTATATTTGGAAAATGTGAAAAGCGTCAAAAATCTTTAGTTTCACGGCGCTTCAAGCTTTATAATATTAGTCAAACGTTCATTTTTATTAGACGTACATTATTTTTATGAGCGCATTATTTGCACATGTAAGATCCTTCTAACAAGCAAAGAATTATGCTTCTAGCTTTACGCGTCCCAGAGCTACTGACTACTAAATTTGATAACTTCACCGCCGTTCTTTGCGGATATAAACTCAGCTGCACATAAGCTTTATTTAAATCTGAACCTAACAGAAACCAGAAAATTCCCAGATTTGAATCTCTTGAAAATTACATCAGTTACTTTATTTAATGTCATGAATCTACTTTATACGTATGATTCAATAATTTCATTCAAAAAGTTTATATTATATTTCATTTTTGTTAAATACAAGCGGCATCTGAGACATCGTAAAAATTTAATTTCACAAACTTAACCTAATGCCTGCTGTTATTAATAATAAAGGATATATAATCACCAATTTTACCAAGACAATTTAATTTAAAAAAAAGGCTTTTTTCCAAATCATCTCAGTTATGCAACGGACTATAATCAATTAAATAAGACAATTTAATAGCTCTGCGGCTCACTGCATAATTCATCCGTTCGATAGCTTCCTTCTACTCCGAGACCCGCCCTAAGCATCTTAGGACATCTAATTACATGCACTGCCTCTCAGGCATGATGATGATATTTTGTGATTCTCTGATTATTATGTGATTATAATGGGACATGTTCTACCGGAACTTCGAAGTTACAAGCTTTGACGGTAACTTTCCTAAATGAGGACATTTTTAAAGAAGTGTGGAGTGGACAAGTGTTGGTTGTGGATAGTTGTATCTTCCAGAATTCATATTTACTCATGCGATATATATTTAATAATAATATATCTTGCAGGTTATAATTATTTGTCCTATTTGTAACATAACATAATTTCTAGCGGTTTAAGAAGACAAATGCCTAAGAAATAAATCGCTCATTAATAAAATTATTAAACGGTGACTGCATTACTGTTTAGTAGGACAATAAGTGATTTCAGAATCAGTCTTCCCAAGCGCTGTTGACTGACCCGATTACGACTTGACACAAATATTTGGAAAAATTTTACTCTTATAAAATTTAAATCATTCAAACTGTTTTCCTTAAAAATTGTTAGTTCATAGAATCCCAGCAAGCACAAGAAATCGGGACCCGACCGGGTCCCACGCGGGAAGAAAAGCGGGGCCGATTCGGCAGCCCAGCGGGGCCATGCCGGGTTTGGCCGCGGGCACCAGTCGGGTCCCGTGACACGGGTCCCACTCGGGTAGTCCGCCGGGTTCCCGCTGGTTTGTGTCTGTGGGCACCACACGGGCCCCGCTTTAGTTGCCCGGCATCATTAAGCACGGGTTGCCCAGCCCAATCCCTACATCATTAATGACGAGTTTCCCAGCAATATATGTAAGACTGAAGAATTTTTTGGATTACATCAAGTTTATTGAAAAAAGTTCAGCTGTTATTAATTAAATTAATTCTTTTCCGACTGCCAGCTCCTCTGTCTCTGGCATTTCCAAACCACTTGCGAAGTTCCAACTCACAATCTTGGCTGGTTGCAGCTGAAGTCCTTGGGTTCCTTTGTACTACCCCTAAAATTTTCCAGATTAAAAGATTAATAATACTGCTAATCTTATTATTACTCTATAATTAAGTTAAATTAAAATTCAATTTATAGTAGCATCAAACTAAAGTGTTAATCAACAAAGTTACAAAAAGGAAACCAGTTGACTAACCAAACACAACATTAAACATTTCGGTTTGTCGAAAAGCCTTTTTGCCACGCTGTCCCGACAAATTGCACTTTCGACTCATTTCATCCGTCAGTAAATGCTTCATAAGCCTCCAGGTGATGGTCTCAATATTATGCCCTCCATTGGATACCAGAGCAGAAATCTGAATTGAGAATTAGAGTCATTAAACTAATTTTTAAAATGTTGATTTTATACCAACTAATTGGTTTTTAATTCCAACATCCTTTAAAATGTCTTCAATGCTTGCAAATTTGCAATCACTCCGAATTGGCAAACTAATTCCTTCCGGAATTTCAGCATTAGTAACCATGTTGTTTTGCAAGCTCTTTGCAATCATATCAAGAGATCTCTTAATCATCTCTGTATTTGCTATTAAGAGCCTAATAGCCTTATCCAAATCTGTTTTGAAGCAATATATCAAGAATGAATTTAATTGTCAATAACAATTATCATAACAAGTCTAGCTCATCAAGGGTGCTAGATGTTAATACTTGGGGAGAGGGATGAGGTAATTCTGAGTGATGTGATTGAGGTGACTGAGATCGAAATGAAGGAGAATGGTGGACCTTAAACACTTCTTTTTAAGGAAGAATTGGCTTATTTATTTGGACATCCTTTGGTTTTCTGAATAATTTAAAATTGCAATTAGCTAAACAGAAAACATATCACAAGTTACAAAACAAATTTTAAAACATATAATATTCGCAATATGTTCGAATGGGCATACAGCAGTTTCAATGAAACAACTTCTTCATCACTACTTGAATCTATCCTCCTTTTTGCTCTGTAAAAAAATATTGTTAAAATAAATCCAGTATTGCACACCGTTAGGAATATATCAGTCTTGTATACTTTCTTCTTCTTTTTTTTTCAATGATATCAGTTTCAGAATCGATGTTCGATGTCTCCTCAGCCAATTTTGTCTTTGCTCTGGCATCCATAACATCATCTGAATCATGAAAAGCAATACACATTTTGTGATATTATTTACAAACTATATTTCATTTAAGACAAATGAAAAAAAGAACGTGTTTTTCGGGAAAATTCAGTAGGAATAGAATGGCGCAGGGTAATGAGCCTATCTGATATTAAACTTATTTGTCCATGGGATAATCTTGTGTTACATGGACCATGAAGCCATAAATGCAGCAACCTACGGGTCACTCCTAAGCATATTAAATGCATATAGTCCAACGGAAAAGATGAAACAATACCTACTGACAATTGTGATAAAGGTGATATGCCCACATGATGGTGTGGATCATGACTGGCAATAAATGATTCATCAGTTCTATTAATGCAATCCAAACTAGGCAACACAACTTTATTGTGCCATTCACCCGTTTGTACACATCTCTCACAACAATTATAACTATTATGAGTTTTAATACATTTTACAAAAGCTCTTGCTGGAGCATCGCAAATACCAGCATTTAAAAATACTTTTAAAATTTTTCCCTCAAAAACAAAACCTGTGTTTTCTAAAATCTTAATTTCTGCAACAAATTCTGATAACTAATCATTGATAGAATTTGGTTTGCTAGTTCCACAAAATAATGCCACAGGAAAAACATCAGATTTTGTATTGTCAGATATGCATGCTAAAATAGGCCACAAAGATGTGGTTGAACTTTTGAAAAGTGGGATGCCATCTATATTTATGTTAATATTCAAAATATTTGGGCAAATATTTGTTCCCATTAAATTTACATATTTTTCTAAAATGCAATTATTAAGTTGATTAACTCACTTTTTCAGCGTTCAACTCGTTCGACTGAGAGCGCTTGTATCGTTGAATTCGGTAACAAATCAACAATGAATCCAATTTTACCGCTAAATATAAGACACGCGCTGTTGTATATAATGAAACTAGTTATACATAACTAAACAATTTTACAAACAGAGTAATTGCAAGGATTCACTAAATGTTTACATTATAGAAATATCATTAATTATGAATAAAATTTATTTTATACATATACACATTATTTTCCGGCTGGGATAAGCAACTGGGCTATGCTCGGGACCCTTGTGGGCTCTTTGGCATATTAATGAGTTTCTTTCCCCTACGGGTCCCGTACCTATCCCGAGACTTTGCCCGGACGTAACCCGCTAAACTGGGCAAGCTGGGCAACCCGCCTTCAGACCGCACGGTCCCCACCTGGCGGTGTTTGCTGGGATGTTGATACGCTTACAAGCAATATTAGTTTCAAAATATATGATTCAAATTTATAATTTAAAATCAAATATTTTTATTTAAAAACAAATATTTATTCTAAAAGATATTTTTCTAAATTATGAATAAAGGTCAAATTAAATAAACCGACTAGGTTTAAAAAATTCATCTGCGGCATCCTTTTTCACATATATTTATAAATGTCAAATTCAAATAAATAATTCGGATTGCAACAGGAATGAGATCTTAAGAGCCATTTTAAGTAAGATGCTGTCATTGAATTGTGGGAATAGTCATAATGGTCGGAGCACTAAGGGTGGCTGTTGCCACTGCCGGTGAAACTGACTGCGTGAGAACAGTGCCTGCAGTTTTGGCCTTCTTGAAGCTGACTTGAAGAGGCCTGTTGTTTATCGGGTATCCATTGAGGGCAGTAATGGCCAGCAGGGCTTCGTCGTAGTTGGTCATAGTAACGAAACCAAATCCCTTGCACTTCTTAGTGGATGCGTCTCGCATCACTTTAACGTTCTGAACGGCTCCAAACGGTCCGAATAGTTGCCAGAGAACGCTCTCGTCAGTTTCTGGGGCCAAGTTGTACACGAACAAGCACCACCCAGATCCAGCCAGGCCGCCTGCATTTGTTCCGCTAATTATTGTGTTTTGGAATGCCAGAGGGTTTTCAATGGGTGAGTATCTAAAAATAGTTGTTGGGTTAATCAATATTATAAAAGTTCAATAACTTAGTGATAATAGAATTTTAGCGTAGCAACTTGCCTCACTCGCGTGGCTTGATGGTGTATTGGACCAACCAATCGCCTTGTGGGAGCAAGGTAGGGAGTGGCCTGCACGGCTGAGGGCGCCACACCCACAGGCCCTACAGCAGCGGCGGCAGCCACTGCTTGAATGGGGAGCTGACTAACAGAAGGTGCTTTTGATGTTGCTGCAGATGGAGTGTTTGCAAATTTAACAGTGATCGGTTCTGTCGTTCCGGGTGGAATAGTACCATTTAATTGCTTAATGGCAGCTTCTGCCTCAGACCTTGTGTCAAAGCGTACAAACCCAACTCCTTTTGACAATCCTGAGCAAGCAAATGTTGTCTTTAAATGATTGTTTATGATGCTATCAAGGCAACAATTAATCCACAGCAGTCACTTCGAGTCGAACCTTCGATTGAAAATTCGGCATTACAAAATTTTAGATTCTCAATTGAGAGTGTAAACTTGAGAAAAAAATCTCTCTGCTTTCGATTCCAAACTAAAATGAATTGAAATCCGTAAGGTAGCGGGGATTATTAGTGTTGTTATTACTTTGCCAAAGGATGAAAACTAAAATGCACTACTTTATTCGAATTTGATTAAGCATTTGAAGTTTAATCATTATGTATTTAAGAATAGCCAAACAATTTAGCAAAGAGAACAAATTATAGCTTTGGAATTATTGCAAAAATTTAATTGAACATGCGGGTGTCTTTAAAGAAATGAATTAGAATAATTCTAGTAGAAATTTACGAGATTTAGAAAATCATCAAATACGAAAATATTAATTTTAATGCAGGACCGCCGAGAGGGGTCCAAGAGAGGCAGGCCCGCCAGGTCGTTAAAAAATTGTTTGATTTTCATTACAAAATTGGGCCATTACAAAAGGGAACAAAATTTCTTTCGGCGGCCCCGTTTGCATGACTGATAAAGACTGAAAAATAGGAAAGCAACGAAGCGAAGCGTTTAAGAAAAGAGAATGCTGATACAAGAGCTAATCAGGGACGTCATTTTAGCTTTTTCCAGGGGGGGCACAGTCCCCTGTTTCCCAAATTACGTCCCTGGAGCTCATTAATTCTAAAACAGTTTGGAAGAGAAGTTCAAGATAAATCTCTTAACGCTAAACTTGAGAATAATAAATGGAATGGATGGTTTTGGAGTGTGTCAATCATTTGTGGAGACTTACACGAATCAGTCAGAAGTGCTATGAAAAGCAATAATTAATTAAAAGTAAAAACAAAGTCTATAAAACAATGAGAAAACTACATACACGATCGTGGTAGGAAAGTTTTTTTTATTAACAGTAAAGTATAGTACTGGTGGATTTCATACTAAAGACACATAACGAAATCAATGACACTTGTAATTTCGCTATCGGAACCTTTAACATGTGATAAATATTGATGTCAGAAGATTTCCTGAAGTTGTCTTAGGATCAATGAATTATTTTAAAAGAATATCATTGACAAGTGTAGTGGGAACTTTTCCTCTTGCCCCCTTGCGCTCATTGTTTATTGTAATTATCAATCATTATTGTTATTACCTATTAACAAGGGGAGTGACATGGAATGCAGAGTGAAAAGCCAAATTGGTTGTTAATCAACTGAGTTAATCATCCAAGTTTTCTTGAGTTTTTTCAGTCGAGATAAGCATTGGGTGCTATGCTGTGCTCAAAGTTAATAATTGACTTTAACGTTTTCAATTAAACCGATGAGATTCGACTCGAAAGTGATGACACCGATTTAGATACAAATGCAAAAATGTAGTTTGATGTCAGCATCAGTGCGTGTTAAATAGAACATTGATGCGTTTAAAATGTTATAGAACCAATCGCGACAAAGCTTTAATAGCAAAATAAAAATATTTTGAAACAATTTATCCATAAATGAGCAGCACCAAAACAAACAGGAAAAGATAAAATAATTCAAAAACAAAAAATTCCGTACCAGTTTGCACGTCAGACAAAATTCGAGAAGTTATTATCTGACCGTAGGGCTTAAACAAATTATCCAAATCAGTCAGCTGCCAGTTTTTTGAGATGCCGCTGACATAAAGATTTGCACCTTTGATTGTGTCACTACTGGGTCTCGCTAGAGAAACCTAGAGAAGTCGTTAAGTACAACACAAAAAGGAAAACGCAAACAATTTAAAGTTAAAACTAATTTAAACCATTTCCCAAATTGGAAGACATAAACCATTCAACTAATAAAACTAAAATAATTAGTTCAATGAACCCAAACCACAGCATGAGAGGCTGTCTGTGACCATTACAGCCATGCCTTACAACTTAATATGACTCTTTCTCTAATAACAGCCCACTTGAAAAATAAACATATGCATCCAAGAAACTCATTGAATGCAGAACTTCTAAACATAATCAAAATTTATTCAATGAGATGCCTTCCCATTGCTCATCATCCCTCCATTATTTTGGTCACCTAATGCTCACTTATATTTGCGTAGTCGACAAATTACTTTTTTATTCTAGTTAAAATTAAATGGTTAACTAAAATTTATCCGACCCAGAAGTCTTTGTATGGTTTAATCATATACCTTGATGGTTTTATTCTGAAGCCTCAATCCGTTGAGAGATTGTAATGCTTTTTGAGCATCTTCCGGAGATTTGTAGTTGACAAATCCGTAACCAAGACTCATACCTGAAAATAAAGTTTCTATGAAACCAATTCCGATATAAGCTACGAATTGTTATCTCTCTTTAAAAGTTTAAAAAAACTTAGTAAATACTTGTTAGTCATTGTCTCTGCTCAGCTTTAAACTTTTTTGTATGTTAAAGGGTATTTTGATAAGTCAAAATCCCAAGCAAACATAAAGTTTCTATTTCCTAATCAATGCTCGCAATTTTCATAATTTCAATCGATACGGCCCTCCTAGTAAAGCAAAGACAGGTTTTCAATCGATATTTTCTTAGCTTAAATTGTTCTCAGCTTACTGGCTTTGTGCTCTTGAAATATAATAATGCCGATCAATAACTGATAATGTTATTACTAAGCATTGAGAGTAATAAACTATTAGCAAGATAAGATCAAGCTCGCTAACCTGTGGTTTTGTCTCGTATTAGTTTACAGCTTTCCAATTCTCCCAAACTGGAGAATAAACTCTTGAGATCATCCTGGGACATGGTCTGAGGAAGGTAGTTGACAATCAGATTGGTCATACTTTCTTCCCCATCGGCATGTTCTTCATCATGAGAATCCTGGTGTGGCTCCATGGTCATGGTTATGAAAATTTTAAATTAACTTGTTTTTTACGTATGTAAGGATTTAATTTATTGTTTGCGAGACTCAAGTAAACGTTCGGATATTCGTCGTCAAATGACTGAGGTTTTCTGTCAGCAACTCGACAGCAGCTGCAAGAGACACCTGCGCCATTTTTGCAGCTTCAGCGTACAAAGACCATTGTACTTCGCTGCTCGACAAAGCATGCATTCTGAAAGCATCGAGTCCATTTAAATTGTGTTTTTATAACATACAGCCAACTAAAAGTGAATGTAAAATTATGTTGGTTTTTAAAATTTGTAATGCTTATGATTTTTTTGATGGTATTTCTTGTTTTTGACAGCTTCGCAGCAAGCTTGTTGCGAGCAATTGGAATCAATAAACACCGCTTCGTGCAATCAGTGGCGAACAACGCAGTGGACACATTCATAAGTATGGATTGATTTCTCGTTTATTCAAAACATGCATTACAAACCACCGACTCTGGTATCATGTTGATTCTAGGATCAATGATTATTATATTTACTTTCGAATGTTTTTGAGCCTCATGCTATAAGCTAGTGGGCAACAAGAACATACCGCTTCTGGAGAAAATTAAACTCTAAAATTACAATAATTTCTTTTAAGTTGTCAATGAATAAACAATAAGTCAATTCCAATGGGTTAGAATTAAAACACTGATTTTAAAGTCTGCTAAGACTTTGTTAGCCGTCTGAAACACCTGGCTTGCTTATCAGCTCAGGCAACGAAAGCGATTCGATAGAAACAGGTTTATTTCTAAAAACATTGATAATTAATGGCAGTTAATGATCCACTTCCCAACTTTAATTCAACAGCGATATGCGGCCATCTATAAATGACGTCACTTATCTAGAGGAAGAGAAAATGGTGATAATAGTGATGTTTGTGATTTCGAGAAACAAGGAAATAGAAAAGGATTGTTCGATACTTTTTAAACTTTTGTAAGAGTAATTTTTTGGGTCTGACTAAGCTTTAAACCCTTTTTTGCATTTCTATTACCTAATTGACATATACAGTGCATGTAAAAAGGTTACAAGCACCCCTTAATTTTAGCATAACTCCTAAAATATTGAACTGATCAAAGTCAAAGTTGGAATTAAAAAAGTAATGTTTTATTAACGTCCGTTGCATATCTAGATGATTAGGACGGTGCACCCGCAGCGGGGTTTGAACCCCGTGCTGCCATAGTGCAAAGTTGGAATTTATAAGTAAATTGTATTTATATACATTTACGCCAAATTTCCTGTTGATTGTACAAGTAATGCTTTTAAATTCATTAAAATATCTTATTAAGGCAGTATAAAAAGGTTACAAGCTCTTTGCAATATTTAGTGATATATCTATTAACAAACTTTTACAAGCTTTTCCAAAGTAATCACATTATAATTTATGAACCGCAAAACTACATAAAGGGTATTTTTAGTCTATAATTTAGTAAATATTTTTATCATGGGTACAAGGAGTGTAACAGCTGAAGAGAAAGGAGAGATTCTGGCGTTCAAACAGCAATATTTTCGCATAGAAAGATTGTCAAGCAATTAAATATAAGTAATTGTTTTCTAGATTTTACAAAACTATGGAACAAAATGTGTCAGAGGGAGACATCGAAAACTTCGATAAAAGATGCGGTGAAAACTCTTTTGTGAAGCTTCTAATGAAAAGCCCTCTGCAAATCAACTTATAACAAGCTTGAAACTAAATGTCTATAAGAAAACAGTCTGTAATTATTTAAATAACAGTAGATAATTCAAATATGACAGACGTCTAAAGGTTCTGCATCTTAAAGAAGGTCACAGAAAGGTGTTTATGGAATGCGCCAATAATATGGTTGACTTCAAATCGGGATGGGGCAAAACAATTTTTTTTCCTTATGAGATAAAATTTGTTTTGGATGGCTGCCAATATTATTGGCACCACTTAATTATGGAAAAGAAAATCTACTTTGGCTGACAACAAGGAGGAGGCTCCGTCATGATCTGGGCAGCAATTTTGCCAAAGGGGACAACGTCTTTGGCATTCTTAAAGGAAAGACAAAAATCTCACAATTATGTTAAGACATTAGATAAGTTTTTGAACCATTTGCCAATGTTAATTTTGGCTATAACTTTATATTCCGGCAGGTTAATGCCTCCATACATGTATCCAAGTTGACGAAAATGTTTTTCCAGGAAAGGAAAATCAAGGTGATGAGTTGGCCAGCATTATCCCCGGATCTCAATCTAATTGAAAACATTTATGGAAAAATTGTTAATGTAGTTTATAGAGGTGGAAAGACATATTTTGAAAAAAGAGCTGGAATGCCTTAATGAGGGCATGGAACAGCCTGGGAGACAATTACCTAAAAATATCATCAAATCAATGAAATATAAATGCATAAGAGTTTTAGATAATAATGGACATGCTATTAGTTACTAAAAATATCGTTTGAATAAAATTTATAAGTTTTATTTGATAATTTAATTGTGAGCTGATGTTTTCCAAAGCACGTGTAACCTTTTTACACGGCCTAAATAATACATTTTGTTGATTTTGAAAGCATTTTAGTTCAATAGAAAGCAAATTTTGGACAAATATATAACATCAGAATTTACATGTCTCTTCCAAATTCGGTTCTGATTGTAACCTTTTTACATGCACTGTATTAGTGGCTCATGGATGCTCTGTCCACATACCCCATGTTCGGCACACTACATTTACTTTTGAATAGACTAGGACCTAGTCACTAGGTTATTTTTAGGTTTTCCAAGCATATATCTTTCTGAAACTCACATTTCTAATCATTATCCTAGTCAAATTAAAAAAACGTAATCATTAATTTTCCTGCATAAAAAAATCAACCTTTTTTTAAATTTCGGCTTTTTGGAACTCACTTTTAATGAAAATTAACAAAAAATAGTGAAATAATTGTAAAATATTTTTTATTTGCAATAATATTATTATCAAACATTAAAAAAAATATTTTTTGCAATATTGAATTACATTTTATATGTATAATGTTTTTTATTTGTTAAAATACTGTTGCTATGGTGATCCTTTAATTGTTCGTGCGACTTTGAAGTTTTGTACAGCTGGAAGTATGAAACCATTACATAAAGCGCTGCTTAAGATTAAAAATAATCTTCCTGCAGAATTTTATTTTAAAAATGGGGAGACGGATCCAGCAAAAAATCCTGTGTACATTAGTTTTAACAGGATATTTTGTGACATTTGTTCTTTTCTTGAAAGTTGTAAAACTGTTGATTTTACAAAAAAATTGTGAGATTTACTTATTTACAAGCACGAACCTTTAATTTGGCACAATTGTTATTTAAAATATTTTTAGGGATAATATGATTTTGACTCTCTGGAATGATTTTGAAAATCGTCTTCCATGCCATTTTGTGCAGATTAAAATGCTTGAAATGGCTCGATATCTGCAACTTAAAAAGGTTGTTTAATTAATAATTTGGCTTTATAAGATGCTGACATTTGTTAATCAATAGGAATACACCATAGCCATCTGTCAGTGCTATGATAGGATGTTGATGAAATGGTTTAGCTATATACAAAGAACAGATTTTGATAACATTCAAGAGTTTCTGGAAGCATTTCCAGATCATGATTTTAAGAACCCTGCAACCATGTTATCAGTGAGTATAAATATTTTTCTTGATTAATTAGTAATCAAACTTAAACTTAACTAAGCTATTAAATAATACAGTTAGAAGCCATTATTGGTCGCCTTGTGTGTCGATACAGTCTGGTATTTGAAGTCGACCTTGATCTTGTGTCACCACACTCTCTTCACGAATGTCTCAAAGTTATGAGGAACTTCCATGTTATCATGGATTGTCTGTTTTTAATGAAGCATCTCCAAAATCTGGTTTTCAGTGGTTTGTGTTGACTTATTAACTAACAATACAAGGATGCTTACCAGTTTGTCTTTAGAATGAATTTAGATAGATTGATAAAATCTTTTGACATTTCTATGAACTATATAACTGTGATATCAGATGTTTACCTCACTGTCAAAAAAGCTGAGAAATGTTTTAATAGTAATGGTATTATCAGCCAAAAATTAAATTTTCAGCAACAGTTCACCTATTCATCATCAGCAAGCAGATGATGCTGCTAGGACATTATTCCAGGGTTGGATTTAATTTATTCCACAAATATTTGTTAACAGAACATGCTTTATTAGCCACATTTCAAATTATTTGTTTGATGAATTTAATAATATTTGTTGAATCTTAAATATATTAATTTTAAAATTGCCCATTAAATGCTTGTTCAGTTGGTCAACCACCTAGAGTTTTGTGTACATTGTATGGAGTCATCGTGTGATA
The DNA here is from genome assembly GCA_021613335.1 of Whitmania pigra. NCBI lineage: Eukaryota > Metazoa > Annelida > Clitellata > Hirudinida > Haemopidae > Whitmania > Whitmania pigra. The sequence goes on along the minus strand of JAJTWR010000231.1, from coordinate 808,873 downwards.
TTGAATGGAAGTCGACATTGTCATTTGCCCTTTGTCAGTGTTACTATGAGTTGGGGCTTTGTGAGAAAGCTGAAGTTGGTGTTTACTTCTTTTAACAATTTCACAATTTGTTTTCCATTGTTTCTTACAAACAGCAATTCATTAATCTAATTTAATATTAGTTGTTAATCTTTTAGTACTTTTATTTATTAGTTGTTATTTTTTAATTAACTTGTTAATCTGTAGAATCTTATTATTTAAGTTAGTTAAAAATAACTCCTGAACTCTTTTGTCTAGTTATTTCCTTAATGATTGTTCATAACTTCTCATTGAATATTTAAGTGTTTATAAATAAATAAATTTGATGCATTAAAATCACTTTCAATTAATGTTATTATCTAAACATTTGTTGGCAATATCATCAACAGCATGCTTAGCCAATAAATTAAAACAGTAAATCTCAGATAATAACTTGTCAATAACGTGTGGATTGCAGGCACATGCAAGGAAATTTCTATTTAATCTAGACCAATCAAAAGATTTCCTCAGTTCTCAACTTGGAACAGGAGATGAGTTTGTGGTTTCTCTGAGGGCAGCTACCATAAAGGTTTCACAAAGGGACCCTTGTTTTGGCAATGTTTTAATTATTTAATCACCAAGGCATTGACCAGCTTCGTGCACAAAACTAATTCAATCAGTTACTCTACAGATGGCCATTATGGTATTTAGAAGATGTGTTGTGGAAAATCGCAGGAGACCAAGTGGCTTCATGAAACCATCCAATAAGTTCAACCTCAATGAAATAGCACATGTGAGTTCTTGCATTATCGAGAGATATTTTTGGCAGCTCCTATTCACAGCAATCATTCATTTGCTAACTGTATTTAAACTACATGACATGGGATGGAATTAATTTTTATAAATATTTCGATTAATTTAAAAATGAAAATTTATTAAATAATTCTCAAGCAATCATATTTACTGCTCAGCTTCCTTGGCCAAGAACACAGACCGAGTCTCTCCTTTCAGCCATGTTTGAAGGAAGCTCGGCTCAATTCCTTGCAATAATGATGACTCTGGCCGATTCAAGAAAGAGGATCCTGAAGACGTCGCCAGCAGTTAACGAAGAGGAGGATGTCGAAGGTGCCGATGTTTACAACGAATTGTTTTTTGCAGCACAGGAAATCATTGGAGGTTAGAAACAAGACTTAATTTATTTCAACAAACATGTTAATATGACATATTTTTTATGTTATTCATACTAATTATAATCAATTAAGCTTAATCATAATCATGACATCCTACATTTTATTCATTGTTGACATTTACTTCTCCTAACAAATTGTGCTTAAATGAACTTGAAATTGATTTGAAAAGGTGGGGGAGGAAGAAAAGAAAAGAAACAAGGAGAGAAAGTTGAATTGAGAGGAAAGATGATGGCAGGTGTTTTGGAGGGGGTGCTCTTTGAACTTGCTAAACAAGGTTGTCACATGTTGCTTATTTGTTGAACTGTAAATAACAATTCACTGAAAATACGTGTGCTTAGCTGAGCAGTTCAGGCATTATTGCATTATTTCATATTTTCAATAATTTTATTTTGAGCCAATGGCATGATACCACAATGGTGAGGTTTGTTAGGCCTCATGATAATTGCATGGATAAAAAATGTTTCAATTACACAATGTTTTAATTTTGAAATATAGCGCTTCTGAGAAATAATTTTAAATCATTTAAAACTTGTTATTATTATTATCATCAAAGGTAAAAATGGGGTTTGTCTGTCAGATGTGGGAGAATTTGTGAAGCTTACTTTTAATTATGAAAAGTTTGAGATCTTCAATGTTTGGATACACAAAACCTTGGATTTACTCAAAGTAATTAAATTTCAATTTTATATTAAATTGGTTTTGAATTTTAAAGTTAAATTTTATTTTTTAAAGTTAAGTTAATTGTGTAAAATCCATGATTTCATCAATTTATAATTTTAGGCATCAGAAGAATTGATCCACAAGAAGCTGGGTTTGGAGTTGGAGATCATAAAACTTGTGGACAAAATTACCATGAGGAGGGGAGTAGGAGAGAACAATCCTGAGCAGTTGTACATAGGTGAGGAGGAAAGTGAAACCATATGTGAACAATCAAAAGTCCAAATTTGGATTTTTAATTTTTTTCTCTAATTCTTATTTCTTCTATTCATAGGCATTGAACAAGATCTTTGTTGTCTGGTTGAAATGATGTTTGAATATGCACAGAAATTTTACAATGTGAGTTAATGACCATTTCTTAGTTTATTCATGTTTACTCAGACTTTCTGAATTGACCAATGAAATCTCAACCAGTGCTGCATTGCATAAATCCAAATAATACAAATAATGAGTAATGCTAAAGTATTTATAAAATGAATATAATTACGGAATAAATTAATAGAGCGACTTGCACAGAGACCAATGTGTGTTGTATTTACAGACTAATGATATATTTTCTCAAATTTCAAATGAAAATTTCACCAATTCACAGCAGAATGATTGTGGAGTTGACATGTATATGCTGGTCGATGCAACAATGATGGTTTGGATGAAATGCAGGAAATTCATCCATCCTCAGAACCCAAATGTCGTGTTCAACAACAAAGAATCTCTCACCAGGATAATCAAATTGATTGAAGCCAATTGGATTCTTTACAAGGTTTGTAAAATGGTTATGATAAATATGATTACAATAATTATTATTAATAATAATGGTATCAATTATTTAATCTCTTTGGGTATTAATATAATATATATTAAACATACAAATTACAATTGAAAAGTGGGTGGAGTTGATGATGAAGATGAAGAGCATGTTTGAGTTGTGTGCCATGGAAAATCATGAACCTCTCTTGGTTGCTGAACTTTGTTTGACATTGGCACTCATCCTAGAAGCTTTCTCTTGCTATTTCCCTGAGAATCAACATGGATCTGGTGAATGTATTTTTTATCTCATGTTTATGTTTTTTTTTAAATTATTTTTTGTTACCAAAATGAAATGTTTAATATTTCAAAAATTGAGCAATCATTAAGATTAGATTAAAATTTGAAAGTATTATGCTTCATAAATTTTATTTTATTTTATATGATTTGAAAATTAGAATTTCATTTCATACAGATTTTGTCCACAACTTTAAGGACCTAACCAAAAACTCAGCAGATTACCTGACCAGTTCTTGCCAGGTGTTGGAAGATGGTATCATGATGATCTCTTCTGCTCGTCGTTCATTTTCTCTCGATGCAGATTTTTATGAAATTGAGGTTTTTATCAGACTTGTTACTTGCTAATTGTAATATTATTACTAACAGCAATTATTTAAATTGAACATGTTAGAAGTCAAAGAAATGCAAACTTGAACAATTAAAAATCAATACATTCCATAGAATTTCAAAGATTGTAATCATGGATCAATGAAAAATGGAAATGAAATGAAGACTGAATTTCAAAAACTGAACATTGACTTGATGGACATTCATACGGAGATGCTCTTCAATTTTGCAAGAATCTCTGCCAAAGTGTCCCATCTTAAGACTCCATCAAGTTTGTATTTATTTGTAATGTTGACGTCTTAGAATGCATTCTTTCCTCATAAATAAAAATGTTTTTATTTATTGTAATTGCTACTGATCATCAGCTCATTGTTCAATTTTTTATTTTTGGTCAACTTGAGTTGTTAATGAACATTGAATAATGAATATTCAGATGCGAACAAAATTCAAGGTGGCACCGATCTCTGGAGAGCCTTCCGCCTCATGAATCAGGCCTATTTCCTGCAAATAAGCAGTCCGAGAACCCCTAGCAGGCGGAAGGAACTCTTGAATGTAAATTGAATTCCTCGATTGATTTTAGTTGATATTAAAAAAGTATTTCAACTTGAAATATACTTAATGCTGAAAATATTCTAAAACATGCAAACGGTTATTGAGGCTTATGTGGTCTCTTCTGCCCGCTAAATAGATTGTCAGATTATAGCTGTTTAATCTAAGTGGATTTTTTAGAGTTTTGAAGAAAAGGACAATCCTTCTTAAAATGAAATAACTCTCATTATGTCTACCTATATTTCATCGTAGAAATTTTAATTGGCATATGGAAATAAGCTATTATATAAGCTAATTTATTAATTAATTATCAGAAAGCATCAAAATATTTGCGCAAGATGAGTCCCACAAATGAAGTTCTCAATCAATCCTCCTGCATCTTGCCATCAGTTGTTCCTCTTCCACCTGTCTTGCTCGACAGATCCGATAACTCTCTCACCTTCGTAGCAGCACCCTTTGCTCCACAAGATTGTTCTCAGGTAGATGCATTGACATTGTTTGTTATTATTATAATTATCATTAAAACTTTATTTTTTTTTAATTATTACATCATTGTTATAAAGTCATGTAGTACAACTGTCACTAATATCACAACTTTCATGTTATAAGACATAATCTAAGAGAAATTCTTGTGATGCAAGGTAATGGTTAACTGTTATTCACAAGAAGTGTCATTTCATTGAAATTGAGGATATTTTTCTAAGAATCAATAAATAAAACATTTGCATGTATTTCTTTACATCTATTTAAATCTTCAGGTTGTTTGCTACAAATTGTTCGGATGTCTTGCGACTCCAACACTTCAAAATGCTCGAGTCATCGACAACACTTTACCTGGATGCGGTGTTGCTGTGAGTTGTTACCACTAAGAAAGCATTTGCATTTTAAGCATTTCTTTATAAATCTTACATTGGTTTTTTGTAATTTTACATTAAAAATTAAATAGAATTTCTACCATACATTATTTTTTTAATGTAAGTTGTTTTGGTAATTAGTTGTTGCTGTCTTGTCAGATCTCACCATTGAAACCCATTTTTCACGTCACTGGACTAATATTAGGTGAGAAGTACGTGTTTGCTATAGGCGCTTATGACTGCAAAGGAAATTTGATTGGTGACAAAATAGGGAGGTCGACTCAGCCAGTTCAGGTCTCACATCAAATGTCAAAAATACTTGCCTGGTCTCATTTGAGCAAGGTCAACATTTTGAATATTATTTCTAAGATTGTTATCATAAAATTATTAATATTTATATAGTACAGTTGTGATCCACAATTGTTTGGTGTAAAATGTATAGGACCAAACGTGGATTCCAAAATATTTTAACTTAACACTTTTATTAGATTAATTACCAGTCATATGATTAAGTAGTAATTCCAACTTATTTATCAAGGTTGCTTTTGATCTTTGTTGTCAAAGTGTGTTTGAAGAAGCTTCAAGGGAGGTGTGGCATCATTTTGTTTTGGAGCCCCGCATGAGTGAGGAAGTCAAGTTTGACATTGAAAAAAACATTCAGTTTCATTTCTCAAACTACTGGTTTGTTACACTTTCTCATGTAAACATGAAAAAGTATTTCTTTACCTGTATATGAAAAATTAGAGCAAAATATTATTTTGTATTAGTATTTGTCTGGCATAATTTAGTTTTACCAACAAGATTATTATTGACATAAATTTTATTTTTTTATTTTATAACTAATGCATTACTATTTTATACTTATTTTGTATAATTATCATAACAATGATTCACTTAAAAAGTTTAAACCCTGCTGCAATCAAGTGGACATCGGAAATTCAGAAGCAGATGTTACTCATGGTGCTGATGATGGCTGTTAACCAAGAAAGACAAACACTGGATCATGTCATTACATCAAAGTCTAGCCAGGTATTTATAACTCCATTTGAAGTTTCAATGAAATTCAGAAGTTATAATTCTATTAGCATCAATTATTTGATAGTATTTGATGCCTATTAAATTACAAAGTGCTTAAACATTCAAGATCATCTGTCTAAGAGTTTGTGAAAAGTCCTTACTCTCTATCGAGTTGAGTCTAATGATTGAGGATCCTTTGCGTTGTTTGGAGGCCGTTCTTCAGTGCTACGAACTTCTTTCACCATTGATTGCTCACAGAATTTTTAATGAAGCCACAGTTTTTGTAAGAGAACAATTAAATTGCCAACTTGCTTTGCTGAAATTATGTTTGATAATTAAACAAATGTTAAAGATTGTTTGCTTTCTATTTTTTATACATTGGGATCTGGATGTGTCAATTCCTTATTTTAATACATTTATGATGATAAATAATTTTTTTACTTATGATTGAAATGCAGGTCTTGATGACGTGCATCCAGGCACTTGAAAGGATTCCAGGAAAGACAAGATGCATCAGAGGTTCACAAGCTGCTCAAGATATTTCTGATGTCATCAAACACTGTTGCTATCTTCTTGCCAGGGTTTGATCAGTCTTTCTAATTTAATTTGTTATAAAAATAAGCTTTTTAGTATCACATTTGACACTAAATATATAATTTGTTGTTGATGATGAGATAATTGATAAGTACTTAATAATAATAATAATCTTTCCCTTCTTATTTAAGTTTTTGAGAAAACAAGGTGATTTGTTGTTGATGATGAGATAATTGATAAGTACTTAATAATAATAATAATCTTTCCCTTCTTATTCAAGTTTTTGAGAAAACAAGGTGATTCAGACAAGGCAAATTATTATGTTGAGTTGGGTCAAAGATTAATTTTGCCAAATTATGAACCACATCTGAAGAATATTAACAGGCTCAATGCAAATCTTAGCAATAATCATGCAACGTCTTCTAAGCGAGGTGCGGATTTTCAAAGACATTTGAAAATATTTTCAATACTTCGCTTCAAATTCATGAATTTTTCATTGATGAGGAGTTTAATTAATTTTTTTAAATAAAACTTTCTAAATTGTTTTCTGAACAGGTGAAGTAGGTTTAAACTACAATGCAGAGAATATTTTTCTCAACAATTTGTCAGCAACTGAGGCCTATGAAAAAATACAGTCGATTAGAACTAAACAGCCTGCAAGATATTTAGAACTTCTAGTAAAAGTTTGCCAGAAAGGATTGAAAGAGAAAGAATATAGCAAAGTTCTGCGATGGTGTGAAATGCTCGCAGCACTCTTTGCAAATACGTAATTATTTGTTCACTTTTTTTTTAAAAACTGCAAATGCATCAAATAATTGAAAAAATTGGAAGCAGGGACATTGTGATTATTATGGTTTCTGAAAAGTTGTAATTTTAATGTTTGTAGATTAAACTTTATTTCAATTATATTTCCTTTTCTTATGATAACAAATTCCTTCATTACATTAAATGAGTGCAATGTGATTCTTCAGAACAAAATCAGAGTCTGAACCAAAGAAAGAGGAAAAAGAAGAAAAACAATCAAAGAAAAAAGGAAAGAAGACGAAAGATAGAGATTCAAACATTTCATCCAAGTCCAACACCGACGAAGTGGTCGACGATGAAGTGAAGTACTATGAACTCGCCACCTTCAAGTGCCCCCGATCGGTTCCCAATATTTTTTGTTCATTTATTTAATCATTATTTTTAATTTGTGCCAATAATAATCTTCATTAATTTTTCAGTCAACTCGAGGAGATGTTATTATGCAGCTGAAGAAGAAGAACAAGCTCGAACTACCTGCAATTAAGGTTTTTTTATTCTGTATTCATTCCGTGCATTCTGTGCTGATGTCATGATAATATTTGAAGTCACCATTATCATTGAATTACCAATATTATTATTTTAATTTTTATTATTATTATTATTATTATTATTTTTATTATTATTATTATTATTATTATTATTATTATTATTATTATTATTATTATTATTATATTATTATTATTATTATTATTATCATTACATTATCATTAGTATTTAATTAGTATTTGATAATTACATTCCAACTTACATTTTAATTTCTTGATTGAAACTGGGGCTAACATTACAACAAATAGTTTATAGTTTATGTTTTAAACTACAGGATAGTGATGCAGAAGAGGAGAGGAACAACAGATTAACTGAGGTATTTTAAATTAAAATTTTTATTAATTTATTTGATTCATATTTTTACAACAACGATGATAACAACAATGCAGCTGTTTGTAATAATATGTGATATAAGGATGCCTACTGAATATTTTAATTCCATTGAATTAATCAGATGGCTGGTGCCTTGACAATCTCTTTTCTACCAATATATAAACAAATGCTGAAAAGAAGGAAATGTAGAACAATAATGAAAGGACAATCTGAATGGAGGAGTACGGTAAGTACTTGTGTATCATTTAAAATGTTTTAGTAAGGGTTAGTGATCATAATAACTACTCCATGCATTTTATTTTATTTTTTACCAAAATTTAAAAATAACTTAGAATTATTTTTCAGATGAATTTAATCCATGGTTTGACCCTGATGAACTTATTTTTGAAGAAATTTCATTTAAGTTCTGAAAAAGGCCACAACAAGTTTGGGGCTTTGAATTTTAGTTTATTTTATAAACAGACCTGTGATTTATTCATAAGAAACTAATTTTGATTAATTTTGCATAATAGATGAACAATAACTGAAAGTATCTAATGTTTAATTGTTCTTGAATATTAGAAATTTGTTTACAACGTGTTAATTTTTAGGATGCAAACAATTGTTGAAGATTATTGTCACATTGAAAGTTCATCTTTTATCCTTGACATTTCAAAACTTCGACTTGCAAAAACTAAGAAAAAAACCTGCACTTTGAACTTTCTAAGTAGTTTTTTGAAATCCATGACAGGTGAGAAACTTTGGTATTTATTCATTGATGCCAAATGAACACAATTTCTACTGCATTGGAATGTAAAGTTGACTAATGTTAATTAAATTTAATATCATTTAAAGTCAAAGATCTCTAAGATTGAATGTATTAATTTAAAAAAAAATGCAATCTGCAAAATAGTGAGATACTAATAGATTGATGATAGATTGTACTATATATATCTTTAGAAGATAAAACCACAGAAGATGGAAAGATTAAAGGCAAAAACCAAGAATTGAAGGAGAAAACAAAATTAAAGGAAAGCATTGAGAAGAAGCATATCGTGGACACTCCAGCAGAGGATGGAGACCTCAATGAGTGCCTGAAGGCGCTGACCAGAGCAGTTGTAGGCTGATATTTTTGTTTCACTGCTTGATTTTATAATCTGATTTTTATTTAACATGTTATTGGTACCAATTCTACCATTACTAATTTTTGTTCTTTATCAATGTTTGTTGATTAATGATGATAATGATAATGACTCTTCATTTGTCCAGGTATTGTCACACCGATTTGGACATTGGGTAATTCTTCAGAACAGCTGCATTCATCTTTGGAATACAACAAAACAATTGCTGGAGCTTTTTCCACCTCCCTTACCCTTGTCAAACAACAATTCACTTCCTTTGCCTATGGCCTATGAGGAGCTTCTGAAGATCATTACAAGGACCATGTTTATTGCATCAAATTGTCTTTTAGACATGCTCATAATTCTGAAGAGAAATGGTACCTGTTACAACAAGGAGAGAAACTGGAAATTTGAATTTATGAGAGATGATGGTTCTACTCTGAATTTGAAATTTGTTGAGAAGTTTGTATTGAGGAGCATTGAGATGCTGTGCATAGGAAGAAAATGGGAAAAGGCCATTGATATCTCTCTCAAGCTGAATGCCATCAACGGGTCAGATGAACTATTGAGTAATTTTTATTTGAAGCTATTACTATGTAAGCCAATCATATTTTTAGATGGTAACTGCGAATCACTCATCTACCTTTTTGTAAAAAAAAACATCAGTTAAAAGATTCATCAAATACATTCTCTTGACTTTCTTTTAAGTAATGCACCATAAAATCCATATATGTAGAATAATGCTTAGTAACATTTTGTTTGACATACATTTACAACAACTTATACTCACAATGTTTTTAATTTTGTTTATGCAGGGGATGGCTGGCTGACATATTAGGGCCCATCATCTTGTTTAGCCAGAAAAATTTAGTCGAAAGAATTGAATTCAATGGAGGAATGCCAAAGTGTCAACCTCATCTTGAAGCTGCTATATCCCACAACAATAACGCTCCAATTTCCTCAATTGACTACTGCAGCATGCATCTTGTTGTGTATGGCTTCCCTAAAAAGCAAACAGGTCTGCAAGTCTCAAGTGTTTCTATGTCCCTCCATTGAATTTAATCAACAAATTTTACAATGTTTTTAAGTAGTCTTGTATTTAGCGGTTATGGATGTTAGGTCATTGCATCTCAAAAATACATTATTGTAAATACTAGAGTAATATAATTAAGAGATAATAATATAAAATAATAAGTAATAATTATTATAATTATGCATTATTATCATTGCCTGGATTAGCAGAATAGTTATTTGCAGTTACGTTTCTAACAATTTATATATTTCAGTTTGAATTTTAATCTGTGCACATACCAGATGGTTTTAATGAAATAATGATTAATTGGTCACATTAGCTTAATGCAATTAATTACAATACTTGTGGAGTACAATGGATAAAATTTAAAATATAGTTTGACTTTTGATCAGGGAGAAGATCCTTGCAGTTATCATCTGTTCCCCTTGATATGTGTTTCACCAGCAAAGAATTCGAGCAACACATTTCCATGATACCCTACCCCATCAGGTGCATCAGGCATTGCAGGAGGATGCTTGCCATGCATTTGCTTGGAGTTGTTGCCAGTTGGTATTTTGAAGATTTGAATTATTTAATTATTACATATTAGATATAGAACTTTAAAATGTGGTAATTTAATTACATTTTATTATTTTTTATTTTGTTGTTGATAGTTTTACTTACTTATTTTAGAATTATTACAAATCAATTTCATGTTATTATGAATAAATTTAAGGTTGAAATTTACTCCTACAGAAATCAAGTCAAAATCATCAAATGCAATCCCAACTTTACCAGCATTTGAATCAAAAGCACAACTTCTAATAGATCCATTTCCCAGCCAATCACCTGTCACCTTGCAAGATGTTTTGAAAGCTTATGACAAGACACTTTGTGAGTGGAGATGATGAGTCATATTAACTGTTATTGATTTTTTAATTACTTAGAATTTTCAAAATGGAATTATCAGCTGAAGTGATCCTCTTAAGGGAATTTTTATTTTTCAGGCATGTTAAGGTGTGATGAGAATCAGGCAGCTCATCTGTTGCCTCACATTCTTTTGGAGCTTGCCAACTTATATCTAATTAAAGGAGATTGCAAGTTAGTCTGTTATTAAACTTTTGTTTATATTAAAAAAATGTTTTCATAAATTAGTGAATGCATTTTGAAATTAATTAGATGTTTTCAAAAATATACAAACTATACATCCATAAATCATTTTAATGGTGAATGATACAACTTTGTATAACATTGTATTATTACTTAATTTTACTTCAAAGTATGTGTCTTCTAAATCACTCACTTTCAACTCTTGTTGTCAACAAATTTATCACATTATCGTGTTACAATATCACAGCTATATTGCAATGTACTGCATTTTGAAAAGTTCTGTAGATGTGTTAATTGGTCAATTTTCAGTAAATCAGAAAAGTTGTGGCTAGAGATTGTAGAAACTCTGATTCAGAAAGAAGGCTTCATCTGCTTTGAAGACAGTGATTTGTTGAGAATAATTTGTAACCTGAAGGTCAGCACCAATTGCTGTTCAGCCACTGATGAAGTCTTCCAGCAATGCATTAAAAATGTTACTGGTGGCTGCCTTCCCTCGGATGATGTGCCAAGTATATTGCTGGAAGTGTGCTGGATTGGCACTTTTCCACTTGGCAAAGTTAGTCGTAGTTTGTTTGCCATAAGTTGCAAAAAATTAATGAACTACTTAATTTGGTCTTTTATGAAATGGATGCTCCTTTTACACACTGGTATACTAATACTTGTAATTATTAAATTTCCAAGGTACATCTACTGTAATGATGCCACAAAACAAATTAAGAGTTGTCTGATGGCTTCTAGCTTCTTCAAGGTTGCCTTGATATTCTTTTAAAAAGCAGTTAAATTTTACACTTTATGAAATATTATTGTAGTTAAATTATTAACTTAACATTTACAGACTCTTCTCAGAACTTCACTGATATTTCCAATGAATGATTGTGAATACTCGTCAAGTCAAACCAGGCGACTCATGGATGTCCATCTATTGAGAGGCATACATATTTTTGAGGATATGTTGGTACTTTAAATTTGTAAACAATTGAAATTTATAGGCAATTTTCAGATTTATACTCATGTCTACCTTAATTGAGGATTATTCACCATATTCAGTTTGCCTTATTACTAATTGGCCTAACAAAAATAACTTCAATTTCATTTATGATTTAGTTAAACAAGTGACTCTGTGTTACATCTAGGCAAAATATTACTTTGTTATTAATTTATATTTAAACTAAATTGACTAAACTTCAAAATTTCAGACATTACTGCAATCCTGGAACATTTCTAAAAGCTCTTTGGCATACTACCGAAATACTTCATCGCAACCAATATAATGCATTGGTTAAGATATTGCTTTAATTGATTAAAAATCAATAGCCATAATTTATTTTATCTTTAAAATATTCCAGTCTTTGCCTTTATTAACGATGCACGAGCACTTCACCTTTAAAGTGTCTGACGACATAAGACTTTACATCAAGAATCAGATGATGAGAGTACAAATACTCATGAAGATGAACTTATTTGCTGATGCAATTCATCTCTTCCTCCAACTCTTCAGAGGAATGGAAGCACCAAATGTGTTCAACAAGCCTCATGATATTGGAGATGAAGACGATCTTGATAACCTTGATGCAAATGATTTGAAATTCAAATGTTTTGAAAAAATTACAGGAGAAAGAAATTCCAGTGTAGGTGATATAACTAATTTAATATTTTACTTATACAAAGAAGTATGTTGATTGATGGCAAATTATTTGTAAATTAATTTGATTTTAATTTTTCAGATGATTAAACAAATTTATATCATATTTATTTCAATCAACAATCTTTGCAGATCATTCAGCAAATTATATTGACAAATTTGTCTCAAGAAGCAGTAGCATCATATGGAGAAGTCATTTGTTGCTCACTTTTTCTTTTGAAGGCAGAAATTCTCATCCATCTCTCAAGTTTTACTGATTTGTCAATGTTGGTCAACAATATTAAGAAATGTTATCAAATGCAATGTATTTCAATTGTAATAATCAATTGGTACAGGAATGAAGTTCAAACATCACCAGAAAATGTGATTAAAAAGAAAGAAACAAGAGGTCAGTTTGTGTTTTGGTGTTTTTATTTTTTCAAACAAAAGAAGCTTTAAACAAGATAGTGGGTGAGCAAAAGTGAAAGGGTAATTTGTTTGATAAAATTTGAATGTCATTTATAAAAATGAATTCATTTCTTTTTGGAAAGTGAATGAAGTGTATTCTGAATAAAGTATGGTTGGTACAACAAATACTAGCTACTTTTTAACATTTGCTTTTAATGAATATAAACAGCAAATTCGAAAGAAGCAGAAAGCAATAAGATGTCAAAAACTATTGATTTTGGAGAAGAATTGAAAGACAGGATGTTAAACACTGCTGAAGATGCTTTGAAATCAATTATGAACAATTTGGTGTCTAATGACAATGAAGAAGGAACTGGTAGACCTGTGTTTATGATTATAGATTTATTATTATTTGTTTTTATTTAAACATTATATTGTTCAACTTCAGTAGCTAACAAATTTTATCATTATTTTATTGAATTTTTCATCAAAATTTAATAACTCGCCAATCATACAATAGTCTTTCATTATAATTTGATAATTTTTACTGGAATATTTTCAGGATTGGAAAGATATCTAACTTGCCTGACTGTCTCAGAATTTGAAATTTTCATTGGTGCAAAGCTACTTATATCCAAAATTCAACTTCAAAAACAACAAAATAGATTGTCTGCCATGACAGTCAACACTGCAATGAAGCTAATCAATATGTAAGATTTCAAATAACAAGAAATTTGGGAATAACAATGGATTTGTCTTATGATGAATGGAATAAATGAAAAAGAACAATAAAATTAATAAATGGGAAATCTATCATAATATTCGTGCTTTAAAAAAATACAAAGTTTATATTGTCTTCCACTGATTATTTGAAAGCTGCTAGGACATTTAAGATAATGGCATTCTAGTTTAATTAATAATCATTACAGAAATGTAAGATGTGTAACACATTAAATGCATCAATTATATGATAATACATTTTAGAGATCAAACAACAATATCATCAATTCACTATTTTTAATACAGATTTCTATGTTTAAAATCAACTGGCAATCAAGTTGAAAGTTCTGAAGACTCTACACTTGATAACATGCTATGGGGTAAATGCCTCCTTCAAATTGTTGACTCCCTCTTGGCAGAAGTTGAATGTTGCAATCTAGTTGATAGTAAGCATATAACACTTCTTAATTATTTGAGTTATAAAATATTTTTACTAACTACTAATTATAAAAATTCAAATACAAAATTTTATATTTTCAGTTCAAATTGTTAAAAATAAACTGAAAAATGGGGATTGTGAGGATGGAGACAAAAAGCATGTAGATCAATGGCTCAGAATTTCTTTGAATGCTGCTGAATGTTGCAAGGAAGGTCTGAAGTTTGCCGAATCATCGAATGACTGGATCATGCAAGTTCAATTTCTCTTCAGAGGAGTACTACTTCATGCCTTCAAAGGAACTCCTGCATACAAAACCATTCAACTTCTTGAAGTTAGCCATATCACCAATGCCACATTTCTAACTTAGCCAATATTTTGATGCCTTATTGTGAATGTGAATAGAATGTTAAAGCGAGTAAAAGCAAGTTAAAGCCATTTAAGTAGTGTCCTTTCCAAGGGCTGGATTGCTGGTTGATTTGAAAATGCAAAAACAACTTTCTTTTTACCATCGCATGCATGAATGCAACCTATTGAGCTTATCTTCACATCCATGTCATTTTTCTTAAATTAGCAAACTAATTTTAGCAAGGCTTTAAAACCTTAACGATTATAAATAAATAATTAATTAACCTGGTTGTTCGAATATTATTGGATTATTTAAAAAATTAATTGAGTAAAAAATAATATTATATTAAAAAGTATATTGATTAGTAAATTCTCTTTATGAAAGGAAATCAAATGCATGTTGAATCAGCATCCCATACTTCCTGAACCACTCAAGTCTTTGTTGTTCAAACTTCACCTCCATCAATTGGATCTCTCCATCCTAGGAAGAAGACAATTTTGTTCAACTGCAAACAATCAGCCATTGCCCAGCCCTACCCAATTTTGGATGCAAAAAGTAGAAGAATGCAAAATTGCTGAAATCATTCTTTGGCAGGGCGTAAGTGTTCTTTTGTCATGCTATGAATCTATGAAGTTTCAATGTCAATTTGATTACTGTATGTTGATGTTTGAATTAATTTTGAATTTTGTAATGTAAAGCACTATTTTGTGTGGTAGTTGTTAAAATCAGCTTAATTCAAATTAATTGCAAACCATTTAGCTTGGTGATGGATATTTTCCATTGAATTAGTGATATAAATCAAATTAAGCAGCAGAATAATTAGATACTTTAATAAAGTCCTGCAGGTTATCAGAAGCAGAAATGCCACAAGAACCAAAATCACATCCTTCAGAATTAACAACAGCAACAACAGAAGAAATAAGTTCACTATGCACTGAACTTAGAAATATTTACCAGCCCTATCATCATCTCCTTTCTCTCTCTAAACTTAGAAAAGCTCACTCAACAGCCATTTTGTCCTCACTGCAAAATTTCTCAGTGCTTGAGAGGTATATTATGTTTGATCATTAAAATATTTTCAAGAATATTTGCAAAGGCACTAATATTAAGTTAATTATTACCAACTTAATAAAGTTGCCTATAAATCAGTTGCTAAGAATTGTATTGGAGTGGCAGCTGTCACATGCACATACTTTTTTTTGCAGCTTGGAATTCCAAGAACAAGCCTTAAATGATCTCTTGGTGGCTTATGACTATGCCACCTCTTCGGCCAAGGACAATCCTTTGTTAATTATGGAAATATTATTCAGTGCAGGTTAAATAATTATTGTGACATATATAATTTTATGAAATATAATGTATAATAATATATAATGTATTAATGATTTTAAGCTGTAGCATTAAGTTGATTCAATTTAGTTTACAATTTTTTTCATGTTCTTAAAAAAATTATGCATATTTAGCTATTGGCAACTAATTAATAATAGGATCGATGTACAACACATTTACATTATGATTCGCACTAAAAATTAAGAATAATAAAAATTAAATTATATATAAATTCTTTAAAATCAATTTCATTAATTGATTTAAATTGTGCATCAGGTTGCATCCTCAGACAGGTAGCTTTGAATGCCCAGCACTTTGACATCATGTATCCAGCATTTTGCTTCTTTCAAGCTCTCAGAATAAACACATCTCATCTTCACAAACACAGGTAGATCTCCTTTTATTTATAAAAATATCTGAAGGAATTTCTGCTTTATTCTAAGGATAAAAAATAAAATATTATATATAACATATTAAATAATTACATCCCTTGACTTTAATTTTAATAAATTTATAAATTTATAACTTAATAATACTTGACAGCATCGTGAAGGAAGTGTTCTTAGAGATTGCTCTGCTATGTCTCAGTGCTTCTGAACACTCAAAAGCGAAGGAGGTATCTAGTCTTCACGAATTGAAAATGATTTACCATTGCAATAATAATTGTTGAAATTATTTAACAATTTACTGTTTATACATTAAAATGAACCGTTCAAATTGTGTTGCTTTCTCTAGGATGAAGTGGAAGCTGAAAGATTTAAAGTGATCGCAGAAGTTTCAATGAATGCAGCAATTCAATACATTTCCTGTAAAAATGAATTTACAAACAAGGCTGCTTTGAATGATAAATTTTATTCCCAAATCAAAGATACCATCAACACTGAACCTCCAGCTTTCATTGTTCTCGATATTTTTGGATCCACAGTGTTGAAAATTCCAGAGTTTTTTGATTGTGAGTTGAAAAGGTTTTCTTACTTTTCAAAATTACATACTTCCTTACTTGATGAAACAAGTACTTAATAGTAGTTCATTGGATATATTCAACTTTAACTGTATGGTGCAGTAGTTGGTTTAAAAAACTAATTTGAGAAATAAATCGATTCATGTAATTAATTTTAAATTTAACAGGTATTGATTCATTGGAAGATTCAGACATATTGTTAGGTGAGAGTTTGGAAAAGAACAATGAAAGAATCCATCACTTATCATCTTTGCTAACTTGGAGAGACATCCTTGGTAGGTTTTAACCAGAGGTACTTTTCTTAGAGAATGAAAATGTTGTGCATTTATTCCTAATTTTAACAAAAGTACAATTCATAAAACATTGCATGCATGGAAAAAATCAAAGAAATCATGCACTTTCACAAGCCCAAGTTGGGTTGTAAAAGCTATGCACAAGCATACATAAACATAATTTCATAGTGCTTGAATAAACGAATGTGATTACCACAAATACCAGTCTCTTTAACCAAATGGCATTTATCAATATTACTTTATTTAACAGGCTATCAGAAAAGTCTATCAAGAATGGTCAGCATTGAACAGCTCATCAACAACACTTCAGAGGATTTAGAATCTATAAATCTAGGACCTGTTGGAACTCCCCAATCGTCTGAGCACTCTTCATACCTTCCACAACTTCCAGTTGATCTTCCAATATTCTCTGACATGTGGAATTCTAAGATCAAAGCTCTCAATTCATTCCTTACTCAAAATCTCCTAGAATATAAGGTCCTAAATCAATTTCAGATGTTGTAATATAAATTTTATTTCATATCAATGCAATACGTTTGGAGGAACCAAGACTTATTAATAATTGGCCACACTTTAGCATTGTTTATCAATTGTAAGATTGATTTTAAAGTCAGCCGAGTTTATGTAAATGTCATGAATTATCAATTAATTATTAGTTGAATGAACATTAACGTCTAGGCCTTTTGTAGTTAAATTAAGGAGCTGTATTATAATCAATAGATTATTTAAGTGTCCATACCTACTGCAATTAACGATGTCATTATAAGAGACAATTGGCTAAAACATACAACCAGGCTACACAATATCTTTTGCAGGATTTAATTGTCAAAGGCCTCCCCGACCAAAAACTATGGAATCTTCTGAGTGATATACCAGAATCAATAACCAAATCACCACAACTTCCAATAAATGAAAGCTGCTTCAAAAATATTTCAGCCAACATTTTTTGTTCTGTTAAAAAGCAATTGATAGAAAAGTCAGGACATATTAGCTTCACAAGTGAAACTAAAATTAATGAAGCAGGAATGGAAGAGTCAGAACAAACGACAGAGAAATTGATTTTGATGTGGTATACTCCTCGCTTCATGAATTTGGACAACCAGGGGGAGCAAGCAGTGGTGGTACTCTACCTTCACATAGATAGGGAGGTTTCAACTCCTGGCAAAATAACAACCACACTCAAGCAGCTGCTGATGGTTCATCAGTGGTGAGTCATCTCTCATCCTTTCAAAAAGTGAATGTCTGAATTAAGTTAACCTTACACTTGTCATTTCAGTGTGTCATGCTACTCTAGAGAAGAATTTGAAGACACGACAAACGTTCCCCCAGACCAAGGAGAGTTGATTCAAGTATGTTAATTTGATTAGTCATTTGGCAGACAGAAAATAATTCCTAAAGACCTTTGCAGGAGCAAAATCAAGCCACTAAAGAAGAAACATTGTTCTTATCTCAAGAAGATCTTTTAATTTGTTACACTAAATCCCTGATTGAGAAAGTCATGTACATACTCAAAAATTAAAAACTTGAGAGAGTTGTAAGGCTCTAAACTGATGGAATCAGTATTTATTTTTTTTAAATTTTGATTAAATTTCCACATCAAATTTATTGAATTTTAATTTTTTAAATCACATGACGGGTTCATGACAAAACCTTTCCTTGTTGTATTTCACTTTTCCTTCCTCAAAAAGCTTACACTCTTGAGATTGCAACCATTTCATGGCATCAAATTCTGGAAAAAATGCTGCAATCTCTAACAGTGCTGTTTCCTTTGAATCTAAAAGACAAACAGATTTCCTTTTAATTATTCTGATCAAGATCCGAAGTTTCATGCCAAGCACAGCCTCACCATATTTGATATACATCAATTTGCAATAAGAAAAATTGATAAATAACATTCACAAGCCTCAATGTCAACCAATGTAACAAACCTGAGCCATGTGTGCAATTCCTTGTATCACTTAAACCATATCTCCCTCTGATGGTGTTTGGATATTCATGAATAGTTCTGCATTTCAGATAATGCAATAATATATCAATGGGTGAAATAATATCATAGGTGGTATCAAGATCGTTCAGAAAACTATTTTATTGCTTCAAAATCACCGCGCAATTCATTATAATTAAACAACTTTATAAAACAACTTTAATGAAATTTTATAGATCTTACTTGTAAACTTTTGTTTGGCCCATCACTTCTCGCCACTTTGGGATGCATGCTTCCCGATAGAATATAGCTGCAGTTAGAGGACCTCTAAGATGCAAAAATATCTTAAATTTGATGAGGCCCAGTTGTTGAAGTAATGTCCAGATCATCCAGTTATGTAACGGTTATGTTAAATCTACAACTACTGCAAAGTACAATAGACAAGATTAATGTTTTTACCCTGTCATGAAGTATGTCAGCCTTTTGTAGAAAAACTTACCTGAAATGTAATAACTATTTAATGTCGCTTAAATGGAAATAAACGATTGTAGATACCAGGCATTAATAGCATAATCGTTTCAAAAAAGTATAATCTTTCACAACCTTTATGCGCCGAATAAAAGTCTTCTGCTTGTGCCATCGACATTTGGACAGTTCTGCTGGCAACAACAAGAAACTTTTCTTTCAAGATTATATCCTTAATTTCCTAAATCATCACTTGGGTTATTTTCTGTGTAATATCATTTTCGCTACGTAAACGAAACAAACTTTCAACACAACGGGGTGTGCTACTACATCCGGCTTGAGGATAGCAAAAGTTAGCCTAAAATTCGTCATGTCAAAACCTCGACTAGAAATCTGAATCTTCGGCCTCAAATGGCAACACTTATGTTATATCGCTCGGAAAGTCGAATGTTTGTTTGCATCAATGGTTATCATGCGATTTATTTGGTGAATGTCGTATAGAGCTAAACACTCATAACAAATAAAAATATGAAATGCAACATTTTATACAGAAAGATTTCCGTAATTATATTTTTCTTCTTTAGCAATAGTGGAAAATTTCCAGCGACCCTTGTGTCACCGCAGTGGAAATAATAGTAAATTCGAATTTTAAACCTATTACGATATACGTTTAAAAACATTATAAATAGGCGGAGAAGCTCTCACTAAAGAAGAACGTCTTAATGCAGTACAAAATGCTATTGGACTAGAGGTGGTAGTCCAGAGGTGGGAGGAGGTTCGAGTCAACAACTTAACTTCGACAAAAACCGACTCGGGATAATGGATGGAAGAATTTGTGCTCCCACCTTCCCGATATATCCGCGACTGGTGGAAAGACAACCGGTTGAGTATGTAGTACATTTACACATGTAGTACATATGTCAGCATACATGCCTCCACTTGCGATGCATTGGATGTATGTAATTATCCGAAGTATTATTGGAGTGTAGAGAACGCTTTGAAATTGATGCACTTATATAATATATGGTATATCAAAATGAATAGGTTATTTATAAAGTTTTGTAATGCATGGGTGACTCTAATGGAGTGCCAGTTTTATTCTAAGAAAAAAAGTTTTCCCACTTCGAAGAAACTTTCTCAACAATTATTACAAGTAATCAATCATTTTAAATTTTATTACACTACACTCAGTGATTTTTATAAGAAAAATATATCACATGAATGATCATATGATTCCAGTTCTAAGGTGCATCGCATTGCCTCGCTTATGTCGTACTTGTAGCTAAGTTCCTCAAGATGCTTGTTTCGTTTGTATTTTTATGTTTTCATTTTTTGTTATCGTATTCAGTTAATTCGAGTGAAGTTTCAATCATCTGGAATGAGAAGCACGGCACCTACGAATTGAAAAGGGGATTTCATAAAAACTTTTCTGCTTTTGCGACTTTTGAAAACTCAATTAACAAGACAGGATTTGCACAGTTGGAGGTTAAAACAAATCCCAATGATAAAGATAGAGAACAAGCTTATACTGCTGGACTAATTGAAGGTCTTTTAACAAGTGACTTAATAAAGGATCATTGGTACAACACATATGCAGATTACTGCAAAAAACCGTTGAGTGACTATTGCTCCAGACTTCAACACTTTCTTGATGAAAATTTCAAATGGATGTATGAACAAATATTTCTCCATGGCAATGGTGATCCTTTGTGGCACCAAGTAGAATTGATTCTTATCCAACTTACAGGCTTGCTTGATGGTTACAACTTCGAACAAAGGGACAGAAGTACACTTGGAAAAGTTCCATTAAAGCCAGATGTTACAGGTTTGCTCTTATTATTCCTTAGTGGTGATTTGTCAGATATAGAAACAGCACTGGGGGGATATAATGATGGCTACAAACCCTTTGACCATGCTTTGGGTACTGGTTCCTGCTCAGCCATCATTAAAGTACTGCCTGATGCAAAAGACCTTCTGGTTTCACAAACTACATGGAATCATTATGGGGCTATGTTAAGAATTCTTAAGAAGTATGATCTCAGCTACCACACGATCACTGGTGGTCCTATTGTGCCTGGACGTGCCATGACCTTTTCATCATATCCTGGAGTGCAATTTTCAGGTGACGATTTTTACATCATTACGTCCGGTGTCGTCTCTCAAGAAACGACCATCGGCAATTACAACGACAAGTTGTGGTCCTTAGTCTCACCTCAGACTCTCCTCGAGGCATTCAGACACTTGATTGCCAATAGATTATCAACTTCAGGTTCAGAATGGGTAAATTATTTTAGTAATTACAACAGTGGAACCTACAACAACCAATGGATGGTTGTAGACTATAAGAAATTCACTCCTGGGTCAACTAAATTAAATGATGGCCTTCTCTACGTGCTAGAGCAGATACCCGGCATGATTAAAAGCATGGATGCTACTCATTTTTTGCAAGAGCAGTCGTACTGGCCAAGTTACAACTCTCCCTATTTTCCAGATATATTTAATGCTAGTGGAGTGCCAGAGTTGGTTGCCAATTATGGTGATTGGTTCACTTACGACAAGACGCCCAGGGCTCTGATCTTCAAACGTGACCATTCAAATGTGAAAGATCTGGATACGCTCATGAAACTCATGAGGTACAATGACTACAAAAATGATCCGTTGTCTGCATGCAACTGCACTCCTCCCTACAGTGCCGAGAATGCCATCGCTGCCAGAAGCGACCTGAACCCTGCAAATGGAACCTATCCGTTCGAATCTCTCGGTCACAGGCCCCATGGAGAAACCGACGCCAAGTTGACTTCATTTGCCCTGATGCAGAAATTACAATTTGTTGCTGTTAGTGGTCCTACATATGATCAAGTACCCCCCTTCAAATGGAGTGAATCAGACTTTAAAGATACTGTCAGACATCGAGGACATCCTGACTTGTGGACATTTGAGCCAATCATCACTGAGTGGAATTCTGATTAAATGCCCTTTTCTAATAAAACATTATTATGTGATTGTGAGTGCAGTTAAATGTTTGCATTTAGGTAAATTATTCTAGACAATATAAAAATTTTTATTTTAAATATATTTAGTAAAACATTGATAAGCTAAATTAGTGACCATGGTAGGATGCCATGACTTGAAAACAATTTTATTCTTTTTTTTAATATTTTCAACTTATTCTCTCCTTAAAGAAAATCTCTTATGAATAAAGTTTCCAGGCATTGTGGTATTGTTGCAACCTTCCTTTCCCAACATTTCAATCTTGAATGTAAAGAAGCATTTTTAAAAAAAAGCAAAATGGTTTCATCAAGCAATTTATTTTACTTGATTACCTGATGACCTTTGCTGGCAAAAAGACAACTACTGAATAGATATTTAGGTAATTAGTAGTTTAAAAGTTAGATGGATTATTATTATTAGAGCTTAGTGGTCCTATGATCGAGTGGTTAGTGGTTATATGAGCAGATGTTTGAGCCAATCATTACCCTATCTATTTTAATTAAAGCAGTTTAACATGGTTATGGCTGGAAAAGTGATTGTAAGTCAGGAAATGCCTTTATATTAACATTAATTTCGAACTTCAAGCAAAGAAAAAACACCTAAATTAAACTGACATTTTGGATGACAGCTAGGACTCCAGAGAGAGATAAGATAATAAATCAATACGAGTGTGATAACTGCCCCTATTCTAGCCCCTTTTCAGGGGTATTTTGTAAAATCGATTAAAAATCAACCGCTAGAGCTAAAAATGTGCGGATTGTTTTAAAAAATAGAGAAAGGATCAAAGTGCCAGGGACGAGCATTCAAAAAAAATTAAAAATTCGGTAACTATTTTTAAATAATGCTTGAAAACTTTGAAGATTTTTTTAGGGTAGATCCCTGTGTGCGCTAGTCAAGTCACTTACATATTTGAATTCTCCTGAAAAATATCTATCAGAATATGTATAACATGTATTTTTAATCCCCAGGGACGGGGTCGAAAAAGCTTCCGATAAAATCAAAACAACTTGGGCGAAATTAGAAGATATGCGACTAATGGAGCACGAAAAAGGCGATTATAAATCAACCAACCCAGTTAAAAATACAACAACTATTTTAAAATATAGATTACAACTTAGAGAGCCAGGGTTTACTTCTTGAAGGTTTATTAAAATTCGGGAACTATTTTTATTCAGCGTTTTGAATGTTGCACACAGCAGAAGTATAAAGATCTTTCGTGCTCTTGGACTTGTGTGTTTATTCACATCCCTAAGTACCATCTTTACGTAATGTGCGCATATGAACATATCTTGTCTCCTTTTCCAGGAGGACAAATCGTGAATACATGTGTTGTATGTATTCAGTTACTGACATGTCATTGAAAATCCTCATTAATGCAATTATTGAGGCCAAACAATAATTTGTGACAAAAGAAGAAAACACAGGCCATTTATCGACTTCCATCATGAGTTCTATTTTGTAAGAAGCTAAAACATTCATTATTCCCTTGGCTGAGTGGTCCGTCGATAAGAAATGAAACGCCGGAAAAGTGGACGTGCCCAATTTAAAAGCTCCGGTATATAAGAAAATTCTTTTATGTACACGATTCAAAGGCCTCAGAACCTGTGGCATCGAAATGTAAGGTGGGAAGAAGATCACCTTCTGCTGCCCGAGCAGCTGTTTGCAATTGTAAGCGATTGCGACCTGAAAGCCATGATCAGAAAGACTTTTAAAATACTGGATGAAAGGGTTTTTTCATAAAGATCAAATCTCATCTCAATATCCTTTCTGTCGTCCATATCAAGGACTTTGTCCCGATGGCTCTCAGAACACATTTGCCTTAATACATCTGCAGAAGGTAAACCTTCAACGTTACCCTCCCTCAATTTATCGACATCCAATTCGAACGTCAACTCGTTGCGCAATTTATAGCAACCTAAATGGTAGATATTTTTTAGGGGAATTTTATTATGTAACTATTTTGGATAGCGCACACAGGGATCTATCATAAATTCCGCTTCAAAGGTTTTAGACGTTAATTAATAATAGTTCCAGATTTTATATTTTTTTGGGAATACTCGTCCCTGGTTGTTTGATCTTTCTTTTATTTTTTAAAGCAATCGGCATTGCTTTATCTGCATCGGTTGATTTTTAATTGACTATATTGTAGGACCACATCTCCGGGGCTGGGTGAGGGGGCAGCTCTAAATCATTCAAAACGCTGAATAAAAATAGTTTCCGAATTTTAATAAACTTTCAAGAAGTAAACTCTGGCTCTCTAAGTTGTAATCTATATTTTAAAATAGTTGTATTTTTAACTGGGTTGGTTGATTTATAATCGCCTTTTTCGTACTCCATTAGTCGCAAATCTTCTAATTTCGCCCAAGTTGTTTTGATTTTATCGGAAGCTTTTTCGACCCCGTCCCTGGGGATTAAAAATACATGTTATACATATTCTGATAGATATTTTTCAGGAGAATTCAAATATGTAAGTGACTTAACTAGCGCACACAGGGATCTACCCTAAAAAAATCTTCAAAGTTTTCAAGCAATAATTAAAAATAGTTCCCGATTTTTTAATTTTTTTTGAATGCTCGTCCCTGGCACTTTGATCTTTTCTCTATTTTTTAAAACAATCCGCACATTTTTAGCTCTAGCGGTTGATTTTTAATCGACTTTACAAAATACCCCTGAAAAGGGGCTAGAATAGGGGCAGTTATCACACTCGTTAAATCAATTGAACCAGAATTGCGAGAAAGTTGCGCATACGACATCTATGGCCAGGGCCACCAGCAGAAGCATCGGGCCCCTACTTTTTTTTATTCCAATTTGGTAATAAAAAAAGCAAACAAAAGCTTTAAAAACCAAGCTGCAAAAAAATGCAGGGCTCTTGGCCACTTTTCCCCTTAGGCTTTATTAGAGGAGTTGCAAAGAAATTTTATACTGAAAATACTTTCACCTAACATGTCTCGAGATATTTAGAGCACGTATGTTCAAGGACGAATCTAGAACATTTTGGCAGGGGGGCACACACTGGAACCGGTGGGCGGATTTAGGGTAAGGGGAAAGTGGGCACGGCCACTAAAGTTTTTGTGGAAAATTAATTAATTTTTAAAAAATAAAATAAAATACAATTTTAAATAAATTTTGTTACATTAATTTGTGATTTATAATAGATACTATTTATAATAGAATACTCAGATTTACTAACTTTTTCTTATATTTTCCAAATGATGTGAAGGGCCATGGGCCCAGCATCACCCCCCCCCCGCCCGAAATTCTGAAATCCGCCCTTGTTGTTTCACAGTTCAGGCATTACAAAGCATATATATTTCGAAAGTAGAAATCTTAAAGAAAATGTTGATGCACATTTTATCAGTCAGAGCTGCATGGTTATCGAATAAGATGAATTTTAAAAGAATTCCACAAATTCCTAATAATTTCAAAAAACTGAAAATCTCACTCCCATCAATACACGAACATTTTTAAAATGTATTTTTCAAATATTATAATTTAAAGCTTTGCAAATGAAAATAAATTGGAATGTCTACTAGATTCAGCTACGTTAACTTTTACCAGGGACGTAATTCGTTTGCCCTC
Organism: Whitmania pigra; assembly: GCA_021613335.1. NCBI lineage: Eukaryota > Metazoa > Annelida > Clitellata > Hirudinida > Haemopidae > Whitmania > Whitmania pigra. The sequence goes on along the minus strand of JAJTWR010000231.1, from coordinate 782,663 downwards.
CCCCTCCCCCGAAATTTTAGCTAGAAGCAAAAAAGGTCGTCTTCCCAAGTTGTGCGAGGGTTTCCCTGAAAATGACGTCCCTGGCTTTCATCACTACATAAGCGTCTGATGGCGGAAGGCAAGTCCCATTTAAATTTTCTTGCGGGGTCCTGCCATTTGAAGTTACGCCGCCGAACGGGCGAATTCTGCCCCCAGTGAGTTTGGTTTGAACAATAAGTTCATTTTAATTAATTTGATACACTTCGGCTTCGATTGCACTTCGATTAATGCACTTACGTAACACTTATCACATCAGAGACAAGTCACTCGCTATGACTTCACTGCGCTCAATGCTTTTAAATATAAATACATTAGGCAATATTCGAAATCCATTACAGAAATGTTGATATCATTTTTTAATGAAAAATGTTCAAATATTTTATAATATTTACAATAAATAAGTGTTTATAACGCTGAACAATTTCACTAGCTGGTAAATTGAAGCTCCAAACACTTTTAGCGCCGTAACTCAGGAAGCCTTTACCAACTGAAAGTGTAACAGATGTGTTGAAAAAAAATAAATAGGTGTTAATTTTTTGAAACTAAAAATTGCCAATAATACTGTAATTCGTTTTAAGAATACACAAACAGCATGTTTTAATTTACAAATATTCTCGTAGTCTGCTCGCGTTTATTTCGTTTGAACATGGAAGAAGGGGAAATAATCAACTGCTTGATAGATTCTCGATATCGTCGAAGAGATTTGGCTCTTAATTCTCTAGAAGAAAGAGTATCAAATTCTAAAAATGGATTTCTTTTCTTTCTCAACCCTCAGGCCATTTTTAAAGCTTTATCGGTTGCATTGCAGGAGTCCGTCACTGAATCTGTTAAAATCCAATGCCTGAACTTAATGGATAAAATAATTCCTACTTTGAGAAAAGATCTTGAAAATTGTGCTTCTCATACAGTGCCAGTCATTTTCAAGCATTTTGTTAATTCAAGGAGTTCTGTTGTGCAGCATGCCATCAAAGTTTGGCAGTGCTACGTCGAGCATTCATTCAATTCTCAAAATGTTTTGGATGATTTTGTTGAACATGGCTTAAATTCAAATGATCAATTGGTTAAAGAATACGTTACAAATAATATGTTGTCATTACTTGACTTGAAAGCTCTTGGAGAAAATGTTGATCACCAAGAGTTAGTTGATGGCTTGTTAAAACATTGTGGATTAGACAATGGCTATGCAAAGGAAAACATCATTCGTTGCCTTGGTCAGATTGAGAAGATTGTTGGGCATGATAAATATGCATCTCTTCTAGCTAATTCACCATTTCACATGAAATTCCTATTTGCATGCTCTTCAAAAGATGCAGAGATGACTAGCAGAACAGACTGTTTGGTCAAAGTTGGATCTCTTTCAGATCTGTTTTTACACTTATTTAATTTTGAAGACAAATGCTTGCAAGAAAAGGCCTCTTATGAACTGATGGAAATATTTTCTGAAGTTTCTTTTGAGAGTTTAAAGCCTAACTTGAATGCTATTTTAAAACTGACAGCGAATTTGTTCAAAGAAAGAAATCTCGAAATTAAAATTGTTTTGGAACTTCTTCAGGTTATCGAGATGATTGTTGAAAAGTTGGGTTATGAAAATTTGGAATACTTGGACAGTATAGTTATTAATTTAATTCATTGGGTGACATCTGATAGCGAGGAGGTAAGGCAACTTGTTTTAAGTACTTTTAGAAGAATTTCACACTATATACCGTCTGAGTTCTTTATGGCAAGTCTGTTCCCTTACCTGCGAAGCAATCAGCCATGGCCATTAAGGAAAAGTTGTGTGGACATAATTTCTATGATATTTCTCAATGAACATTCTAAGTTGAGCATTGGGGTAGATCCACTCTTTGGTCTGAAAGCCCAACTTATTCAGTTGATCCTTGGATGTCTGATTTCCAGTGAACTGCTGTTAAAACTAGCAGCATTCGAATGTCTGGCTGTTATGGGTGATCATTTTGAGTTTCCGAATTCACCAAAAACCTCTTACAAGAACTTCTTGAAAGCTCTTTCCTATCTTTTAGAGCCCTTTGCAGGCAAGGAAGAGGAGAAAAGGATGTTGTTGTTTGCCATGAAAATGAGACTTTCTCGAAATTTGCTTCCAACCATTACTGATGATGTGCTTATTTATTCCCTTGATCTAAAGGAGCATGAGGGTATTGATGTAGAGTGGATCAAAAGCAAGTCTTGCAAGGAATTGTTGGAAAGTGGATGTCTGAACAATGACTGTTTCTTGCACAAACTTATGAAAAGTGATCTCATCAGTGAAGACTTTGACAGCTTTGCCTATGCAGCAAATCCTGGACAATTGAAAAAGGTCAGCAATTAGTATACTTTGAAGTAACTTTAAGTATCTTCTTTGAAATTCTTTAAGAATGCGAGTTCTATTCATGAAATATTGAATTAACTTTTAATTTGTTTCCGATTTGAGTTATGTTGATTTAATAGCTATCTTGTTGAGTGATTGATGCATTTGGTAATAAAGTTTCGCCACATTCTTGTTATGTTTTATGGCTTCTTATGTGATCCTCAGAGCTTAAAATATGATTAGATCATTAAGGCTCTTACGTGACATCATTGGAAAGATTTAAATGTATTAACAACCTATTGTGAATCAGGTCCTTGGGAACCAGTATGTCCACTCAGGAAGTCCAAGTATGAAATTTACGTTTTTAATGAAGGGATGTTCCAGTCAAACAAATTTAATCACTTTTTATATTAATTTTTAAATGTAAGAAAGTGAATGTTTTATAAATGATTTATAGCTCTACTAGTGGTGACTGGTGTATATTTATAATTTAGCCTGAGAAAGATAGTTCAATAGAAGCAGTTGCTATGTTTAATTAGTTTAACTAATTTTTATTTTGAAGAACAAAAGAAAAAGAATTGTTTACCACCTGTTTACCATTCTTACAAATATGGTTGGTTGTCCATCACAAATGTTGTTGCAATTCCTAGATTTAATGAAATGGAATGATTTATGACTTTAAGTAACGATTTCATCTCTCCTCGACCCTCATTTAAAACCATCAGAACCAAGGATAAACATCGTCATATCATGCATCATCGATTTTGCATCATACAGCCTTTAGTGCCTGAATGTATGATGTGAAATATTACGAATTTCATCAACTTTGTGATGAACTTGTCTTGTTAATTAATATTTCTGGTATTATTAATTAAGGAATGCTTTTTTGATTTACAATGTGGCAAGACCACAATTTTGTTTCACTAGGTGCCAGATGGTTGCTTCCAAGTCTCATTCCTCGTCCTGTAAGGAAACTACCCCGAATCATACCATCCAGTCTGACTCAATTAGAGAGGCTTCCTTCTATGATAAATGCTTCCTCTCACCCTCATCCTTTCTCCTTTTCTTTGCCTTTGGATTCTGCTGGAGATGTTGAGATTAATAGAGAGGTTATTAATATTCATCAGTTTTTGCCTCACTCAAACTAGGGCATGGTTATATTTATGTATGGTTATACTTGCAATTTTTAGTAATTGTGATGCTCATACAATTCATCACTGTTACATTGTATTCATTGCATAATGAAATATCATTTTAACCGAAGAAAAATATCTGTTGTGATAACTTAAGTCAAATTTGAGAATTTGAAAGTCTAAATATTAACCACTGACCTATTATAATTAAAATTTGTGCATATTCATTGATTTACATATTTCCAGCCTATTAATGGCATACTACATACCTTTTCTTTTGTGACTCATGTCAAGTGCAATTTTTTTGCTTTGGAATATCTGATGAGCTCCACCTGTATCAACTGATTAATTGCAGGTATTTAGGTACATGCACTGAATTCTACGTGCACGTTCTTTGTATCTATGATTGCAATGATATCAATAACAACCATTTAGGAAATAATTCATATACCTCTTGAATACAAAGATGTAGGCTTGGCAAAGCAACGGCAATGTTCATCACATTAAATTCTTAAGGTTTGTTGCTCCCTAAGACATTTATTAACATTTGAATTGAAGGTGAGAGAAAGGACAATGTCTGTGAGAAATGAAGGAGGTGAAAATTCTGAAGTCAATTTGGTTTCAAGACCAGAAAATAAAGAGTTAGAGATTTGGTTTACATTCTTGTCAGATGTCTATTTTTGAACTGTCATTAAGTTATTATCACATGGTTGTCATTATACAAATAATAATTAGTAAATATAAAATAATAATTATCATTGTTATCTGTTATTTTATCATATCCCAAGTGGCTGCAAGCGGTTTGTGAGTTTAAAGCAAAGGTCAGAAAAATATCAATCTCCAAAAGGGTCTCCAAAATCAAAAAGTATTTTCTGAAAATCTTTTTACTTAAGTCCTGGCTTAAGCATTCGATAAAACTATCGCAGTGTGTTTCCTTATGCATTGGTATCAATTTAGTTTGGAATTAATTAGATTAAATGACTGTTTCAAGTTGATTCAGTAAAATACACGTATTAATTAACCGAATGACTGTGATTAATCGTTTCAGGGCAGGTCTCTTGTGGTCCTGTGATGAGCAACTCTGTTTACTCTTTTAGCGCCCAAGAGATGAGTGCTTCAGAGACGCAGAATGATTTGCAATCATCCGGATCTCCTTCCTCAATCAACTGCTCACAACTTCCTGGTTTGTTTTACATTCAGGGAAATATTTTATCTCTTCACATCTTTGCTTTGGGAACAGTTTGATAGGACATTTGTATATAGGACATACCTATCTTGTAATGATGATGTATTATTCTTCCATAAGTATTTAAGTTAGCTTCTTAATTGTTTTAGAAACCTTAATAATACTGTCAGAAACATTTAAAATTACAACGTCCATTGTGATTTCTGTTAAAGATGAACTGCATAGAGCATTTTTACAACAGCATACTGCATGCGAGATTTAAGGATTCTTTCAGAAGAGATCTCAAACAGCTTCGAGAGGATAAATCGGGCCGGTGAACCTTCGAAAGTTGGTGGTCATTATTTTTGCAACGAGGTGCCTTGATTGATTCTTATGATTGCAGTCTTAGTGAATCCGCCGGGAGCCGAGAGCTCATAAAAAATTCAACACCTGTATGCGGTGCGCGACCGATCCATTTATCAAATTAATGATTCAGTCCCTAAGAGATCTTATTTATGTGTTTCCAGTGCTCGTTGCTGCATATCTTTCTCTCCTGGACATTATAGATTCATGTTCAATAAAAGCAATGGAAAGGCTCGAGTAGGTTGATGGATGAGGCAGAGTAATTCATCCTCGATGAGTTGTATTATTAAGTCGAAAGGTTCCAAACATCTGTCACGAGGATCGTTCACCTGAGAAGGTTTATTAGGCTGAGTTTGCAGAATCAATGATTAAACCAGACCACAAATCATGAAAGAAAAAGCACTTTCCATAGACGAAAACTATTTAGATATTTTCAAATTAGGCACTGTCATATTATTTCTCAGCTTATCTTCTCAGAGTCATTTAATTTTTATACTTGCCAATCAGGACAACAAAATTAAGAATCAAAACATCAACAATGATCGTTTCACAGAAGAACAACCACAAACAGGAAGAGGTCAGAATGTGGTGATTAAATCCAATTCACGATATCCATGAATTATTAATGAATAACTGAAATCGATTGCAACTAAGCTAGCATTCTCAATATTAATTAAAACGAGCTGCCCTTCTAAGGTGAGGAAGACATGGCCCTTTCTGTGATGTTCCCAAAGTTTCCATGGAAATCCAGGAGAAAGCAGCTCCCAAAAAAGTTGGTCACATATCATCAAAAATTGTCATTAAAACCACCAACATACTTACTGTTCATAGTTGTTGTTGCATACAAATGAAAACTTTATACTGAACAATGTCATATCATTAGCAAATATAAATCGAAATATTATCATCACTTTTTATATCCTTTTCTACATTTATTAAATTTTGAATTGTTTGTAAAGGAAGTTCTACACAGAAGAATTCCAAGCAGACACGGATGTCGACTCGCAACAACCTCCAATCACTAACCCGGTCGCCTCCTACAATGAAGCTCTACTGGGTCTTTCTCTGGACAAGTGGTAAGACATGAGATTCTCACTCAAACAAGCCAAATCATTGCTTTCTTTGGATTTGGTTTGGTTGTGAAGTTAAATGTTGATTTGAAATTGTGGTCAGGATTGAGAAGTGTCAAGCACTTGAGATGATCAAAAGGTTGAGTCTCCAGCACCATGAGGTCATAAGGTCGGACGTCACCCCTTTGACTAGATCCATTTTGAAAGAAGTTTGGGATTTCTCCGTTGCCATGTTTTGTTTCCTTCAACTCACTGCTTCACAACATTGTAATGTCTGCTATTTCATTGACACATTGGCTTAGCTGTTGTACTTTTGTGTATCTTTGTTTTAAATAGTCATATTGACCTGTAATTTTTATTATAGTAATGAATATTGATGTTACAATGATGATGATGTTGATGGTGGTGGTGGTTCTGATGATAATGATGATGATTATTGTTATTATAACACCTCACTCAACACTATTGTAACTTAAATGTTTGCCTGATTACACGGTTGGTGCTTAAATGTGATGTCAAACTAAAACAGGTGAGAAATCTAAGGTCAAAGGTGTCCTTACTTGCTGTGTCCACGATTGGAGAAATGTTCTGCATATTCCAAAGGCTTATGGATAAGGTTATTAAAGTGTTTTGATGTGTCTCCAGACATTTGAGAGTTTGATGTTATCTGATTAAATTTTATTTTATTTTGTTTAAATCTTTTGTTCTTGAATTTCACAGGAGGTTGATGAGGCAGCCAAAGTTCTTTTGATGAAGAGTGGAGAATCAAACAAATTCATAAGAGAGGAAGCAGAGAAAAGCCTAATAAGCATGGTGGATAATGTGACCATCAACAGATCTCTTGCAGCCATCATCCCCTATGGAACAAGGTTTGATTTGGTTTACTGAATCTTATAATCAGCATATTAATTGTATATATATAAATATTATATAAATAATATATTATTATAATAATATATAATTATATATATATATATAAATAAAATGGAAATATATATATATATAAGTTTGAATTGAATTGAGATCACTTGAGGTTAATTAAGCATTTAACCATTCCATTTTACTTAAATTAATTTTATTTAATTTCACTGCATCATCGTCTTGCTGATGATAGTCACAAGAGTGTCATGGTGCAGCAGACTTCCTCTCGACTGCTCAAAAGGATGTTGGACAACATCGGCACTGAGAGAATTCTGCAGAACAAAGAGTTAGCAGAGAAATTCTTACCAGCAGCTGTTGGATTCCTGTTGGCAGGATCTCAGGTGGTGAGGTGGGTTGGATGATCAGATGAGATGTTGGCAATCATTTTACACTTTTTCATGTGCTTTTCATAGCGTTTAATGAAATGTAAAGTTTCTTTAAGAGTGATATTTAAAGTTTAAAGATATGTCTGCAGGCGTGGTTTATTTTACATATCTAATTTTAATTTCTCAAACTAAATGTCGCAATTACCCGTACATCATAGTACAGCATGATGAAAGTGCTTAAAGGTTGGTTGCAGGGTCCTATCCCTCTAAGTTGGTCACCTTTGAATAAGGGTTTCATTCATTTATTTGTGCATATCATTGACCAAAGCAAAATAATTTCAAGAAGCCAAAATAGAGTGTCTGTGTAAATTATTGGGATGGCAAGACTTATTCAATACTAGTCACTTTAGTTCATTTGTAATGGACTTGTTATCCATGTTGTTAAATCAGTAACCACTCAATCGTAAATTAATTAATTAATAGACTGCTTTGTAACATTGAAGAATTGAAGATATCCCCTTATAAATGTTGTTAGTTTGATGACTCTTATGAATTTACAGAGATCAAGGACAGATTGTTGTGAGGAACATGATGATGTCCTGTGTTGAGTTTACAAAATCTCTGCACAAATATGTGCCTGAAAATATAATCGTGAATGTCCAGGATAAACTTGACTTCATCAAGTCTACAGTGAGTCATGCCATAAAATGTTCTTTCTATATTAATTATTTACTCCTTGAATTAATATTATAAATCAAATGAAATAATGTTAATAAATTGGTGCTGCATTATTTTTTTAAATTAAAATTGTGTGTTAATGCAGATCTCTACAGAGTTATCATCATCAAGTCTCCTGGGAAAGTCATCCACAAGGATTGAATCTAATTGCAGGTTGTTATTTGATAAAAATTAAATCAATTCTTCATTCATTCAGCTGCCTCATGCATTATGAACATATGAATGTAGCGCCTTAAAAATTAACCATTATCGTTATTATTTTTGATTGTGGAGTTATATGATCTTTCATTAACTGTTGTTGTTTTGAGAAAATAAATTGGAAATGACTAAATGTTTTGATTTGTTTGTAATGTCTACATACTATCAGTATCTGTATCTATATGCTCAATTTGAAATAAATACTGAACTTTCAACTGTGCAGCAATGATTTCAACACACTGAAAATCATCCAATCAGCTCCTGAGATTGAGGGCTTGAGTGAACAGCCTCCCAAAGGTTCGTCAGCACTCACGAATCTTACGAGTCAGATGATCGCAGGAATTGAAACAGAATTGAAGTCCACAAGTTGGAAAGAACGCCTTCGTGGCCTTGAATCATTAGAGCGTGTCTTGCAGGAAAAACCGGCATACGTTCTTGCCATTTTTGAGGTTTTCATAGTTGAAGGATGTTCACCTAGTGATGGATAATATTATCATATGAAATAGTAATTAACATCAGGACTGATAATCACCATTATTCAGTTACTGTTTATTTATTTACTTGTTGCATGCTAATTCAATTCATGGCATGCCATTGACTTAATCATGGCATTGGTTTATGATTTGTACATGTTTGTGAAAAAGAATAATGTCATTAAATTGAAGATGCTGGACACTTACCTGAAGTGTGTGAGTGACACAAACGATGAAGTAGTTCTGAAGTCACTGAGCATTCTTGACAGCTTGTTGATGTTGTTGAATGATCACATCAACAACTTGGACAACATTGTTAATCAAGTTGTATTGAATATCAATTCATCCAATCCACTCATACCTTCAGCTGCCCTCAAAGGCCTCGACTCAATCATGGAAATTTTTGGTTGGTTTATTTGAGCAGGCCAGTCTTTTTGTATATATTTACTGATATAACAATATTTTGTTTGCAATAACCAAGTTATTCCTTTCCAGCAATGTTATTGTTTTAGTCTGAGTAATGGAATTACTGGTGCGATTTACTTTGCTGTATGTCTTCATAAATTTTGTATGTTTTAAATGGTTCACTAACTTTTAGTGATGAAAATGAAATTAATTTAAAAATAAAAATATAGGAATAAGTGAGTTAAATATGTTATTACTCACAAAACATTTATTTGAAATGCAGAGCCATTCAGCCTTCTGCCTGTGTTTATCAGCAATGCCATGAAGTGCAAGAGGGCTTTCAAAGTGGATTTCATCAACAGGGTTCACTGTAGGATTTATGTTCATTCTGCAACCTGTGCATTACAGAATGATTAAATTTAATTTTAAATTCTTCATTCGTCTTGAAATTTTCAGATCTTTATTCTGAAGCACTTGTGCAGAGACCTGTTCAGTCAACAACGACAACCTACCAGTTTCTTTGGCATCTCCTCGGACTTCTCAACCAACAGCAAAAGTCCAGCAACTCGCCAACCAAGAAACCCGACGACTCGGCGAACGACTCGTCCCCGGCAAAATCCGAACAGCCGTCCAGATCTCCGTCACCGCTCAGAGCCACCTACCACGAAATTTATTTTGCCACCCAGTCACTTCTTTACACAATCTACACTAATTCACGCGAAGATCTCGCCATCAGGTGCAAGAAATTGAAGGCTCGAAACAGGAGACTAGTAGTCCAGATGTTGAAAGCCGTCCTTCCTGAGCAAGATCTAGAGCAATTATCCTAAATAAGTGCATCTTTTTCTGTCTCATTTGATCACTATGTTTGAAGGAACACACAAATGCAAACTGTTGTCATTTTAAATATAAATTTATTTACTATTGCTGCCCAGGGACTTCATTTCAGCTCTTCCCAGGGAGAAAGCCCTCACTGATAAACTTTTATTTCTCCTCCTCACCAAAAGTCGGGGGCAGAATTTTGGAAGGACGCTGTTCCAGTCTGTTCCACCCCCAAATGACGCCCCTGCTGCTGACATCGAACGGGTCTTTTATAAAATGTAATTGTGAATTAAAATGGTATTGACGGACTCAACAGCACTCAGATCTTGAAATTTGTTACCTCATTATAATTAAACATCTGATATTTTTTTTTATTTCACTAAAACGTTCTTGATAAAAAGCGTAAAGATTGAAACTATTTAAATTGTGTTCCTGTAAAGATTCAGCAATATCTGGACGGTGAGGAGTTAACTTGGGCTGGGTTGTATCGTTGCCAACTCGGGCAATTTCCGATTGATCCGTAATGACAACCTTGCGAGAGGATAACATACTTACACTAGGTAATTATATGAAACTTAGTATAATATTAACTAGTCAACGTACACGGTATGTCTTGTACTCATGAGAGAAGCAAAAAGCAAGTGATGTCCGAGAGTTGGTGACTGTCAGCATAGTATCATTTATTTGAATTGTTTAAATTTCTTAAATTATTTAGTTAATTTTAATGCTTGAATTGAGACCTCGATGTAAGCGGGGTTGCGAAGACGACACGTAACGAATTTGCTTTTACTGTCGCTCGCAGGCACGCTACCCTCTGAGCTAACTTGTTTTTTTTTATTTGATTATAGTCCTTTGCATAACTGAGATAATTTGGATGAGCTAACTTACATAACCAACCATTTATATAGCGCTCCTTCCCAAGGGCGCTTGTGGCAGTGCGGGCTGGGTCTCGAACGCGACACACTGCGACTGTTGCCATTGACGCCATAAGCAAGCACAACCTGCACACCTCAAGGTGTCGTGAGATGTGCATTAATGTTTTCCTTATGCGCCATTAGGACCAAAAAAGTCATTTGGATGTAGTTTCCCTGAGCAGGATAGGTGCTACCCACCCGACTTGATGAGAAGCAAAAAATATCTTCTCATCAGGTTGAGTATAATAACTTTTGAAAAAAGCTGAGATGAGGTCCTTGCTCCTGACAAATATTGATTTTCTTATAAATGTTTCACGACAGGTTTCTAAAATGATCGTTGAACGTAAGAGCAAGAAATATTTAAAACAAGCTCAAAAAGTTGTAACTTTGACACCATTTTTGCATCAGCCAATTTGACCCCAGCATCAACCTGCAAGTTGCTAATTTTGTTCAAACCCCTCGTGATGCCTGCGGTGACCAGGCTGTTGAGCACATGGGCCATGTGAGCAACCGCCATGTGAGCAACCGTCATGTGAGCTATCGCCATGTGAGCAACCGCCATGTGAGCAACTGCCATGTGAGCAACTGCCATGTGAGCAACCGCCATGTGAGCTATCGCCATTTGAACAAAAGTAAGGGAACCGCTGCCTGCATGTTAACGAGTTAGTCCTTCATTCAAACTGGGTTAATGAATGTAATAGTTTTATGATTATTATATTTGTCACATAATTTTGGTTACCTTAAATAAAGTGAAAATTTAATAGATGTCCAGTCATTTACTAGATAAACATTTAAAGTATTTTCTGGTCGTTGTTTGTGTTGTAACGCGGTCTTGTGAGTTCATCAATTTGAAATGTTTCAGCTAGATGATATTTGAGTTTCCTCGTTTATGCGAATAATGATAATAATGATAATTACCATTTTATTTATAACATCATATGATATTTACCATTCGCGCAGGCATGATGACTAATTTATTTTAATTATTACAATTGGAGAAAATATCTCTGACAAACATAACAAAATGTCATTATCAAAGAAAGAAACGAAATTATCAGGTCACATCCTTATGGAGTCTTCGTTATTCCGTCTCTCTCAACGCTTTTCCACCTGTGCAATTCACAACAGTGGAAACGAAGCTCATCTGGATGAGGGCCTCAGGTACAATGTACGTGGAAGGAGAGATTTGCTTAAAATGAGAATCTTTAGGATCGAACAAAGAGACTGAATTATTTTTTATTTCAAATCATAAGGATCTCTTATTGAATTCTGATTCTTCAAGGGAAGCTGTCGACTGGTGTCTTGCAATTTTTGAAGAGGCCAAACATTGTGAGTTAAACATAATGCTAATTCATGTGTGGGAGTTTATGTAACTTTTAAACAGCTTTATTTAATAAAGCATTGATTTATTGAATGGTTATCGCTCAAATCAAATCTTTTGAAACAGGTGTTCTGGTTTCTAACGAAAAGGCAGCGATTATGGCCACATGTCACATACTTCTTCCAAGAGATCACGTGCTGTGCGTTTGTGATGTTATTGGAAGTGGTTTTCCATTTGATTTCTAGTCATAGATTACTATTAAAGTAATTGCAGGATTTAATGTCGTTACGCCATAGGTTACAACAGCTCAAATAAATTGTTTAACAATCCTTTAAAAAGTAGTCGGGTTTTGCTGGCGTGCGAGTTGGTTCAGAAGGTTGCGTTCCTGCGAACGACAGTGAAAGCAACAGTCGTTACGTGTCGTGTTCGCAACCCAGCTTGCACCGCCGCAAAGCGCCCCCGGGATGCGGCGCTATACAAATGGTTTTAGCGCTACTGTCTGTAGGCTTATGGCGCTATATAAATACACTTATTGTTATCATCATCAAATTGTTGGCGGCACGACAAAGAGTTTGGCAGGTGTTTGATTGATGTGATCAACAGGATGAACATATCATCGTCATTCTTGGATGCATCCACGAATATCAGTGACCTTCTTTCTGCACTCCTCCCAAGTACAAGGTGAGCAAATGAGTGATGAATAGGTGGATGAATCATTAAGGACATTTCCAATTCAAGCTTAAAAGATTGGTTTCAATTTAATTCGCAATAATTTAAGCAATGCTAGTTAATTTGGCTGGAAACTCCGACTAATCCTTCACTGAAAATCCTCGACATTGGAAAGATGGTCAGAAGAATTCGTGAGAGGAATAGTGACATTATCCTTGCCGTTGACAACACCATTCTCTCTCCATTCTTCCAGGTGCTCTCTAGCATTCATTACTATTTTTATTTCGACAAAGAATACTTGATTTACTGTAAAACAAATTATATTTAATTTCTAGTGTTTAATATTAATTAATAAATATTCGAATAATGTTGACAAGATGTTGCTTGCGAACATTTACCATTACGTTTATATTTCCAAACTTTCTTTTTTAGAAGCCTCTGTCGCTTGGAGCAGATATTTCATTTCATTTAGCATCTGCGTACATGGACGGTAATTTTTAGAATTCATCCGCAAATGGAATACCTAAATGATCTACTCATCATCCATTCGTCTACCAATCCACCTATTTACGTAATTGATCGCTCCCCTGCTCATTCACTCAAAACTTTGTTATGCAAGGTTCGTCTTCGAGCTTTGATTTTCAACAGTCACAAACTGAATTTGAAAGTAAAAACGATTGAGGACACTTCAACATTTGTTTCACATTGTTAATTTATGATAATTTTAGAAACAGACCAGTTAAGTGTAATTGTAATTAATTTATACAGCGCCATATGCATAGCGTCAGATGCGCTTTTTGTTAGTCGTTTATGTAGCGCCCTTACGAAAGGGCAAACTGAGTTGTGAACGTGACACATTATGAATGCTGCTATTACTGCCTCACGAAGGAACGCAAAACTCTGAGCTAAATGAAAATCATGGGTTAAAGAAGATCAAATTCTGAGCATGATGACGTTGGGTTTTTTTTTATCGAACAATGTTTATTGTGGTCTTTTGGTAGTAGTCATTACGTCGCTACAATTTTTGTACAAAAGTACAATCCGAGGGAAGGTCCAAATCATCCAGTTATGAAATGAACGTTCATAAAATACGGGGATGTACTCTCGCTGATGGGCTGCGTGTTCTAATGCAGTTAAAAAGTTTTAAAGATTACTTTTGAACAATTGCATAAAGTGTATAAAATGAAAAGAAATTCTTTAAAAGTTCGCTACTAATTCAAGACCCTGTGACCAATTGCTTATTTCGACAACAAATTCTCTCTGGTAGCTTTTGGCTTGGCACCGTCTCCGTTATACTGCTGCCTTCCTCTCGACATCAAAACATTGGCTCTCTGCATACAGGGACACAGCAATAATGCTCTGAAAATAGCAACATTTTTCCAGAATCATCTAGGTGCATCACAGATGTCTTATCCAGGTAAGCCTTCAGCGTAAAATAAATTTATTATCCACTTAATCATATTTTTATTAAAATCATGTTTAAATCATGCCATCTGATGTTCGAATGTTATTGATATCGTAATTGTTATAAAACCAAGCATAAACTAGGCATAAATTGATATACAATTGTGACAATAACTATCAGTCACAATTTGTATCTTTTACATGATAAATATGTAAAAGCTATCATCCTAATTAAATGGAATTTATAAGTCATCAATTCATAATTAGTTATTAACAAGAAATAATCATTTATTTAAATAAATAATTCTCAGTTTTTGGCTGATGCAGGTTTACCTCTCATGCGAATCATGAATTACTCATCAAGCAAGCAACAGGGTTTGGAGGGTTGGTTTCGTTTCACATGTCACCTTGAAACAAGTGACCTTGAAACAGCCTGGAACTCAAAGTCAAAGTTGAAGGTCAGGCTCTAAATAAATTTCAATAAATTAGTAAAACGTTTATTTTTCATCATCTTCATTTTATTTCATTACATTTTACTTCAGTTTTATAATAATTTAACTTTAATCATTTTGCAGATTTTTGCGCCTGTTGAAACAATTTGGGGTCCTGAAAGTCAAGTCTGCCTTTTGTGAGACTTAGAGGTTTTTCCCTGATTGAGGTTTCTTACAGCACCCAAAAGACGATTAATTATTCATGGGCATCATATGGACACGTGGAGCCAGGAGAGACGACTAAATTTTAGATTAAATTATTTCAGAGTCTGGGGTTAAGTATATTATTAGGGGGATTCTCAAACAATGTGAACGACCAACTGAACACAAATAATATGCTTTGGGTGAGACGTATTTACATATTGATTGCTCCGCCATTTCATGATCATGAATAATTAAACAGACTTCCAGGTTGATGTAGGTAGTCTCTCCTCACAAACACATCCCGTTTATTAACAGTTTGGTTTTCACGATTTTGTTTCTGAATTAATTTGACGTTTGACTCTTGAAAAAAACTCAAATACATTTAAGTGAAGCGAATTTTTATTCAACTTTATCAACTTAATTTTATTCTATATTAGATTGAAACACTTTTTAAATTTTAAAAATTCAGTTCAAACCACAACTCATCTGAAGTTCTCATAAGGTTGTTTATCGATTAAGAATATTCTGAAGATTTTTTGCAAAACATCAAACAGACTTTGCATGTTGAAATTTATTATAAATCTTCGCAAATATATTTTTTAAATTAAACAAAATGTTTATCCTGCAGATTTGTTCGTAGGAAATTGTCGGTACAGCTTTGAAGTCCCAGAGAAAATATATTCAAAGTTTTTGATGATTTTTTAGTTTTAAACATTGATTAGAATAAATCGTTCAGAAAAATAAAGTTTTAATTCAAAGCATGTAAAAAATAAATCATATTATGCATTGTTAAAATTCGTTATGAACTAATGATGACCAATATGCAACCCGCTGATTTCGTCGACCAAATCGTTCCGTCCAATGGCTTTCAATGCCGCCTTCAAAACATTTACCTGAAACAGACTTTCATGCAATTCAAAACTCAACTTGAAAATCATACAAAATATTACTTTTTCCAAATTAAATGAATGCAATTTAAAAAAAATCATTTAACAATTTACATTGAAGAAATTTGGTCCAATAAATTGCTCGGAAATTCAAGAATTTATTATAAAAATGGTTGGCTGCTTAATAAGTGTAATAACATAAAAGTGTTATTATGCTACTAATGCTACCTAAACTAATAATACCTTATCGCAAGCTTTGGGTGAAGTTTTGAACCACTGAAAGAGCATTTGTTTGGCTGCCATGTTCCCTTCGTCATCCAACCTCGAGCAGCTGCTGACGATGCGCTGCACTGACACTCTGCTGATGCTCAACTTCTCCGCCAAACTTTTCCAACTGTCGCCGAGTGAAGTGGAGAGACGATCAAAGTAAGCGTCGGAGAATGGACCTGATGATGGATAAAAAAACAGGTGTCTGATGGAACTCAGACGAGAGGTTGAGTACTGAATTACTACTAATAACTTGTGGGTATTTATTTATTAAATGCACATATTGCATCAATTAAGGAAAATATTAACCAGCCGTTTCAAAGACATTTTACCGACCTTCGTTTTTTAAAGCAATTTGAACTCGTCTTAAGCTGGGAGCATGCACGACTTTCTGCAATATATTATATTCCACTTAAAATTTAAAATGAAATTAAAATATTCAAATTAGATTGCTATTATTTTTATTATTTATTGCTTTTGGCAATATTTATTTTAGTGCTTATTATTCGTTTTTAAAACCATTATTACCAGTTAAAACTTCAAAAACCTTTGAAATCATCACTCAAATTCTAAATTATCTCTTGCATCCTTACGGTCGTTTATAACGTCACCTTTGGAAGGAGAATTTGAAGCTCGGATAGAATTTTGTCGGTAGGTGTCGCTTCGAGTTTTGACGTAATTTTTGACCATAAATTTGAGGTGGTTGATACTTTGTCGGTTTGATTATTAATTCTTGGAAGGACTGTTTCCTCGATGAATTTGATCTGCAAACTTCCCCTGTACATCGGTAGGGCATTCTGACCGAAAGGATTTATTTCGTTGATTGTTGCCTGTATAAATGATAATTGGGATCAAATGTTGCCGTTAATAATAATAACAATAATGAAAATAATGAAAATAAAATATCATTCATGGTGATGTTAGTATTATCGCTGTTGTTTGGATACTATCAGAACTAGGGGATTTCCAGAACAAACATTCACACTCAAACAGCTAATCTTACATTTACTAAAT
The DNA here is from genome assembly GCA_021613335.1 of Whitmania pigra. NCBI lineage: Eukaryota > Metazoa > Annelida > Clitellata > Hirudinida > Haemopidae > Whitmania > Whitmania pigra. The sequence goes on along the minus strand of JAJTWR010000231.1, from coordinate 765,600 downwards.
GCAGGCGTGATACTTAATCGAAAGAAATCATCATAGTTAACTTTAAAAAAGTTAGTAAATAGTAAGTAGAATGAATGAATGATAAACGAACGGAAAACTTATTCGTCCGTAGATTGGAGTGGAAAAGAATCTTTCGTGGAGTTTTATCGGTGAAATCAATGTTACCTCTGAAGGAGAGAAGAAGAGAGGCACCTTCGCGCAGTCTAAATGTGTCACTCAAAGCACCCTCTGCATCCATAAATTATAATAATTTGCAATATTAACTATAACTATTAATTAATATTAATCGAATGACCATTGAGTGACTCACCAAAATCAAATCCAAGTTCATCGAAGCTTTGAAAAACCTTTTCCTGCTGTTCACGTTTGAGGCACTGAACGATGATTGAGACAGGTTCACCAACCACGTGTTTCTGACTCGAGGCAACGACAACCTCCCTTTCAAAGGTCATGCCTTCGAATTTGGTCGCAATGACAGCAGCAGTTTGGGGATCAACTTGCTGTGAAAGTCGAAGAAAGGTGAACCTAAAAATGTGTTGATTATTTTAAATTCAATTAAATCCTTTATTGAGAAATTAAATTGAGAGTACATCGTTCACAATAAGTCCCGATTACGTTGATATTTGTTATTATTGTTATTATTTGAATAACAGTAAAATGGTTTACTCATCAAATTATTCAAATTGTTATTTTCTTAATAAGCAAGAATTATTAAACTCATTCGTTACCGATCGACGTTTTGGCTCAGAACGAAGACGATGATGTCATTTTGGGAGACAAATTCAATTTCCGGTTTCACTTTCCACTTCCCATTCATCTCCTTGGCAACCAAAAGCAAGACGTCTCCGATGGCTGCTGATTATTTCAAAAATTAATTTGAAATTTTTTAATAAAACACTTCATTTGTTCAATTGTTTGAGTCAATTTTTCACTGTTATAAAAGAACTTCTAAAAGTGCTTGACAGGATTTGAGTGCGTGCATGTTATCTCAGATTGCTGCGTTCCTGCAAGCGGCAGTAATGGCGGCTATCGTGTTACAACGACACTAGGGGCAATGAAACAATTATACAATGCAACGAATTATCAACAGTTGAAGCATCATTAAAAACTTGGTTTGTTGGTTTCTTCGCCCAACGTTTGAAACAATAAAGGCATATTTGGATCTATAGTTGGAAGAAAAGAAGGAGGCAGTTTCTCTTTGTCACGTTTCTTCTTATTGGTTATTGGAGGCTGTACGACTTTCACAATGAGATTTTTGGTTGGTGGCCTTTGGGTTCGAATCCTTATAAGGGGAGTGCAGCTGATGAACTCAGGGTGCTGATCTTTGAGCATTGAGAAGTTGCTAACATTGGCGTTCCATATTGCCTGTTCAATTTTGAATAGAAAAGAAAATAAAGAAGCTAAATAACTATTTGAAATAACAAGGTAATTAAGCAATATGATTTATGATAAGGGTGAGGACGACGATGCTGCTGCTGATGGTAAGCCTAGCGTCAGAGGAGCTGTGTATCCCATTGTTCTTCAATTGTCTTCAAGTGACGTTTGAAGAGCTCCAGAGATGCTCGAGCTCTTACGAGAGATGAGTTTTATTCCAGTCAAAACACTTAGATTTACCCAAATTTCTAGGAATTAAAATACAAACTAAATTAAAAAAATAAATTCTACCTGCATGCGAACTTCAGTCTTCTCTGTGAAAGAATTCTTTGGAACAACCACAACAATCCGTCCGTCTATTCCATGAGACAGTTTTCCACCTCTCGGTCCAAACAACCCTCTGTCGTGTTTCGGTCTGCTGACCACGACGAGCAACAAACCGTGACGGGGGATAAATTTAAGAATACTGTGAGAAAGAACCCAATCTTCCTACAAAATATTGGCACATGCATATTTTTTACAATGTCATGAGTTGACAGTGTAAATATCAATTTAAGTTCATGCAAACGCACACAAATTTATTCACCAACCACGCCATCTACCCCTATGTCTGCAGGATGGTTCGTTGATGTTTCCAGTTCTTTCCAGCTTCCGACGTTAATCCTCTCCTCGTCCTCATCTTCTTCTTCCTCTTCATTAACATCATCATCATCAACTTTATCAGTTTCGCGATCGATGCTATTTATATCCGTTTCGGGGCCAATCAGACTGCACGTTGCCCTGGTAACCTTGATGACGCATTCTCTTGAGCGGGATATGGCGTTGTGAGGGATGAACACGCGAGTTGTCGTCTAGGGGATACATTTTATTGAATTTTCTCAATTGTACAACAGTAATTACGACATAAAATTTTTATAATTGTATAAGAATTGCTTAATCTAATATTTTACCAAATAACTCTAAACGTTCCAAATAGTAGCAGAGTGATTCAAAGAATTTCTTTTTAGCGCCATTTTTTAATGAACAATTTTTCACAATTTCTTAATTTCTCGACAGTCTCTTTTATCACCATTTGACACATTACGTTGAATCACATCGAATTATCTTATTAGTTAGTAACGAACTTCCTATTTATTGTCAATAACTGACAAAAATAATCCATTAAATAGGAATGAAAGCAAAGAATTGAAAAGATACAAATGCAAAGCTAAACAAACTGGAAATTTTATTCGAATTCCACCATTGGATGGCCTCAACAGAAGGACGTTGCTCATGAGTTCTTCGTGCTCCTTGTAATCGACGCAGTATTCCTTGATTTCCACAACTTCGCATTTCACTTGATCTTTCTCAACTCCGCAGCTTGGAGTCATAAATCTGAGGCAACAAAGAACTTCACAACCGAGCAGGTCATTGTCCTTTGAAGAAGGAAAGCTGGAAAGGTTAAACCATTTGAATAATTAATAAATAAAGATTTGGTTAGATTTTATTAATTACAATTGTAGTCGCATTTAGTTTTTCGGATCATGTTAATTTCAAGTCACAATGCTGAATATGACAAAAACGTCCACATACGTGATATTCTTCCATTCCCTAAAGTTTCCTCTGGCGCTTTTGATGGCGGTGTTTTCTTCAACCACGACCAACCTTTTTATGTTTTCCACTTCAAGTTTGTGCCTTTTTTCCTCCAGGTTTTTACTCCTCTCCTCCACTTCCATGTCTTTCTTTTCTTCAAAGTCTAGCAACGCCTCACTGTAGAGGTCTATTTTTTCCTCATACAAATACCTCAGGTCATTTATGGTGGTCTGGTGACATTTAACATAATTTAAATAATAAATCAGTTAGTTAAGAGTTAAAACTTACAGGTTTGTGCTCATTTCTCGTGAATCCGACATGGCCTCCCTCTTGAGACATTCTGAGTTGTTTCTCGATTGTTCTCGCCTCTGCACCTGTCTGACCGAGATAGACAGCCAGTCGATTGGTCGCGAGTTCGATATCAGCCAAGAGCGTTTCCAAGTGATTCATTTGAAGGACGAGTTCAATTTTTGACTCCTGGGCCATAGTTGCTCTGATCATAGATTTCAGCAGCTGATTCTCCAACTTCTCCGCTTAAAGTTAGGAATTTCGATTTAGCGCTAATGAAATTATCAAGAGGAAACTTCAAAACGGAGCAAAATTCGCAGCATTAAAATCTTGCACTTCTAATACAGCTTGAGACCAACCTTATTTCTATATTTATAGATGCACAACAAACTGAGAATTTGTTAAAGGATTGCAAAAGAACGGAAGCCTCTTAGATACTATTTTAAATTAATCTGTTTCACATTATTGTTGTTGTCACCAAGTGCCTAAATGTGCTTTTGTGGTATTTTAATATGCTTTCATATAATCTAATACTCCTGAAATTACCAAAAAATAACAGCAACTATAATCACAATGATATATACAAAATTAAAAATATTGATTGTAAAAAGAAGCAAGCCTGAATAAATGATGAAGCATGTTCTAATTATGTTCTTTCAGACAGGAGTGGACCTAGCCAAATTTCCTTCTAAATGCCAGAATATCTTTTTTTTATTATTAAAAAATTTAGTTAATTATCATAAGTTAATTGTCATAGTTATCATACTAACAAAATAAATGATGAAAATTTGCCGGAAAGATAACTAAATTATTTTTTAAAAATCCAACGATTTATTGAATATAACGAATAAGCAAATAATACGTGATTAAAATAAGAACCAGTATAATGCAAATAAAATTGGTCACGAATCGATTGCCTTTAAGAATAACGAACTCACCATCCTGGTCAGAAATGAGTGCGAATTCATTTTGAGTTTTTCGCTGAATTTCATCGGTGCATTTGGTGAGCATCTCCTTGATTTGAGTTGCTGAAGTTGAAAGAAGAGTTGAGAGAAACGAACTCACAGACTCCAGGAGTATTTTCGATCGTCTCACTCCATCGAGAACCTGATAATTAAAAATTAATATCCTTTAATTAAAAATTATTTTTTTTAATTTAAAAATTTCAAGATTTCAAAAATCCTTTGGTATCGATGACTGCAAGTGATTGTTGTTGTGTGACAGTCAACTGCAGATTATTTTCGCAATGAATTTAATCCTTCTCAATGAATGAAAATTATGTCTTTACATAAACGGTTCAATAGCACGTTCATAAATTTTGTTTCGAACTTCCAAACTAAATTGAAATTAAATAAATGCAAGTATTGAGAAACACCAAATAGAGTAAATCAGAAACAGAAATTTAAAAAATCTTCTGAAACATCAAACTCCCTCTTCAAAACTCTTCCAATTCTTGAAAGCATCATTGTTAACTTTGTGGCAAATCATTTCAGTCTGCGAAATTAGATTCTTCTTCAGTTCTTCAAAACATTCCAAGATGACCTCTTCACCCTTGGATGCTTCAATTCTTTCGAAGCAGGAGCAACAAATGCGAACCTTTGGTCCTTGGACCTCGTCTTCGGACGCTGCCAAAATAATAACATATTAAAATACTAATAATTATGTAAATTGTTATGGACTGGAAAGAAAGGAAATAAATGTCTTGTTTATGTCATTGTGATTATTCTCAATTGCAACTATCATTTAACTCGCTACTGCATTTAAATAAAACGAGTACTTGATTCCATTATTTTAAATGCATTTCAAAGAAATAAGCAAGGATCGCCATGCTACAGACGCTAAAAGTAATCCAAGATTGGTTCCAACATGCAACGAACCTTTTACATGTTCGGCATTGATTTTCCTCTGATTCTTCGACTTTAAATCATTCTCTCTGGTTCTCCTCCAGCTTGGTCCGTTCAGAGTAGCAACACTTTTCCGCTTCATCGGCATCTTGTTATCCTTTGCTGAAGGCCGTTGAAATATGCTGTTTCTGTTCGAGTGACCTTGCTGAACGGAATCTTTTTCTGCGTGTAAGTTGTCAGGTCTCTCATCGGATTTGTCCAGATTTAGCAGCTTAGTAACTTGTTTCACGAACAATTTAGGCTTGCTTTTCATTGTGTTCATTTAATTTGATTCGTTTCTTTTTAATTTAAATTTCGCACACATTTCTCTACAGAAATTACTCTAGAGTTGGTTGCTTCAAGGCACTTCATTTCAGCTTAAACTAGATTTATCTGAGTAAGTAAATCAGTTGATAATTGATAGTTGATAAAGTTCCTTTTTCGCAGAAAATTTGAAATGAATGCACATCCGGTATTTTATAATCCACTAGACTAAATAGCTGGCAGCAAGCATGAATATAGTTATTTATGTAAGAGGAGATTGGTTCAGTAAATTATGTTTGGAAGTTTGGAAGACAAACAGAATTAATAATTCAATAGAGAAGAGCGACACAATAATAAGCGCAGAGGCGTCATTTCAGCTCTTTTTTTGTGGGGGCAAAAACCTGCGCTCAGATTCTCCATATTCTCCTCAAAATTGGCAAATGAGCTTTTATTTTTACTATTTTCTTTATGCAACAAAGCTTTGAAAACTATGGCCCAGTACAGATAAATTACCTACACCTCCACAAATGATGTTCCTGAATTAATGTATCTAATGCTAAATAAGTTTTTTTGTGCAAAGAAATTAAAAATCTATTGAGAGGTTCATTTAAAATCACCTAAACATTTAAATTGAATTAGTGTATATTTAATTCAGTACAAATAGATGCGAATTGAAAATTTAATTCCCGGCAGATTTATACGTAGTTTTAAAACTTGCAAACTTCTATATCTACAAATCATTTATTAAATTAAAAAATGTAATTATTAAATAGCGCTACAAATTTAATTATTTAAATAATTAAAAAAACAAGAGATAGTTGGTCGATAATAAACCAGCGTTATATTTGTTTTGGACACGTTGTGAGACTAAAACTAAAGTTATGTCGGAAAGGTAAAGTTTAACTAGCACTTTAGAATGTTGAGGGATCTATTAAAATTAAAGTAATAATTTGATTTCAAAGAATCATACCGTATAAGGAGCCAGAAGTTGTTTTAAAGAAGCGTAAGAATAAGCAAAAAAGCTTGGACAAATCTATCGCTAATGATATTAAGAACAAGGTAAAGATTTTGTTCATTTAGGTTAATCGGATTGTGGACATCGGATATCGGAAGTATTCTAAAAGTTTTAAAAATTGAATTTGTAAAATAAATTGAACACGGCAGATTAAAACCAAGTCAAAGTCAAGGGGAAAGGTTTATAAAAGAGCAGAAAAGTTTGTGAAGGAGTATCTATCGAAGGAAAAGTTTGAGGTTCAGATTTCAAGGAGGGCAAAAAGAGATAATGTATATGAAATTCCCAATGCTCCGACTCTGATATTTGCTATTAGGATCTCGACGTGAGTATCAATTGCCTGTGATTTTGAAATTAAGCATTTATGGTTCAGTAAAATATAATATCAGTTGTTTATTTCTAGCCCCCTTGAGTCACATTCAAAGGTTGCAGATGTGTTGAATCTTCTTAGACTTAATTCTTTCAACACTGGAGTCTTCCTTAAATTAAATAAGACAACACTGCATCTTTTGAAACTTGTGGAACCATATGTCACTTGGGGGTATGATCAATTTTACAAATTTTGAATTGCATTACTACTTTGCGAATGCATCTTTGCTGCAATATTTTCTTATTAAAATATGGAAATAAAAGTTTGTATTTTGTAAAATAATAATGGAATTGTAAAAATGCGGTTAATTATTACATGTGATACTCGTAGTCTTTCAAGTAAAGCTCCAATAATTACTTATCTTATGACGTCACATTATGCATCTACGTTGACTTTGAACTCTTGCACTCATACCTTATTGCTATCGTGATAAACACTCAAACACAATGCTTCCTGCCTTATCCTTACTAAGACTATCTATGGTCAATGTCTTATCTATACTCTTTGTAATTAAATATGTAGTATTTATTTTTTGGTATAGTATTTAGTTTTTAGTATTGATATGATATATTGCTTTGATTGATCTAACCAGGACACCAAGTTTGAACTCAATCAGACAAATGATAATGAAGAGAGGACACATAAAAACTGAGAAGGGCCATCTTCCTCTGACAGACAACAAGCTTGTTGAAGATGCTCTTGGTTTGCAATATCTATGATGAATGCAATTACAAAATTCTGAGTGATCATATGAAATGTTCTAATTTTGACAGGCGAACACAACATCATCTGTATTGAGGATATCATTCATGAAATTGCAACACTTGGTCCACATTTCAAGGATGTCAATGCCCTCATATGGCATGTGAAACTCAATCCACCAACCAAAGGATGGAAAAAATCAGTCAGACCTTTTGGAAAAGGAGGCGATTTTGGAAGCAGAGGTGACAAAATCAACTCACTTCTCCAAACTATGATTTGAAAAAAAATTGGTACTGGACTATGGGTTTTATTATTTTTTTTGCTAATGAAGAAAGCACTTTTAATAAAGTACTTGTCGAAATTAACAAATATGCAAAAGTTATTGTGGACCTCTGACATTAATGAGTCGTTGCATGTTGTAGGTGAGAAACACTTCTATTTCAAAATGTTTTGTGACTTCACATTGTTTTAGGTCTTTAGTTATTCTGAATTTTGTGTGATCGTGAACGTGTCCAAATGATGATAGAAAACCGCTCAAAACTGTGGCAGTTGCCGCGTTTTGGTTGATACGAATGAAATAATGCGGGGCCATCTGATGGACTTGAATTACTAAATTAACTACTTAAGTTATGTTGCAAATATTAAATCAATTATTTAATTGGGTGTAAGTTATTAAAATTTTTAGATATGAGGCCAGGTGATGTTATTTGCTTGCAGTGTGGTAGCCTAGAAAGTTTATGAGGTCATCTGGTAAAAATATAGATAAATAAAAATTGTGTTTGCTCCATAATTTTACAATTTTTTATAGAGACTTTTTTTAGAGAGCAAGTATTTTAGTGAAGGAGCAGGCCATGATAAATAAATAAGTTATTGTAGGATTAGTTCAGTTCAAGAAATGCTCAGGTTTTCAAATGATATCGGGTCAACTTTTCTGGATTAACTTGAATTTGAAAAATTGAGTTTATGAGTGCAAAAACAGAGTATGAATTTGGATTCATGAGTTTCAGCTATTTGTGCTGTAGTCTAATTGCCGGATGTAGGCTTTCTGTTAGTAGTTAAGTGGATTCAAAAAAACTAAATGTTCATATACAATTTTTTATTTCATCTTGTAAATGTTAAAATGAAGAAATGGTTTACATGTTGCACTGTTTTATGATAATCTTTTCAACAAGGTAAGTCTAATATTAATATGTGACGATGGAATTAACTGATAGATGACCATTATGAAAATCAAGAGAGGAAGGATGTGTCAGATAGTTGTGAACAACCATAATATTAAATGAAAAACTATATAGCAATGACTCAAAGAAATAGCATAACTTGTCAAAACACCAAGTCCAGAAGAATTCAGCCTCATTTCTTAAATGCATGTGGTACCTAAATAACAAAAATAGATCAGTTACTGAAAGTAAACAAATGTCATTCCACGAAACCCACAGCAATTTTGAGGGCTTGTGTAAGATCGTCAATGAGATCTTCAACATCCTCGAGCCCAACTGAAAGTCGAATCAGATTATCAGTGATGCCAAGCTTCAGTCTTTCCTCTGGAGCCATCGATGAATGAGTCATTATAGCTCTGAAATTGAGTGCATTGCATGAGATGAGATTCTCATCAATTGTTAGTAGTGCAATGTGATTGGCGCTGCTCAGAATTAGAAAACAGTTGATTACAATTTTTTATGTTGATTGGATGCAAGTTTTTGGAAACACATGATTAAGTAAAATCTTACAATAGCAATATTAAAATTTAGGATGATATACTTTTATTTGGCTGTATTTGTGGTTAAAGGATATTAGTGCAAAATGGAGCGAAATGCTTACGGGTGTTCTGCCAAGCTTTCATAACCTCCGAGACTCTCGGCCAAGGTGAATATCTGGCAAATTAATATTAAAATTGTGACAACATTACTTCATAAAGTCATGCATGAAGGTTCAGCTAGAAGAATAAGGAATTGAACCTTCAAACTTTTGAGGAACATTCTAGCTTCAGGTTCACCTCCGGTGATGTAGAAGGACATCATGCCGCTGTAACCTCTGCATTGTTTCTTTGCTATTTTATGCTGTGGGTGCGATGGGAGGCCTGAGAATGAATTTTCAATAAGTATAACCAAGGCTGATATGATAACATCAGAATATGTAAAGCTGAGTTTGATCATTATGGCATTTTCATTTAATAATAATAATTTGAAGAACTTGTGCCTTATACTCTGTTTCATATAAAAATATTAATTAAAAAATGATTAATAAGTTCAACATTCTGTTTTTGAAATTGACCTGGATGAAGCACTTTCTCCACACCAGGACTTTTTTCAAGAAATCTTGCAACCTGCAAACCATTGAACATGTGGCCCTTCATCCTCACTGCAAGTGTTTTGAGCCCTCTATTGAGGAGATAGCAATCAAAAGGTGAAGGAACACAACCGAGAGCTGGCAAAATATAAGATGGAATTTTTACCATTAATCTTAATATTGCAATGTGTCAAACAAAGGGCATCATCTGTTAAAATTAATTGAAAGCCCATCACAGCTGTGAACTAAAAGCGTCTTGTAAATGTGATGAAAAGAACATTTCATTTACTTTAGAAAAACATTTGCAGTTAGAAAAAAAATGAGCAAAGATCAAGGAGATGGTATGGAAAAAACATAAGTGAATGCTGATGCTGATGATGTTAAATTCTATCAGAGAGCAAACTAACAGTACTGTAGGAATCTCAATTTACTGGCCAAAGCATCATCATTTGTTGATAGGCTGCCCATGAGAACATCCGTGTGACCTATAATTGATATGATCATTAGTCACATGCAAATATATTCATGCAATTCATCTCATCGTCTCATTTTATTCTCATTCTTCCATACCTGAATAAATACAACTCATGAGTGTTAACATTTTGATCAAATTTGGACATTTTTTTTTGAAATAACAAATCAAAAGCATGACATCTTATGACAGAAGATAATAATTATTGTTAATAGCAAATAAATCTGAGAAACTGGTCACCATTCATGTATTTTGTAAGAGATTGAAAAGATACATCTGCTCCTAACTCAAGTGGCCTCTAGTGGAGAAAAAGGCAGATGATTCATATCTATATGGACAAAAATAACACTCAAGGAAACAATTGTTCTTCAAAAACATTGTGAACTTGAACCCACACTAATCAAAACAAACACACACCTGAAAATAGGAAGACATGAATGTATTATCCACAACAACAAGGACATTTGGGCATTTGTGCACCAGCTTTGAGACTTCTTCAATGTCCACAACTTTGAGCAAAGGATTGGATGGTGATTCAATCCAAACCAACTAGAAGTTTTTGATTAAAATAAGTTTAGATAATTACCTAACAAAAGTAAATTTTATTTCTCATCTGCCTTTGTGTTTGGTCTGATAGCATTAGCAATATTTTCAAGGACTGTGGCATCGACAAAAGTTGTTTGAATGTTTACATTGACAGCTACTTTCCTCAAATATCGGTTGCTTCCTAAATAATTATCAAAATATTGTATCTAAATGAAAACGTAATAACTAATGCAAGTGCACAATTTGTGGTAAATTGCTAATATGACTATTATTGGCTATTTGCAGCTTTATTATTCAATATTCTCAATTAACATACCTATAGAGAAACGCGATTCACGTTATCAAAACTCTTCACAACAATAAGCAATAACCAAACTTATTATATAAGTGTAAGAATGAACAAACCTCCGTAGACATCATCTACGCAGACAACGTGATCTCCAGACTTCAGAGTGTTGAATATTGTCACCATGGCAGCTAGGCCACTTCCAAAAAGAAGACCTGGTAATGAAAACAGCGAAGTTATTACAAATATTATTAATTTGTAAGATTACATAAACGATTACAATGTTTTCCATTTTCTATTGCAGCCACGCATTCTTCAGTAACGTTTCTCGTAGGGTTTCCGGATCGTGTGTACTCATATTTCTAGAGTTGGTCAAAATTGTTAAATTTAGTACACTGCAAGAAAAAGACCGTTTATTACTTACAGGAAAAACTCCGGGTTCGTCTTGCTGGAAAGTCGTTGCCAGAGATATTGGCGGCACAATTGCCCTGCTATTCCATTGCCTCGGATCCTGTCCTGCGTGAATGGCAAGAGTGGAAAAGTGAGGGAAAGGTGTGAAGTGTTCTTCTGCCATTTCAGCTTTCATTTTCTTTTCCTTACACTTCAATTTCTTTGCATCTTTGGATTCAGGATGGCTCATGTCGATAGTCAGAGTGCGACGAAAGGAAAAGAGTAAAATTCGGACTAAAAAGTCACAGTTATTATAATCTTAGAAAATATTTCACTCATGTGGGCGTATTTATGCACAAACCCGGCGCTTGCAGTTAGCACGTAAATCTATAGGATAGAGCGCGTTGCACTTCAGCACAGAACGAAGAAAAAAAGAACGGTGTAATGTTTTTTTTATCTAGTTAACTTATTTATACAAATGTTTTGGAAGCATTGAATGGATATTTCGGAGCTTAGAAATAATACCCACAAAATAAAGCAGCTAACCGCTTATACACCGGAATTTATGTTATAATTGTATTAAGTCAGCTTGAAAACTTGAATTTAATTTTTTAAGTATTTAATATTATAATTGGCCTCGTTGTTGCATTGTAAACTATGAAAACAAATTCCGTCACAAAATCGAAGGCATTACGAGGTCAAGGCGATAGAATTTTTTCTTAAATGTTTTGTTTACTTATCAATATCAATTCTGAGAGATTACACGTCACTCGATCACTTGAACTAACTAAAGAGAAAATAATGGGACTCCATTTGAAAACATTTTTTGTTCGCATTTTTAATAATAAATAGGATGATGAAAATCAAAGGAGCATAGTCTAAAGGTTACATCGCACCAGTTAATGCATCGCACTTAAATTTACGAATAAGCACAAAACATTAATATAATTATTAGTTTTCTTATGTTGCATTCGATTTTCAGAACATTATATATCATTATATTTGCTTCACAAAATATTTAATCCAACCATATTCATATGTATTTGCATTTTATATTCACTCCGACCACAATCGGAACTTGCATTACATGATCCAGAACAAAATAAACTATTATCAATACACACATTTAATAACATTTAATTTCCTGTACAATTCTGTTAGAAGAGAGCTAACCTCTGCATGTTGCAAAAGCAATTTTGTAAAAACTCGTCATCTTATAAAATTTCTTTAAACATTATCTGGAACGAATTCGCAAAGTCTAAAAAATGATTTCTGCTAACCAGGCCAACCTATATTGCGCAGTACAAGTTAAATAATATTAATGGTGTAATTACTAATTAACAAATGAGGCTTTGTTAAACATCCTTAAACATTCCATTTGAGGTCATTGATTATACTATGATAACTTTATATCAGCTTAATTAATTATAGTTGTCTTCAAAGATTGTCTGCTACGTTGAATAATCTCACATTATTTTCTCATTTAATGACCTTCGTATTCTGGGTCAAAATTAAATTCTTCACAGTTTTGACTTCTACTGTTTGTGCCTTGAGCCTATTCCAGCACAATAGAACCTACTTCCAAAGTTGCCCCTTGAACAATTTCATGAACAAGTTGATGTTGTAGCCCTCCTCATCTTCAGAAAAAGAAGGCTCTTCCGCGTTTTTTTTTGGTATATCCGGGATTTTATTATGTTAACTTTCTGCTATTTTACGTGTTACCTCACAATAATAAGTTAATTTTGTGAAAATATATATTGAATTCAAACGCACAAGTATATTTTCGAATAATGCTCGCTGAATGCAAATTAATTTTTATAACACGAAAACTACCAAACGTATTTCAACTTATACATTCACAATTTGATCCAATTACGCCTGATTCAAAATGTAACCGAACAAATTTGTTTATTAAGCACGCGGTGGATCTTCATGGAATCAAAGTGAATTTGCTAAATAATGTGTTGGCGTAATAAAAAAATATGGTGTTGAATGATGAGTTTCATTGGAAATGTTGGACTGTCTTTCACATTAATTATTTTAGGATCCGTTTCTTAGTGGGAGTTGAAAATCAATTACACAACAGCAGCTATAAAATAATTGACAAATATTATACGTCATAAGTGGTAAGATTGAGGAGTTAATTTTTAATTAAGTTATCTTACTTAGATATTCAGTACAAAAATTTGTGGATTAAACTGACTTTTGTATAAACTTACCAACTAAATTACTATATTTTAAAAGTTACCTCATGACTCATTAATCTTTTGCATTCAAAATTTGATGCACATTTATGTTGCTTGGATAAGAAATCCTGTAATTATTTTCTGAAATGTAATTATGGACATTTGCACGAGTCAGTTGTCAATGATTAAAGAATTTTAAAACTTCCTTGTCCATTTTCCATCTCATGAAATAGTGCAAGCGTTTTGTAATATTCGGAATAAAATGAAAATTGAAAAAATCTCATGAGGAATTCAGGACCTTATAAATAACAGCCTCTAACATTAGCGGATAGCTAACTGCGATATAAGCTATTTGAATAGAGCCGTACATTATTTCACTCGATCAAAGGCTTCTTCCTAGTTCACAAATTAAGTATCAGCTTCCTAGTTTATAAAACACGACTATCCCAACAGTTGTTGTGGGATTCTGCAACCATGGCTTCGGACATTATGAAACAGGGATACGTAAAGTTCCAGTCGAAAAACCTTGGGGTATTTTTTATATATGTTCTGAAAATCATGCGGAAATATTCGAATTCTTTGGTCTTCAATTCTCCCCAACTTTCTCCCTCTCTTGCCCTCCTGGCATTGTTAATCCCTCAAAATATTTTAAAATCTAATTATTCTTTCACTTTGCACTTTTGAATCAGTTAGACTTGCAAGACATAACTAACTAAGTTATTGTGTATTATCTCCGTTAAGGTATGGAAGAAGAGATGGCTGATCCTGAGAGCTCAGACGAAGAATGGACCAGTTCGCCTCGAGAAATATGAGGACGAGTGTGCAGCTGCCATGAGTGGGAAATGTCGAACCTTCATCTTGACTGATATTCTCACCCTTTACAGACTCCCTGACGTTGAGAAGAGGCACGCCATTCATGTCGATGTGGATCAATACGAATCCATCCAGTTTTGCTTGGATTCAGGTCATTGTAATAATTTGGTTAAATTTACTTTGTATATTTGTATATTTAAATGATTTCATAACAATTGTAAAAAAATAAATGAAATACAATGAACTAAATAATAAAAATAATTCCTAAAAATCATATCATCCTTATTTAAGAGTGTTTAATATTTTTCTCTTTCTTGAAAATCTCAGAGGGAGAAGCAAACTTATGGTTGAAGAAAATCGAGGGAGAGATTGCCGAGGCGCACAAGTCAAAAAGTAAACTTCCATCTTTAGACATTGCAATGCGATTAAGATGATGATGATGATGCTGGATTGACGCGGACGGACTGAAGTCAAAATAATTGTTTGCACGTTCAACATAATAAGAAAAAAACTATCCAAAGTATCTAAGCATTTTTCATTTTGCCCATTTAATCATCTATCCAGATTCTTTCGCTGTGTACATCTTGAAGAATGCCAAATTGCCAATCCACGGCGACTGCACCCTTGAACTGACAGCTGATAGTGTTCGTCTGCTCAATCACAGAGACCAGGAGATTGTGGCTTGGCCTCTGAACAAGCTTCGTCGTTATGCTGTGGAAAGGAATCTCTTCAAAATAGAGACTGGAAGGTTCGATGACAAATTATATAGCATAATTATTTAATTAGTAAAGGTAGTTAATTATAAAGATTACATAAGATAAACATTTTATACATAGAATTGAAAATGTAAAAATGTCTCTAGTTAATTTATGCTGTGTTTTATAATCAGATTTCCTTTGGAACCTTTTGAGCAAATAATTCTATTAATTATTTCTAAAAAAAATCCAAAATAAATATGAAAAGAATATTTAATTAGCATTATAATTAGCTCATTCTTGTCTCTGTCATTAAATATTTAATTGCGGTGTTTATTGTTAAATATGTTTATGTTCATAAGCGCTATAACATTAAGTCTACTTTCTAATGTCTTCACTCTCTTTCAAAATAATCAATGAAAAATGTTATTACTGTGAATACGCAATGGAGTTGTACATATAGTATGTGATTATGATATTATGTTATTATATGTAGCAAATGATTATTGCAATACAAATATCGGATGTCAAACCCTGCAATTAATCCAACAGATATATCAATTGAGCACGTGGTTTTTTCCAAACAGCCTCCATGTGCTATATTGTAAATATTTTATATTAAACCAATAGGATCATTAATATAAAACACCTAAATCACAATGTTGTTAATAATCTGCACTATAATTCCACATTTAACATGTTAAAGTTAATCAAATTTTTTGTATTATAGGTCTTGCCCGACAGGGGAAGGTGAATTTGTTTTTGAGACTGAAGAAGCACATGACATTTACGATCGCATCCACAACCTGACAAAAACTCAGGCTTTCACCAAAAAGATGAACGACGTAAGCTGATCTCGTCACAGATTCTCTTGCATCGGCTGAACTTTCTTCTAAATACCAGCCTATTTTTGTTTCAATCAATCCAGCTATTCATTTTTTCCAATAAAGTATATTTTATTTACATCTCTTGTTTTAATTACCTTTCTCAAATGCTATAAAATGCTGTAAAATCATTTACTTAATTGTAGCTTAATTTTCTTGAATATAAGCGAATTTTCAATTTCTTTTCAAATGCTGTAAAAGCAGCAACTTAGTTGTGGTGTTGGTCAAATAGGGGCTTTATTTTCCAATTTCTTGTGAACATGTCCGCATTTTAGATGAAAATTAATCAGGAAAACAATTCAAATGAAAAAAGATGCGGGCATTCTTCAATGTCCAAGAAAATACCTCGTTCCATTCATGAACTTTCAGATGACATGAAGATATCTCAGAGTAAAAAGAATGACTACAGACGTGAGTGGCATTTATGCATTGAGAGAATATATTTCTTGTTATTTTTCTTCTTTATTACTAATATTAATAATTACTTTATTATTAATGTTATTAGTTGTTTATAATTATTACATTATATTATTATTTATTATTTTATAATTACATATTATAATATATTTAATAATAATAATTATTTATTTATTTAATTATTAGTAGTATTATTATTTTTTTTGTTATTGTTATTAAATGTTTATAGCAAGCTTTTTCTATCTCAGCCGTCGAAGGAAATTTAAATGAGACTTACAAAAATTATGCAGACATCCATCAACCCAGAGTTCCATCAATTGCAGGTGAGTTGGGCAATAACGCTAATTCAAACTCTGAATAAAATAAACTAGTGGCATTATATTCTAAACTGGTTTCAGATGACGAAGATTATTACGCGGAAGTAAGAGAAGGAAAGAGAAAGTAAAGATGACGATTATCACATTCAAGCAAAAATAGTCCTTCAAAGAATCGTTTGAATTTGTAATTTACCGCTTACAAACACACATTGGTTCCAGCTCGATGACATCCACTAATATTTTAAAATTTATCGATGACTTAGAAGTCAATTGTAGGTAATTGAAAACGCTTGTATAACTAAATATAATCGATCAAAAATATTGACAACCATCAGTTAATGGAACATCGTGCTCTTCTTTTAATTTCCCGGAAGTAAAAAGTCATTTCTTTCTAAGAATATGCATCTCCGTATGTTCAGAACCGATCTCAGGGATTTAACTGAAAGGAGGCCCATAAAATAGTTGACAAGTAAAAAAGGTAGGTGTCTCCTGCTTCGTAGAGTCCCACCAATTTTTCTCTTTCAGAAGCTGAGAAGCAAGATATTTTTTGATGATTGGCGGGGTCCCGCTGAGTGACAAACCCTGACTACTCCTAAATCCGGTGGTGGCCGACCCGGTTGTGACACAGACATTGGCTGATTAATATTCTTACGCGCACGGTATAATTGGTCGAGATCGGAAATATGTCACGGCAATCGATTCGTATAACATTTATTAATATTCAAAGCATTTAAATAAATAAGCGATAAACATAATTATGAATTTTTTAAATAAAATTAGGTGAGTTAAATTATATCAAACGAAGAGTTTTAACAGCAAGCTAATCACTAGTTATAAGGAAATTGAAAAAATATTCAACTAAAATTTACGGTGTGCATTGGCATGTGTTTTAATCGTGTAATTACAGATAACTATTAACCAGTGTTGCCGTAAGTACTCCAAAAATGTACTTAAGTATAAGTACAAGTACTTGGGGCTGAAGGTACTTATAAGTACAGGTACAAGTACGTTGTGGTCAATGTACTTAAGTATAAGTACAAGTATAAGTATAAGTACTTTTCCTTCATTGATAAGAAATAATATTCGTTATCTACAATACAATTTTAAGACAAGTGTAACAGAATTTACATTTATCAATAAAATTGTTTATTTTTCTTTAAAAGAAGCAGTGTTTCAAAATATTTGTCACAGAGTCTGTTACGCTGAGGAATCAGTGTAAGACCAGCTTGACTGAATAGTCTTTCAACAGGTGCAGATGATGGAATGGTTGTGTTGAACTTGTCTTCTCTTTGTAAATTATCCAGAGCTTGTGCAATTGATCTCATTACTTCAATCCATTCCTTCAAGAAAATGAAGTCTTGAGAGCTGAACTTTGGCAGCTACAAGCGTTCCATCACGATATTAACTCTGTCCTTCATATCATAGATGGCTCTATAACTGTTAAATTCGGAGTTCCACCGAGTTGAGTTTGGCTTAGGTATTGTTCTCCCAAGAACATCAAACACAGCTTCAGCAGCTTTTGAACTCTGATGGGATGCATTACTAAAGTACATTTTTTGGAGTACTTACGGCAACACTGCCCATTTGTCAGCAAACTGGGCGAATCTAGCATGTCTGTGATCAACTGCTGGAGATTGCTAATGACGGCGTCCTTAAAACTACGTTCGGGACAACAACTCTGCCGGTGTTCTGGATTAAAGTCATGGCGGAATATCCTGAGATTGTCACCACAGCAATTAAATCCCTATTGCCATTTCTGGCATTCTATCTGTGTGAAGCGCGGTTTTCTGCAGTGGCAGCAACCAAAACAACGGAATAAACTGGACATACGCAACACACTATGGCTGTCGTTGTCTTCTCATTACCCCCAGACAGAACCTTCTCGTTGCAAAGAAACAAGCTCAGGGTTCTCATTGATTTAGCGTTCTAGTGAGTTAAAATGTTAAATCACTTTAAATTCATTTTTTTTTGAGTAATTGTATTTTATTTTGAAGGCATTTTTGAGTAACTGTATTTTATTTTTGAAAGAAATTTGTATTTAACAATTAAAATTGATAAATCAAAACAATCTAAAATATAAACAATTAAGAACCGCGGCGAGAAAAAGGTTGGGACCATTGATCTAGCTGTGCAACGGACGTTAACAAAGCATTTATTTTTATTTTTTAAAACATCAGTAATTTAATAAATAACTGTGTAAATTGTGTGATTCTTGAATTTATACACGGTGTTTGAACACCGGAACAGCTATGTAGCATCAATCAGCTTAGGCGGCGTCGTGATTTTTTTTTAGTTTACCAAACCGTGGCTTTAGCGCCGTGGACGTCCATTTTTGCTGTTTGTTTACTTTCCATCGTTGTTCAAACTACGAACATACAGTCCGATATTTTAAAGCTTGCTGCAGACATGCAGCTTCAGCCATCACACTGATTTGTGTTAACTTAAAACTGTCAATAAATAAATATCAGCCTAAATGGGCATTTAGTCCACAACTTTGTCTTTAGTCTCTTACATATTTCTTATTGCTTAATTTGTCTGGATGTTGATGAGGAAAAAAATTGTGGAATCTACTTTATATGGTCTCATTCGTACGCCGAGTACTCTGTTCCTTGCCCCAGGCCAAAAAAGGTGGTGCACAACTGCTGTAGAACCAAGCTATACTTATACTCAACCTCTGCCGCTAAGCTTGTTGTTTTATCCACCCAGAGCTTACTCTAATTAATGAATTTAAAAGAGAACTTATTCAAACACTCCGATTCTGCTTGCAGTAACCATTTAATGCCAAGGATTCTTGTTTTTGATGAAAAATATTAGTTTTGCAGATCCTTCACGATATATAAGTCGTTTTTATTTTGTTTTACTATTTGGACTACAGTCTTTCGTCATCCATTTCGTGTTCTAATTAAATATCAATTAATTTTTTAATTTTTATTTACAATCTCTTGTTAAATTTCCAAAAATGATTATATTTTTATGTGCCTTTACAAAAATTAATAGTTCCGTTGATTTTTAACCAAACTTGGAATCTAATTCATCTGTTCCGATGGTGGCAGAGGAAGGCGTTTGGGTGGATTCCTATTTAGCAAGATGCGATTATAAAATGAAATATCATGCGAAATAGCAAGGGTATTCAGCTAGCATTTATATCTGGAGTGTTCGCTGCGGGTGCTGCCATATTTTCAAAATTTGTAGCAGGCGCGGAAGATCCCGATAATTGTCAATTCTTGATCAGTCTGATCGTAACATATATACATGTTGACCACGAATTCGGTTGTTATTACGTAAGTTGAAACAATCGCAGAGTACTAGGTTACTGCAGCTATTTTATTTCTACAGGGTCCAATACTCCTGAGGTCTGTTTGTCTTGCAATGGTTTTTCTTTGCACTTTTCTCATGTGGAAAACTTACACTAGAAGTCTTGATTCGTCTACATCATTTGCTGCCCTTTCGATAAATTCTATGTCTAATCTCCTCACAACGGTTTGTATGAACTGAGCATAATTAGATTTGAGTTCTTGTATGGCTCAGAAAATAAGTTAAAATAACAGACAAGAAACTGATTGTGAAGTAATTTACTGACGTTAGAAATAAATTTAACAGGCAATTGTCGGCGCATTACTGTCAGAAGAATTGAATGGATCCTGGTTTGCCAGCTCAGTCGTGATCACCTTTGGACTCTTCGTAGCAGACACCCTTCCAGGCATCACTCCCTACTTCTAATTTATCCAGAAGCAACATTACAATCAGAATAATTAGCAGCTTGTCACGTACTTTATTACACAATAAATGCTTCACCAAAAAAATTGTGAGAAATCCACTTCACACAACCCATGCAGCACCTGAGGCAGATTTTTTAATTTTTTTTGTCAAACATCCAGACAACCATAACTCAACTTAATGACTTGCAATTTCAACAGGTTGTCTACCAGAATGTGCAATCTTCACTAAAAATGGCTTGAATTTAAATTCAATACATCAAGAAATGATGCATTCAACACAACCTTTTAACATAATCTACGAAAAAGCAATATACGTTATCTCCGACACCACCCACCTTAGCCAATAACATGAGAGCTAAAACATGGCATAATTTTTTATTTACTAAATAAATAGTTTTCATGGTTTAAGGTTAAATCATCCTAGTTATGCAACAGAGAAATGAACAAAGTATTCATGATCTATGCATTCAATCAATAATCAAAATTAAGCTTCCTCGGTGTCATGAAATGTTTTACTACTTCATCGGTCACCAACTGCCTTTGTGCCTGATGGTTTGCAATGATTTCTTGCACTAGAGTTATAAGTTGTTGCTTCAGTTGACCTGTCATCAATGTTCCATTTGAGTAGGACTGCCTAATTTCCTCGAGCTTCTCATCATCATCGAGGAAGAATCTCAGATACTGATATGAAATGTCTACATCACAATTTCCTCCTTTTGACTGGTGTTCTTCAACAGTTGCTCCACCGCCAGAGAAAGCATATTTATTAATCTTGTTCTTGATCTGCTTTGGTGTATCAGTGAGATAAACGGACGAGTTTGGATTGCTTCCACTCATCTTTGTTTGAGCACCTTGAAGAGCTGGTATGAAGGAAGAGTGAATCAAACAAGGTTTCTGATATCCCAGCCTTGGGGCAACATCCCTTGTCATTCTGAAGTAAGGATCTTGATCAATGGCACATGGTATGAGGCATGGTATATCCTTCTTGTCCCCAAAAATATGAGGAAAACTTGAGCTGAATGATGTTGCAGCTTGGATTGCAGGAAATGAGATCTTCCCAATGCAATCTCCATCAGCAAAGCCAAATATGCCCTTAGCTTGATTGAACGTCACAAACTTTTGGATGCGACAAACATTTCTATAAAAAGGTGGACTCATGTATTCAGTGTCAGCAAATATAAAGGTCTTATTTGGATCAAAGCCACAGGCTATGATATCTTTTGCATTTTCAAATGCTAGCCTATTTGCTTCTTCAATGGATAGATCCTTCCACAAAAACTTTTCATCGTCTGTCAACTGGATGACTAGTGGAACATCAAAAGTTTCTTGCAACCATTTGGTCAGCATGAATGGAATAAGATGCCCCAAGTGCATTGACTCTGAAGAAGGACCTCTTCCCGTATAAAGAAAAAAAGGTTCTTTCTTTCTGTGTCGTTCCAAAATTAAATCAAAGTCCCTGTGAGAAAAGAAAATCCCCCTCCTTATCAGATGATGGATTGGATGTCCAGTGATTTCTTCAAACTTTGCCAATATTTCTGGTCCTATTTTTGAAGATCCAAACTTCTTGATGAGTTTGTCATAATCAACACCCTTGGAAGAGCTACTGCTGACATTCCATGGATCTACTACATCATCTTCTAGATGTTCTTCTCCCCCAAGATTGACCACATTTTTGATGCCGTTAGAAATTTGGTCCATCTCCTTCAAATATATTTATTGATATTTAGATGTCACAACAATCGTTTCGGAACTATATTCGTATAACACTTAATAATAATCAAAGCATTTAAATAAATTTAATTTAACAATAAAATTATAATTGAAAACAACCCAAGCTAAAGCTTAAATACGGCAGAATTCCACTCAGCTTTATTATTTAGCAATTATCAATAACTTCGTACATACATGGAAGCGTAATTACATTCAAATGTTGAAATTACTGAGATATCAATGAAATTGTTGTAAACCGAAATTCTCACGTAAAATACATAAGAAATGTTAGCCAAAGAAAAATGCAAAAGTAAGCAACATATCCAGTTAAAAATAACATTCACCTTCAATTAGGAAACTAACTCAACTATTCACTATCCGCAAAAAAAATGCTGATGCAACGCGTTTCAACGAAGTAAATGTGTACGTACTTCATCGGAAAAAAGACCTTTCAGAGAAAGATGTGTTTTAATCCGAATTTTTTTTGTCATTTTATTAAATTTTATATTTTTTTAAATTTTTTAATTTATAAAAATTAATAATTAATTATTTAAAAACGCGACTTTGTAGTACATCACAATCCATATTACAATTAAAAATGAAAGTAATATGTTTTATTCATCATTTATTTCATAGTTTGTTAAAACCACATTAACATCTCATAAGAGATTAATGAACTGTAAAAATATCATAAATGAATCTTGCGTATGAATCAGCATAATTGTGATTGTTGCATATTTGTGTTCCGCCAGCAGACAGTTATGTAAATAATGGGTAAAAGTCCAGTCTTTTTAAAAATGGTCATATGTATTGTAGGAAGGTTTGCAACTTTTTTAAATTATTAGGAATTTGTGGAATTCGTTTAAAAGTTTGAAATATGAATGCCTTCTCAGCGTTTCAGTTTGTACGCCATTTCTTGACTGGGAATTTTGGACATTCCTCACAAAAATTGGAATAAAAATAATTTAAATAATATTTGCATTAAATTTCTACAATGTTTAATTTGTCAGAAGTCCAGATTTTAATTTAAATATATTATGATGTTGAAATATTTAATTTCCTTATATAGCTATACTGTCTTTGGTTGTGAACATAAATAAGACTTTTTTCACCGTGCTCATATGAGTCAGGTTATTTTTCGGATCAATTTTTAAGGCGCTTCTACCGATCGCAGAATATCGAAATGGTATATTTTCGGAAAGGTATTTTAATGTAGTTTACTAATTTGACTTCAGATTTTAAACATATCTTGTAATTTTGGCAGAAAAAAGGATTGAACTTCTTACGTTAATAACAAATTATTTTTTAAATTAGCAAAAGGATTTCGATTTTATCTTGATCCGTTAAATGCTATTTACCTATAACGTTATTGACGTTCAAAGTTTTTGCCAACTTCACCGCCTTGCATGAATGTGCTTTTACAGCTACTAATTCTTTAAGTAAATTAATATTTTGTTGAGTTTCACGTACAAGTCACAATATTGTGTTAAGTTTTAACTGATTCTCATAGAAATTGCTGAATTTATTGGCTATGTATAGCCATGAAGGAATTGCTAGTTGAGAATTGTTAGAGGAGATAATTATTTTTCAAGGCAGATGATTGAGTTATTTTATAATTGTGGCCTGCAATATGCCCTAATTTTTTCTTCTAATATGTTAACTAAATTTAAAAAAGTAAGTTTAATATTTAAATGTGTTCAAAATTTTCATAACCAATTAAGTCTCCATTCTGACCATGATTCCTGTAATTTAAACTGCTACTTTATTTTTGACATGCAATAACAGCACTTCAAGTTGTGAGTCCTAAAGGTGAAGATTTTGAAGTTGAGGAATCTGCTCTTAAAGAAATCCTCCTCGACAGCAGGGTGGCTGACTCAAAAGTTGTGATTGTGTCTATAGCAGGAGGTAGAGGAACAGGAAGATCATTTTTGCTCAATGTTTTCATGAAATACTTACAAAATTATGGTAAAAATGTTAGTCATTTCACATTTTAGAAAAAAAGTTATTTAATTATTTTAAAAATGGCATTTTTGTTTCTTGGCAGGATTGGATGGATGTACCCAATGATCCAGTGAATGGTTTCAAATGGGGCATTAGCAATAAAGCTAACACTACAGGTCTTCTTCTCTGGCCCGAACCCTTCATCATCAAGGTGCCTCCTACAAATGAGGAGGTGGTTCCTGTTTTGATTCAAGCTTCATTTGATAAACATTTATAACAAATGTAAATGAAATAAATATTGTAGTATCATCAGTAGGTGTTTGCATGAAGATAATATGATTACTTTTGACTTTGTCTTTGTATTTGATAACTATTACTCAAATTGGCTCTCAGTATATTGTTCCTATCTTTGGCACCACATACCTTTGAGAAAATTTACTTTCAATTGATTAATATATTGCATTTATGGGATAATTTGTCAGGTGTGTGTACTACTAATGGACAGCCAGGGATATCCTCCTACAGATATTATGGATCGTGAATACTTGAAGATCTTTGCATTGAGTTCAAAGATCAGTTCTGTGCAGATATATGCTACAGAAGACTTGGGGATGATGAATTTGTTATACTTCAAGGTTGTGTTCCTACTTTTCTTTCATTGCATTCACACTTATATTAATATATATATTAATATAGTATAATTTACTTAATGTACTTTGTACATATATATAATTATATATTATGCTTTTTAATTAAACTTCTGCAAAAAAAGCAACTTTCTTTAAACTGCTAATGTGATAGATTTATACAGTTTTGTAAAAAGTAAAAGTTAAAGTAGAAGTACTTGTTCAAAGATGTACTTAAGTAAAATGTTCAGCAATTAAAAGTTACTTAAAAAGTAAAACTTCTGATGCTTCCATTATTGTGGTCACACATAATTCCATATTATTTAAATGTCTGTGTATCAATTATTGGTACTAACTGCTAGTACTCAGTCATTAAGTAATTAAACAATAACATTTGAACTAATGAAAATATTTTTATTCTTTATTCACAATCACAAATGTTTGTTAACTTATAACATAACTAAGTTCTAGTCTGGGGCTTTAAAGTCGAAGTTTATAAAGTTGGTATATTGCATGCAATGATATACCAATTTTTTGGAATTTCAGTTTCCATTTAGTTTTATAACAAAATTTTCAGTTTCTATAAAGTTTTGATATTTATTTTTTAGTGTTTTATACAATTTGAATCGTTTTCACTAGTAGTTTCAGTTTACTCGAGTATTACATAACAACCATTTTGGTTTTAAAATAGTAACAACATGAAGGTTTATTGTTATCTATGTGATAGTCTTCATCTTTTGTGATTCAAAATTTGTCGAATGAAATAATAAGAGACCCATAAACTTTTGACTTGGGCCTAAGCACTGAAAATGTCACAAGATCATTTTTGACAGAGAGTGTCTTAATGATTGAATATTAATTTTTATAGATATTTCTTAATTTTAATGCTTAAACTGCAATTTTTGCCACTAAATGAGACAATTAAAGTAAAATTTGTGCAAAGGCCACATGCTTGACATGCCTGTGTTAGGCTATATCAAAGTATGGTTCATACTCTAGTGAGCAAGTGATTTTAGTTTTTTTGAACATTAAAACATTTATAAAATCGAACTACTTAATCAACGGATTAAATTGATAGTCATTTTGATATAGATTTACTTGCTTTTAACTATTATCTAATCTTTCATTATTGTATGATTAATCATCAAATGTTAATATCCTTTATTTTAATGTATTATTTCTGTCAAGAAAATGAATTCAATGGGTTTTGTTACTTTTTTTTGTCAGGCGGCATTGAAAGGATGTGAAGGGAATCAAATCCAGGTTTGTTTACACTGAAGTTGGTTGGTTGATGTTTAAATGTTGATAATGGTGGATGGTTAGTTGGATGAATGAGTCTGGATGATAATTAGAGGAATTGATATCTAATGCATGATTAATTGCAGAGATTCTACTTCTTGATTCAAGACTCATACAGGCAAAATTTGTACCAAAATGGACTTGAGGGTGGCAGGAAATATATGGAGGATCGAATGAAGGTGACTTTCAGAATTATAGCACGAATAATTTAATTGGTTAATGAATTGCAAAACATTATTAAGAATTGGCTCATTAACCAATGGGATAATACTTAGAATATGTTTTTATGTTTATCCAAAAAATTGGATAAATACAAATAATTCCTTAGAAAATCAAAATATTCTGCATAATTGTGTAGTAGCTCCCCTTTGAATGTATTCTGGGGTCATGCCATGTTGCTGAATTTGCCTATGATTTATCAACATTTTTCTCGTTGTAATAGTTACCAATTCGTATATTTGTTTAAACACGTATACTGCTTGAATCTGATGAAACGTAAATACCATTTTTTGAGCAGACTCACAGACATGGTTCGTACAGGTCCTAAAAGGTCCTAAAAAGTCCTAAATTTCCGAAATTCGGTTTTTTAGTACTAAAAAGTCCTAAAAAATGATAAAGATTCAAAAGAATGATAATGTTCTTAAGTTTTATTGAAACAACAATTAGCGTGAAATCGGTCCCTTTGTTCTTGCAGTCTCATTGTTCTAGCCTCACCCAATTAAGTTTCTGGTTACGTTCATTCACTTGTCTGTTTGATCCTTTAAGTTAAGATAGCACTATCAATCATGCCTGGACTTAGTGTTTTCAATAGCAAATGGATAGATAATGAAGAATGGAGTTGGCTGAGAAGGAATACTACAGATTCCCAAAAGACGTATTGTATACGCTTGCAAAAAGAACTTTGACATTTCGAAATTGAAAGTTACAGCAGTTACAACACACGCTCAAGGCAAATAACATTGAGACAATGTTACATCATGCAAAGGCTCTCAACCGATGAACAGTTTCGTTACCACGTTTGCAAGCAGATCAGTTGATACTGCATCGTGAGTGATGAAATTGAACCTCAAGCAAGTTGTGATTCAGTTGAGGCTTTCCCATCAGTTGCTGGGAATCGATATGATGATGAAGATTGCATACAGATAGTAACAGTTTTGCTAACTTTGAGTCATGGTCAGGCATCTGTTGAAAGAGGTTTCTTCATAAATAAAAGTATGAGTTGTGAGAATCAAAACTAGAGGAACTTGAATGCAAGGAGGATAATTAGAAACCATGGTAACAGTGTTGGAGGTATAGGCAATTTTAGGATAGATAAATCTGTCCTGAGCCATTTTAAAGCATCAAGACAAAGATATAAATTTTATTTGGATACCTTGCATGAGGAAGAGCGACAGGCAGCTGTAATCTCAAAATGAAAAGCAGATGAAGAGGACATGATCATGCTCAGGAAGAAGCTGAAGACTCTAAAACATGACAAGAATATGTTGGACATAGAATTTCGAATATTAATGGACGAAAGTGTAAGAACCAGGAACATGGATCTTTTGGTCTAGGCAAACAGCCTGAGGAAAGATAGCAAGGCAAAAGTGACAGAAATTGCAACTTTAGAGAAAGACTTGGAAAATTGAGTTTTATTTAAATAAATCGATATTATGAACATTCACGTGTTACTGTCTTATGATATATGTCTAAATTATACAACAATAAATAATTAAAATCTAAATATTGTTATTTTTGTTATTATTGTTGGTCCTAAAAAATGGAGTAGAAGGTCCTAAATTTTGGTTTTCAAGTTCCTGTATGAACCATGCACATAACGTTGCATCAATGCCTTTCCACAAAGCTTTTTCAAAGTCCATGAACCTTCTTCACCTGCATACCCATGTCTTTTAAGTATTGAAAAAAAAAATCCTTTGAAGTTATCTTTGACATAAAAACTAAAGGAAGTGGGCTTCATTCCATTATCCATTCTCACAAAGGTATGAATGGAGAAAAGCTGAACAAATGGTGTTCTCATGACCTTGAATGTCATCAATCGGCTAAAACATCGAGGCATACCAAAACAGCAAAGGACTAAAAACATCTAATCCCGTGTATCAAAATGTCTAAGACCAACAAACCAATGTTCATCTTTAAGTAGTAGCTTCTTCATGTCACTTGTGAACATAAAGCCATACCTTAACAAGTTCTTGTAGAGATTGGCCATAAAAGGAAATCGTCCTTTCTTGATTATATAACATGGAAGCGAAATTTTTTCACTTTATAAATTTCTAGCAAAGTTTCAAAAATGTGTTGCGCAACATGTAAAAAGTAGAAATAAATTTTAACAATTGATGGAACTGTATTTAAACATTAAGAAACATCTTTTGTTGTTTTCCATAATCACCTCGGGCTCATACTTTATGTGCTGCTATGGATCTTCACTATGTTGTTGTAAAGCTCTAGTTTATTTAGAATCAAGATCCTTTGATATCTTAGTATGCGGTCTTAGACATTTTGATACACGGGATTAGATGTTTTTAGTCCTTTGCTGTTTTGGTATGCCTCGATGTTTTAGCTGATTGATGACCTATATTAATTATCATTGCTAAGATTTAAGAATTCATAAATAACCATCAATAATTATTAGTAATATCAATTAAATAAATTGATGTGTTCAATGTAATGGCAGATACGCGAATTTTGTTCTCCTGTGTTTGAGGAAGCAATCAAGTACTTCACCGAAAAGTTAAAGGACAAGCGGTGCTTCATGATGCCAAGTCCTGGACGACATGTCAAAACTTACAACTTCAAAGGGAATCTTTCAGACAATGGTTATGATGATATCCGATTTGGTTAAGTTTGAAAATAAATATTGATTATGTATGTATGTTTATTTGTATGGTACTATAAGCTTAACTCTCAGAGGCTCTCAACCATTTGTTTAGTGCTGCATCCAAGGGGCCCTTTGTTGCAGTGCAAGCTGAGCCAACTTGCATGTCGCATACAGATATATTGTGTTATTATTATGAAACAATGAGTTAATGTACTTGGCATACTAATCCCAGGCATTGAAGCAGATTTCAAGAGCAACCTCAAGACCTTCACAGAGCTTGTGCTTGGTCCAGAGAATGTTGTTGTCAAGGAGATTGGTGGCAAACGAGTCACTGGGAAGATGTTGTTCGAACACTTCAAGGTGACGATAATGATGATGATGATAGCATTAAAAGCAATGTGATATGTTCATGCATTGGATTAGTTTTTGTGAATCGACTTTATTTTTTGCATTATATTCCAGCTTATTCTTTTGAATAATAATGATAATGTTGGCAATATTGCAATTTGTTTAAGATAGATGTTACCCTGAGGACTTAATATGTATGTCTATTAAAGTGTTAAGTGCTTTGATATTAAATATTTTCACCTTATAGACGTACACAGAAGAGAGCAATCAAGTAAGTCACACTCGAGACGTGCTTCAGGTAATTATTTATTGTTACAATTGCCCTAATTACATTGTTGTGTTGGTAGTTTTACTACTGTTTTGCTCTATTTTCTCATTACAGTGTCCTGGCATAGAGCAAAATATAATGGCTATGGCAGAAGCCTCGACCATTTACAAAAACGAGATGAACAAGGTTTGACGATATTAATGATGGTGTCGTTGATGTTAATGATTGTTTTGTGGTGATTATTCAAATAAAAGTGATAATAGCTTCAAATAAGATTGATTCCAATTGCTGGTAGGTATGTGGTGTAGGTATGCAGTTCCAGCCATACCAGAGTCAGAAATACATGGAAAGTCATCATCATATGAGCCTTGAATTGGCTTTGCAAAAGTTGAGGTGAGTTATGATTGATTAGTGAGTCTGAATTGATTTTTTATTTAAATGTAATTAACATATCGATAAATTTCAAATAGTGATTATGTAAAATTAAAGGATTTAAATTAATTTTTATTAATAAACATCACTGTAGTCACTCATTTTCTTCTGACATTATAATTGATGGTTACCTGGCTAAGGCAACTGCTATGTTTTTGTAATCTAACATGCTTCTAGTTCTATAGCCTACTAAGCTACCAAAGTTTTGCTTAGGACTTTTGATACAAGGAATTTTAAAAGTAAATTTATAAAATTACTTATTTATTCATGAATGTAACTGTGCCAGATGTACAGTTGTCAAGTGCGTCGACTATTTTTTGCTGTTCCTATAAAAACTGAATGAGAATGGATGAGTTGAATGAATTGTTGATTTAATCCCTAGGCATTTGTTGGATGAGGATGCTAAGGTTAATCCATTAAAGAGTTAAGAATCATAATGCTTATTATTTCATGCACATTCTGCTGCAAGTGTCACATAATTGAAATTTATATCCATTTAGCTGAATTTGATTGTAGATATATTATTGTACACTCTGAACTACTGTTACATATTTGTCATTCTGATGCGTTGTTCTGTTTGCCATATACTTGCTCTGAGACTTTAAATTCATGTTTATTTGAAATATGTTTATGATTGCAGAGACATCAGAAAATCAAAGAGACTGTATGGAGCAGATTCGTTTTATGAGAAGGAGCTGAGACAAAAGCTCATGAAATTATATGATGGATACAGGAAGAGGAACTTGGTGAGTTGAGCAACTGGCTTTAGTTTTAATTTGCAGGTTGTGTTGCCAAAATTTTTAGCCAGAAGTTAACATGAATTTGTAACATTTTATGTTGGGTCTTTGGTATTTGGTACTAATTATACTTGTCAGCAATTTATTATCCATACTGATTTACCAAACAATTTTGATTATGGAAAGTTAACAAAATTATTAATTTTGAATCATACATGCTCTGTAAAGACATCAAATCATACAATCACTGGTTACTTAAGATTAAGGTTAATTACTCAGGAAAAAAATGGCATGAGACCCGTACTGATCACGTTGGTCTATGGTGGGATCTGCGTTTTCTTATTTCTCCTGAACTTTTTCTTTTCCCACGATGATTATTTGTTGGGAATTACAAATTCTATCGGGTTCGTGGTGATCTTCTGTTTCGTTGCCTGGATCATCTGCATATCGGACAAAAGAAACAGGTAGGTGAGTTCAATAAATAGGTTCTTCTATCGGCAAGTTATTTTATTACAGTTACAATGCAATATCTGGCTATTCTGGAATATTTGAACCATGGATTACACAAAGATTTGATGAGTTTTGCAAATCATTTTAAAAGAAGGATCTAAAGTCTAAAGTGGTTCAAATAATTCCTTCAAGAGTTAACTGCATGTTCTCTGCCTCCTTAAGGATTATGCAACTGAAGTATTACTTTAAATACGTGTTATAAAATTGTTAAACAGCTTTGTTTCTGCTTATTCAGATGTAGAACGTAGGTTTAAGTAAACTATGCATGTTGAACAAATGAACTTTTATAGCTGATCACAACATGACATATTGTTAAAAGGCTTAAATTCAATTCCTATTCATTTTTCTTAATGCTTGCTATGTTGTTTTTGGCAGTGCTGTGAAGAAGGACGACAAAAGACCTTGGAAATCAAGAAGAGGGATTGAAACATTTGTTGCATGTGATTACATGCTTGTGGTGATTACTGATCACACAATCTGCAAATTTAGCTTACCATTTATTCATAAAATGGTGTTGGATTTGAACTCTGTCCAAGATTCTTGTTATAAGTACATAAGAATAGAATTTTGCTTTTTGATGTTTTTGGAACTTGTGCACCATTGGATCAATGATGTGGCTCAATAAGCCACAAAAGATAAGTCCTTGAATATTTGTAGTTATGCTTAAAAGTCTCATAAAACTGTAGAGCAATCAATCACTCAAGTTGATTCTGATGAGAATTTTCAACAACTTCTGAATTTCTGAATATTTAGGGTTCCTCACTTAACCTTGGATTTCTTGATGGCATTCGTGGGATCTTTTTGGAGCACTGACTGGTTATAATGAAGTTGAGGACAAAAATGATAAAGGGGGTAATAGGAGGAAATGTTAGAAATGGGTTGACGGCGTTAGACCAATTGTACAAGTAATTGTAATTGCATGAAACTATTCAGGAAACTTTCTTGAGATGAGAATGCTTCATTTGGCCGAAGCGATGGTTTGCTTGGGTAATTAGTGCTTAAAATTGTCAATTTACCTGCGATGTCAGTCATTGATCATTATTAATAATAAGTGGTCTTAAAGGCCACCTCTCGTTTTATTGACTCACATACTGAAAAGGTATGGTTTTGAGAACCAGTCATAGGGATAGCTAGAGTGGCAGTCAGCGATGCCATTTATCAGTGAAAAATACAAAATTATTTTTGTCTGACATATATTTATTTATTTGAAAAAAATAACGCTCTGCAACCCTTTATATTCCGTGACGCAACGCAAACTATAATCAAATTGTTTATATTGATGTTTAGATTTGAAGTTCAAAAATGCAATTCGCGAGAGGTAGATTTTGCAAGTATTTTTTTAAAGGTGCTTGAGAAGTTGGAAAACCATTATTAATTAGTGAAGCTGTGCCGCTATCTTCTAAGCTTTTCTAAACATGGTTAAATAGGCCTATGGGTCCTATATTTCCGAAATTGAGAATTTTAGTACTATGAAAATGAGGGAAGTCATAGAAAACTTAAAAAATCCCTAAAATTTTTAAGTTATTGGAATTAATTTAGTAATCAGAGTTGCCAGTGATATTTTTGAAAAAAAGCTCAGATCGCCCGACCTCAAAAACCAAGAAAAACCCAGATCATATTAAAACGGCTGTTATTATCAATTATTATCATTTTTTAAAAATACTATTAATGCTATTATACATAGCCATGGGTTCCTAATGAAATAATGATCAGATTATTAATGAAACAAGTCAAACATAATTTTATTTTGGTTCAAAACTTCACCAGATTCAGTATCATAAATATCAAAATTAAATATAGATTAGACCACTAATGAAATAATTTTTAAAAATAAGCATATTTTCATTTTAATATAAAAATTCTAGAGTCAGTGTTGAAACTACATAATCACAATTAGCAAAATTTAATTTGAGTCTTGGATGTTACGTTTGCTGTTGTTGTCATTTTCTCTGCCAAGTGCGTCACGTCGTCAACCAAACTCTTGCCTGCATCCTTTCCTTAGTTATGTCAACCAATTATCATTAAATGCCCAATTATTGCACATCTTAGCTTTCTTACGAGGTGAATCAACACTACTAGCAACTGGAAACTAGCTAGCTAGTAACTACGTCACCGTCCATTTCTCTTATGAGAGCGTGCAAAGATGGCAGAAAAGAAGGAAATCGTTATTGATGAAGGTGCTTTACTGAAGAGATTAACCAAAAACCTTATAAAACATTAATTTTACCCAAAAAATTATTTTTTCCAAAAACACAAAGATTTCCAAACAAAAAAACTAGAAGCTCATGGTCCAAATCTTCCACAAAAGCCAAGATCTTGGCTTAAAAACCCAACACTGGCAACCCTGGTAATACTGTTTGTTGAACTAAAAGTAAGAGAAGATTCGGTCTTTGTTCTAGCCGCATGCCTGGACGCACCCAATTAAGTTTCCTATTACATTTCCTATTTCGTTCTCTTTTCTGTTTGATTCCTCAAAGTTTTAATAGCACTGCCAATCATGCCTGGAGTTAGTGTTTTCTACAAGTAATGGCTCGATAATGATGAGTGGAGTTGGACTAGAAGGAATGCTACAGATTCTCAAAAGGCGTATTATTGAGTTTACTATAAGAACTTTGACATTTCGGAATTGGGAGTTTCAGCAGTTACAACATACACTATAATCAAATTGTTTATATTGATGTTTAGATTTGAAGTTCAAAAATGCAATTCGCGAGAGGTAGATTTTGCAAGTATTTTTTTAAAGGTGCTTGAGAAGTTGGAAAACCATTATTAATTAGTGAAGCTGTGCCGCTATCTTCTAAGCTTTTCTAAACATGGTTAAATAGGCCTATGGGTCCTATATTTCCGAAATTGAGAATTTTAGTACTATGAAAATGAGGGAAGTCATAGAAAACTTAAAAAATCCCTAAAATTTTTAAGTTATTGGAATTAATTTAGTAATCAGAGTTGCCAGTGATATTTTTGAAAAAAAGCTCAGATCGCCCGACCTCAAAAACCAAGAAAAACCCAGATCATATTAAAACGGCTGTTATTATCATTATTATCATTTTTTAAAAATACTATTAATGCTATTATACATAGCCATGGGTTCCTAATGAAATAATGATCAGATTATTAATGAAACAAGTCAAACATAATTTTATTTTGGTTCAAAACTTCACCAGATTCAGTATCATAAATATCAAAATTAAATATAGATTAGACCACTAATGAAATAATTTTTAAAAATAAGCATATTTTCATTTTAATATAAAAATTCTAGAGTCAGTGTTGAAACTACATAATCACAATTAGCAAAATTTAATTTGAGTCTTGGATGTTACGTTTGCTGTTGTTGTCATTTTCTCTGCCAAGTGCGTCACGTCGTCAACCAAACTCTTGCCTGCATCCTTTCCTTAGTTATGTCAACCAATTATCATTAAATGCCCAATTATTGCACATCTTAGCTTTCTTACGAGGTGAATCAACACTACTAGCAACTGGAAACTAGCTAGCTAGTAACTACGTCACCGTCCATTTCTCTTATGAGAGCGTGCAAAGATGGCAGAAAAGAAGGAAATCGTTATTGATGAAGGTGCTTTACTGAAGAGATTAACCAAAAACCTTATAAAACATTAATTTTACCCAAAAAATTATTTTTTCCAAAAACACAAAGATTTCCAAACAAAAAAACTAGAAGCTCATGGTCCAAATCTTCCACAAAAGCCAAGATCTTGGCTTAAAAACCCAACACTGGCAACCCTGGTAATACTGTTTGTTGAACTAAAAGTAAGAGAAGATTCGGTCTTTGTTCTAGCCGCATGCCTGGACGCACCCAATTAAGTTTCCTATTACATTTCCTATTTCGTTCTCTTTTCTGTTTGATTCCTCAAAGTTTTAATAGCACTGCCAATCATGCCTGGAGTTAGTGTTTTCTACAAGTAATGGCTCGATAATGATGAGTGGAGTTGGACTAGAAGGAATGCTACAGATTCTCAAAAGGCGTATTATTGAGTTTACTATAAGAACTTTGACATTTCGGAATTGGGAGTTTCAGCAGTTACAACATACACTTGTGGAAATAAAACATTGCGAAAATGTGAATTCATGCAGGGGCTCTCAACCGATGAATATGTCTTTAAGCAGATCAGTTGTCATTCAATCAAATGTAACTATCTCAATGCAGTAGTGAATCTATTGAGGCGTTCCCTGCAGCGACTGCTAATCTATACTAAGCAGGTTGGGCACCGTTTGACTGCCTGACAGTCTATTTGACCAGGGATGTCATTTCAGCATTTTTCCAGAGGTCAAACCAAATATCAGTCAACAAAATGACTCAATGTTATAAATGTTTATTTTACATCAACAAATCAAAATTTCTTTTATGACATGATGTGTTTCAACAGCTGCAGAACTTGGAACTATTACTTACTCTTCTTAAATTACTTAAATTAGTCTTCTAAATGGTTCAGCAATTACAAGAAAAGTAAGACGGTCGTTAACTCATGATTCAGTCATTGCAGCAATTTCAAAAGCCGATTGATAAACATTCACTTTTTCTAATTCCACATCTCTCTGTCCAACATAATATTCACTGCACCATCTGGTACTAGATGGATGAATGAAGGTATTTCCTGCAATTTCCTACGGTGTCATTTGCCTTTGGGCCCCCTACTTACTGAATTCCATAATGCACTTTACCCATTGCTCGCTCTAGGAGCTCCGGTACATGTTATCACTCCGTACTTCAGAAGCTGTCACGCTTGCAACTAAATTTAGTGAGTGATTGTCACATCGCTTCTGTGGAAATAGTACTAGAGCTTCATCATCATCATCATCTCCCTCAATGTCTTGCAGCCAATTGCCAACATTCCCATTTGTTATGCTGTCAGTAGTATCCTGCGCAAATTTTAATTTGATATCTTTGAAGCAAGTTTTTACTATAACTTTAATACTTATTGATTACTAACATGTGAATCATAAAAAAAACTAAGTATATTTAAAAATAAAAAATTTTATTAACTAAAATCTGTTTTCTTAAACGTTTTAGTTAGAAACTTAAAAATTAATTAGTTAAACTATCACTTCAACTAAATTTTTTAATTAACTGAAAGTTTAACTAATAGTTAGTAACTTTTTAATTAACATATTTGCACATCACTGCGCGCGGTCCCTCAACATTGGCTTAAAATTTCGAATTTGTGATTGCACTTTGCGATTTGTTTTAATACATTTAAAACATACCTTGACTTCAGACGAAATCAGTCGAGCCAGACAGCAGCGTCTGATTGCGTGGCAACCAAATTTAACGTTTCCTGCAATTTTCTACCCATCTTTAGTGATTGGAGTTATATTCATGTTCGTTGGTGGTCTTCTCCTTTATGCATCGTACGTGGTAATTGTCGATCGCAAATTTATGGTTTATTGCTCAATGGTTAAATACTGACTATTTCTACCTAAGATCGACGAACTGGAGATGGAATATTCTGGAAATAGATGCATCATGAGTACGATATTCAACTTCTCCAGTACCTCATGTGATGAATTTCTGAAGGAAAACTTAGGAGAGGAATGTTCATGTGAAATCTTTTTCACCTTACCTTATCAATTCGAGGTTTCAAATTGATCTCAAATGATGGTGAAAATTAATTACACGTAATATTACACTGTTAAAACAAAATAGTAAAAGTCCATACCTAGTGTCATTAATATTATCGTTTCCCCAAAAATAAAATAGTGTCTTATATTAATTTTTGCCCTGAAAGGCGCGCTAGGGCTTATTTTAGAGGGTGCCTTACATTTTATAATCAACCCATCAGGGCATGTTGCACAAATTATATTATTATGCTACACGAGGCAAGGAGAGTGGTTTTATTAATTTATGAATAAGAGTATTACAAGAATGTTAGAAAACCATTTAATTAGTGTAATTTTTCGTAAAAAAAGTTGACCTTAATATTGACCTTAAATAAAAAAAACTAGGGCTTACTTTCGGGATAGGGGCTTATATTACGAACATCTTGAAAAATCATGCTATTATTTCGGGGAAATCCTGTAGGGAATCATATTTATATGAGTTTATGTTTTCCCATTATATATATATATATAACATTTAATTACAAAAATATTTCACAACTATCAAAAAAGTGATTTATAAATCATTAACATTCAAAAATACCCACTTTATGAAAATCTTAAATCGTTTAACAGGGCAAGTTGTACTTCTACTACAAACTGACAAACTTTTATCAGAACCACAGAAAATACGTAAATTCGTATGATGCTCACCAAATTGCTGGTAGGAGAATGGGCATGTCCAAGCATTGTCGACCATTTCTGTCTGATCCCGCGACAAACCTCACTTATGCTCCCTGCGGGTCCATTGCAAACAGCATGTTTAATGGTAAATGCCTCTAGAGACCGACCGAAAGTGATTTTTTGTCGAAACAGAAAGTAGGCTGAATATTATATTATAGCTGACTTTCTGACTGAACCCTAAAATTTAACCAAATTTTTGCACGAAAACCGTAATATATAACCCAAACCACTTGCGACCGAAACCGATAATAAACAAACATTATATTTTCTATTTCGGTTTTATCCCAAAGAATGCTGAAACCGATAACGATTCCAACGTTCCGCGCCAAACTGAATCTGAAATTTGGTCTGTCTCTAAATGTCTAGCCTTCAACACTTTTTTGTAGCATTGTATGACACAAAGTAATGAAGTTCATTACATAAAATAGATACATTCAGCTTGTACTTTATCGAGGATGGAACCTCGATTGACGTTCCAATCCTGAGGACCAACATCGCATGGGATACAGACAGAAGCATAAGATTTAAAAATCCATCAAGTAAATAAACGTTTATATTATTTGTTGCATTAACAAGACATCAAAATAAACTTGGAATTAATGTTGGCATGTTTTCTGCTTTGAAGTTTAAAAAGTAACAGAATGGCCTATCAAAACTATCATCATCATCATCATAATGTGATGTTAATCTATTACAGCATATATATTAAACCACTCTCACTTAACTGAATGGGTTATCCAAATTATCAGATTGAATTTGAATAATGTTTAATTAAAAATTTAAAGCGTGGGAAGGAACTAAAAAGCCTCCCAACTGGAAATATCCCGTCTTTATGCTAGACACGAAGGATCCAAACAACAACGGATACCAAAATGAGGCTTTGATGGTTTGGATGAGAACAGCTGCTTTTCCGAGTTTCGTTAAATTGTATGGCAGAATTGATCACGATCATCACGAACAATTCAAGCAGGGTTTGCCGGGGGGTTCTTACAAGATGTCTATTAAGTACAGTGAGTCATTTAAACTGAATGCATTAACATTAAAAGCTATTACTTGTTCATGTGCTTTACATGGTGTTGATCGGCTTGAAATCTTAATATCGATGAACCAATAACATTAACATTTTTGATTAGAAAGCTTGGATTCTAACTCTAACATTTAGTTTTTTAACCCTTTCACTACCAAAGCTTTTTCATTATTTTGTTTAAACATTTTTTGGACATATTGTCCTATTAGTAGTGAAAGGGTTAAACCGCCGACGAGGTTCTTGTGGCATTGCCTAAAAGCCCATAAAATGATTCTACCTTTACTTCCAGATTATCCTACGTTTCCATTTGACGGAACAAAAAGCATCTTCCTAACCAATTTATCCTGGCTAGGTTCGAAGAATTACTTTTTAGGAGTTGCTTATGTTGCGGCAGGATTGCAGTTTGTTAGCGTGGCTTTTTTGTGCATATTGGTGATGACAAAGTACGCCAAATCCTTCAGGTACTCTGAGCCCTTGAAAGCTATTCTTGTGTCACTTTCACGCTTTTAAATCACGCTAAACCCCTTACAGGCGGTCGTTGCAGTGTCTCCAAAATGACACACCATTTTTCATTACTTAATTTTAATTAAACCATTTAAAGTAATAAGAAATTGAATAAAACTATTAAAAATTAACCCAAGCTGAGTCTGTTTTATAAACTGCAAGAGTTTAGAAAGAGTATATTTGACGAATTGTAGCACAGGAAAATAATTGAGATGAGGCTAAGTAAATCATCAGGTTTTATTTATGTTTTATACCTAATTAGCATTAACACTAATCCGAAAAAAATGGACCGGTTTAAATATGTTTTTTGATTTAACACATCGTGTAGGTTAGCCGAATGGGTTATGTGCCTGCATACGGCGGTAATGGCAACAGTCGTAATGTGTCGTGTTCGAAACCCAGCCTGCAATGCCGCCAGCGCTCTTGGGAAGGAGCGCTATATAAATGGCTACAAGAAACGCCTCTGACGCTATGCATATGGCGCTATATAAATGAAGTTACAATCATAATGGAGAACAAAAATTTGTCCTTTCGATTTATAACATTTTTTTAAATGTTCCGATTAATGTTCTACATTTACAATTGTTCTGTGGTTATTTGTTCTCCGCATTCTTGCTTTGAGAACTTAGATATTGTTCTAAGAATATTGGTAATACTAATTTCAGCGCTCTTGCAGCATGTCGGGTTGTATTTGGCGCCAAAAAAAATTCCGGTGAATTAATAGAATTGAATGAATTACACTTGAAGGATTAAAAGTAATTTCAGTACATTAACAGAAAACCTGACATTCTCTGAAAACATTTCACCAGTGATTGAATTTGAAGCTTAGTTAACGAGTGTAATGTGTCTAAGACTATAATTCAATCTTCGAGTTATTAGATTCTTCAATATCCATCTTTAGCATTCAATAATCAGAGATGGGTACAACTAAACATTTTTAGTTAAACTTTAACTAAACTATCAACTAGAAAATTTTAGTTAAACTATTAGTTACAACTGTTTTAAAAGTGTTGTCAACTAATTCTGTCAAATTTCTGGCATATTTTTTACATCAAAATATCAGTGGACAAAATAAGTAAACTTTACAAATTTTATTTCATATTAATAAAAACGCAATTAGAAATCAAAATCATGATAACGACGGTGAAGTTAGAAAGAGTTCAGCAAGAATTTTAACAGCAAACTCTGGAACGTTAAAAACCTTTCTAATAAAAAAAATATGTTTCTGGCATTACGCGAACATTGCTGAACTCTTGCTAACTTCACCATCGTGACACGATAACTTTTAGACTGAAATTTCTTTCTGATTTCAATCTTGATCGAAGAAAAATCAGTGTCAATGGTTTCGTCAGTCAGTTTGCATCCACGAGCAGTCAACCTGTGCAGCTGCACTGAACAATATTTCAACAGCTGCAGAACTTGGATATATGTGATTGGTTTGAAAAATTCTCATGTATTCAGTGTCAGGAAATATGAACGTTTTATTTGGATCAAAGCCACAGGCTGTGATATCTTTTGCATTTTCAAATGCTAGCCTATTTGCTTCTTCAATGGATAGATCCTTCCAGAAAAACTTTTCATCGTCTGTCAACTGGATGACTAGTGGAACATCAAAAGTTTCTTGCAACCATTTGGTCAGCATAAATGGAATAAGATGCCCCAAGTGCATTGACTCTGAAGAAGGACCTCTTCCCGTATAAAGAAAAAAAGGTTCTTTCTTTCTGTGTCGTTCCAAAATTAGATCAAAGTCCCTGTGAGAAAAGAAAATCCCCCTCCTTATCAGATGATGGATTGGATGTCCAGTGATTTCTTCAAACTTTGCCAATATTTCTGGTCCTATTTTTGAAGATCCAAACCTCGTGATAAGTTTATCATAATCAACACCCTTGACGTTCCATGGATCTAATACATCATTTTTATTATGAAAACAAATTTTTGGCGACCATTTTATTACAAAGTTATTTTTGAAATTTATTACTATTAATATTATTTATTAATTAAGAATTATTAAATGAATAAAATCAAAACATCAATTAAAACTAATTTTGATAAAACACTAAAAGTCCTCTAGAGCGTGATCATCATGAGCGGACAGTTAAGAGTAACAGACATTGTTGTTTGGTATGGTATCGTTCTGCTATCTAAATGAGGCTTTTTAGTTTCTGAAAATTGGCCAGTTCAAAGAAACGACAATCGGACGGGCAAAAAAGTTACAAATCGCTTTTTTGAGTCCCATGGAACGGACAAAGTGCTTGTCTTAAGACCTCAATCTGCCTTTCGTCCAAATCATCTAGACGTTAATAAAACATTTTAATTAATTTTTGTTTTTTTTTTTGTTACCTCAATCTCTATTTGATGAATTTTTAACTCTTTTTGGGGTTTGCATACCGATAATATTTGCACGAAGTGCATTTTTATTGCATTACAAGGAATTTTGCATTATAATGGAGGAAAGCGTCACATCCAGGAACATGAATCTTTTGGTCCAGGCGGATAGTCTAAGAAAAGATTTATGTGCAAATAATTTGATATTTTGAGCTCTCGTGTTTTCCTATTTTCTATTATAAATCTAAATTATAAAATTTTTGCCATTAATTTTAGTGTTTAAAATGGAATGGAAATAGTCCTTAAAAGTCATAAAAACCCCTAAATTTTAGTTGCCGGTTTAACATTATATAAGGGTCGATATACCAATTAATATACCATCGCGATATTTTTTCCAATATTTACCGATATTCGATGTATTTTATTCTAATATCGATGTTTAAATTAGGTTATAAAGTTTATTAGGGAGTTTCTTTAAAAATTAATGCATATTATGAAACAGTCAATTATTTTTTTTCTTTATAACTCTCTATATATTCAATAACTATTCTATTAAACATAATGCTTATTTACAGAATTTTATTTCGAATTAAATCGAATAATCACGAAAACAAATTGGCCAACGATTTACTTAGTTTATAGCTATTTAATTATTATTTATGTTGGTAATATTCTGACAACTCCTGTATTATTGGTGAGTGAACTTTTTTAACTCTGCCTTGAGCTTGTCGTTTTCTTTGCGAAGTTGCATGAGTTGTCTGTCTTTTTCTTCAACGATGTTAGCTAGTCTTTCCAGTTGTTCCATGAGACTGGAGTGGAAACTTGCAAAAGTTTTTGAAATTTCATGCTTTTCCGTACTTCCAAAACTGGGTTGCTGACTTGTCACTCTTACACTTTGTGCGGATGAGTGAGGAGCTCCGGTTTTGAGTGATCCAGACTTTCCTCTATCGAATTGCGTTATGCCAATTCTATCGTCTAAGTCGATGCTGTGGTAACTAAGTTCCTTGGCTGCTCCTTCAGTCTTCGGAAGTTCTGAATGTGAAATTAATCACTCAGTAATATGTTGAGGGCCTTTAAACTTTTCTTAACTGATTAAATAATTATGTTTTTCCTTATTTAACATTAGCAAGGTGATGTAATAATAATTTTAATTAATTATACCTTTTAATGGATCGCTCAAGTAAGAGAGAACATCGTCAGGTTTTTTTGAAGTGGATTTATTGGAAAATTGTTGGATATTGGCCAATTCTGCAATCAATAACGATATATTCACTGTATTCTATGTTGTATATCATACAAATTTTATGGCTTTTCAATATCGATTTATAAAATCTCGAATTGAGTGACGACAGCAAAACGTCATACGATAAATATAATATTATAATATGAAAAAAAGAAAAACCCGTGTGCTTCCTGCAAATCATTTGCACGATGTCCAC
This sequence comes from Whitmania pigra, assembly GCA_021613335.1. Classification (NCBI taxonomy): domain Eukaryota; kingdom Metazoa; phylum Annelida; class Clitellata; order Hirudinida; family Haemopidae; genus Whitmania; species Whitmania pigra. Next base: position 722,843 of record JAJTWR010000231.1, on the reverse strand, counting down.
GTGTCCTGTAACGTAGGCTTCGTCGAGTGCTGTCCTGCACTGCTTGTTGAGGATGAAGACGTCTGCTCCGTGGTCGATGAGGAGGCTGCAGACTGACGAGAACCCCCTGTAAGCAGCCAAATGGAGAGGGGTGTCCCTGTTGTTACTTGTTAGCTTGTTGATGTGGGCACCACTGAAAGGATATGTTCATAGCTTTTGAGAGATGCCAATTAAATAAATTGTATTTAAAGACCTACGTGCAACCGATATGTTAGTTGGAGCCAGTGATGGGTAGTATTTCAAATCAAGTGATTTAAAATCACGAAATAAAATCACCTTTGTGATTTTACGATTTGATTCAAAATCATCGTGTGTTGTGCGATTTTGATTTTTATTTTAAATCATATTTTTGATGATTGATGATTTTTTTTAATATGTAAAAATCACGAAATCATATAAAATTTAAATTTTAAAATTTAGTTTTTTTAAATATATAATATCTTTCTTTATGACATTATCAGTCGATAATCGATGCAACTTCCTTTTATTAACTTGTATTGTTGTTGTTAGTGCTATTCCGACCTCATGGTTAACGAAAGTTGTAAAATTGCTGATAATGATAAAACCGCTTGTGAATTGCCGCCGCTTCCTTAAAAAATTACAAGTGAGGAAGCTGACAAAGTTGTACCTAAATGTATTGATTGTGTTAATAAGTCGATATCAAGATCGAGACGTGCAACAATTTCCTACGCCATCTAATGCTTTTTACATTCTTAGCTACATGAAAAATAAATTTTTTTAAATATAAGGATGTATGACACACGATGTATGTTGGAACTGAATATATGACAAACAATTCTTATGGAACTAGTATTAGAAGTGTTTTTACGTAGAACGAATTCTGCACCAGCTGACCAGGGTCAACATTTAGAAATAGTCCTTGACAATGAATATTACGGATATCATGAGGATCATCAATCTGACTTGCAAAAAGTCACTGTTAACAAGGCAAACAGTATCCGCACCAATATGATGAATTATTTGTCTGATGCGGAATGTCATCTCTCTAGTCTTGAATCAAGCCTAGTCAAAAAAATCTTTGTTGTAACTTCATTTATTTATATAGCGCCATATGCATAGCGTCAGAGGCGCTTGTAACCATTTATATAGCGGTCCTTCCCAAGGGAACTGGTGTCAGTGCAGGCTGGGTTTCGAACACCACACATTACGACTGTTGCCATTACCGCCGTATGCAATTCGGCTAACCTGAACGCCCCTAGTCACTTTGTGCGCTATAATACAAAGCTGCCACCATTAGCTACTAGAGAGGTTATTTAGTTCGGCAGGACTGATTGAAACATCAAGAAGGAACAGACTACATGATTCGATGTTTCAAAAACAAAAGTTTTTGAAAGTTAATAAAAGCTTTGAAAATTGACAGTGTTGAAAAAGTTCGTGCACTTTTTGGTCAAAGTGATTTGATTTTGATGATTTTAACGTCAAATCACATGCGTGAACCTGATTTTAACGTGAAATCACATGCGTGAACCTGATTTCGATTTCCAATCACTTTTTGTCTGGTGATCTTGATTTTGATTTCCAATCACTCTGAACGTGATTTTACCCATCACTGGTTGGAGCATTTTTATTGCTTAATTGACTTCTGTTTATTTTCGTCTTTTATTAAAGGAACCTTTTGGTGCACATCTCACTCATAGTTTAAAAGTATGCCATTCCCTTACAAATGTATTTTGAAATTATGTGAATTCTGAAATATTAAGGAAACTTAATATATTATTTAATATACAATTTATTATAGCGTTAAATTCATAAAATTTGAATTTAAGCATTTAGTACAAATAACATAACTTATATAACATTAATTTATAGTGGTTTAAGGAGACTAATGTCTATGCGATAAACCACGCCTTCTTTTTAAATCAATAATCACATTTCGATAGTCGTAATTTAAATACTTCTACCGAATCTGAATATATTGTTTCCTCATCAAGCTTGTTCCAAAAATTAATTACTCTGATGCTGAAGTAATTATTCTTTAGAGTGCCCGTTACCTTCCTACATCCATGCCCTCTCGTGGAACTACTTTTTGTGGCCTCAAAGAAATGTTCAGGTTTTAAATTATCTCTTCCTGTTAAAATTTTGAACGTTTCTATGATATCACCTCTACTTCTCCCTATTTCTAAATTTGTAAGCTTACATCTTTTAAAGCTTTTAAGTAGTGGTCTTATAGCACGTTCTCAAACCATTGAATCAATATTTAAAATTGTAGATCGTAATAAGTTATTTTTATTTATTATTACAATTTATAACAAATATTTGATTTCGTTAATGATAATACTGATATTATGTTTATGTTACAACTTTTTGAATAGCATAATAAAACGGCCGCTTTAGCTTCTATCACTCTCTGCTCATTTAAATCCTTCAGGGGTATGTTAATGTTAAACTTATATTTGGACAAACGCGTCGACCTTTGGCTTGCCCGAGCTTCTCCCAAAAAGTGCTGATCCAGTATTGCATGATCTTTGGGACAAGCCAAGATTTAAAAAAAAACTTGCTCAGCCAAAAACAAAAACAAAAAAAACTAGTCATTCATTGACTAGTCAATAATTTATTGTTCGATAGTTAAGCTCAACAATACCGAAGCTTAGGAACGATTTTTCTATAATGTCCTGATTAACTAAGCTGTTCTTCACAGAGTAACATGATTTATTTCTATGGATTTCCAAGCTTTTGAATCACAAAAGTTATAGTATGAAATTGCATTACTTTGAATTTGATCGGTTAATTTAACAACTATGCAAGAATATTTCTATTCCTCCGACTTCAATTTAAACAATTATAACAAATTTTCCATGATTATTTGATAAATCAACTTTGACAGGACTGATTCTGCTACGTATAAATTAATGACTAAAAGCAAATGAAATTATGAGGGTCGGTTATCTGTGTCACATTCACAATATCTTTTAATATTTATTGTGGCTCATATAAATAACTTATAACATTAATCGTCTTGTAAAGAGCTCTGAGATTCAGTATGTTTGCATTGTTATTAGCAAGCGATGTTGACGTGACCTGAATCATGCGATTGGAGAAATGCAAATAAAACTGACGTAAAATCTCGTGATTAAGTTCAAGTCATTAATGCGCATTAAGTGTGATTTACTCCAGACGTTAGTGCAAATCGCTTGCTTACTTCGAAAAATCAAACCTAAAACCAACAACACTGATAATAATACAAAAGATGTATAAATAAATAACAATAATTGAAAATAAACATTAACATTGTAATGAGGAAAGTTTTAAATTTAAAAAAAAAAACGTGAACAACCTGCATAGAAGGAGGAGAACGCATTCACGATGACCGCGGTCTGCTGCAGCGTGGAGGGGGGTTGAACCTGACTTTGGAAGAGCGAAGTTTACGTTGGCATTGTTTTTTATGAGCCAACTACAAACGTGTACATAGCCGTTGCACGCAGCCCAATAAAGCGGTGTTGGACCCTCGGGGGGATTTCGACTGTCCACTGCTAGGCCAACCTCGCTGACCAGGTACTTGATCTTCATCAGGTCCCCTGTCTTGGCTGCCTCAAGTAATTCTTCGGCCATTCTTTAAACTTTGCTTTTGAAGGGAAAATTAGATTAATGTTGGTAAAGATACTTTAGCGATATAAGCGATATAAGATAAATTGCATAAAAACACATGAGGATGATTAAGGAATGATTAATGAATGCAAAAGGATTTTTATTAAAATCTCTCTTAAATCAGCATTTACAGCAATAATTAAGACAATTTCAATAAGAAACGTAGCGTTTCGAGACTTTAAAATGGATGAATAATTTGTAAACAAGTTGACGATGAATCACTTTCTGAGTGTTTTTCACATTGAGGTCACTTCTCATTTGTCTGATGAGATATGATTTCTCTAGAAGTCAATTTTACAATGAGGACTATAATGCTTGACTTTGTTCTTATAAAATAAAAAAATTATATCCAATTTGTGCTTATCATACTTTATCAGTTATAAAAAAAAGTCGGTCCAATGTGCAACTGTTGAGATGAAATTATACCCAATTTTTTGCTTCTTATCAAATCATACGTTATCAGTTATAAAAAAAAAGTCGATCCAATCTGCGACTGTTAAGATGAAATGATTGGTAAAATGAGTTAGAAAATTTTTTGAACCTTGTACATTTAAGAATATTAAAACCTCTTTAATTATAACAATAATACGTCCGTTACATTTGAAACCTGATAATGATAATATAAAAATGTTTTAGAATGACTTCTTTAATACTCTATACTGATTTCTCGGTGACCTTGCTCACTGACATTCGAATTATAACGAGCGGTAGCACCCCAAAGTACTGCTCGGAGTGTCGATCTTACTCCAACCATATCTTTAATAATATTTAAATCAATATGGAATTATTCAACATCTCTGCTATCTATTACTTAAAAATCGTGGAATGATATTTCTTTTTTTTTATCCTACCGTCTCAAGCCTCTCTTTCGGATGTGCCGTGTACTGTGGCTTTGGTGACCTTAGAAGATTCTTCCACTTCCGTAGCGATTTCAACTGCCCGATTGAAAGTTAATTCATCATCTGGGATTTTGAAAAGCGACTTGAGAACCGCCTCGTTGTCAAGAGAACACACAAATTTTGTTCTCAAGGCTTCGTCGAGTGCGTCCTCAATACTAGGAAAGTCGCACGTAGAAGCGGCTGTTCGAATTTTTGCCGCGAGTTCTTGAATAGTCTCGCCAGGTTGCCTTTCCCTCTCGGTCCAAAATCTAAACCTTTCTCTCACAATGAATCTTTTGGGGTTGAAATTTTCCATCATCACTGCTTGAATTTCCGAAAAGTCTAACTTATTGACTTCGCATGGAGTTGTCTTTTGTGAAGCCGCAGTTTGCAAGAGTTTGTAAATTGAAGGTTTGAGATAAAAACTTGAGTAATTTTTGAAGTCGGAATAGAGTTTGCTTCTGTAAAGATTTGAAACCGACTCATGTAGTCACACCACAACTCTTTATTCGGTTCGAAAGGCATGAAATTAGGGATGGTCGCAGAATTCTCAGCAATTGAACGAACCAGGGTTTCCATTTGTTTCGAAAATAACTCCAGAAATTTACCGATGATCAGCCATTCTCACCGGCTTTGAAATTCAAATGAACTGTTACTGAACAAATTCTGTGACAAACCTTTACTGTTGGTTTCCTTGAAAAATATCACTCTTCATAGTTTGAAACTTTTCTTTAGTCGACTGCGCCAGTTGTTGGGTCTTTGTAAGAATAACAAGTTCAACAGAACTTGAAACAAGAACCAAAATATCGCTAAAGGCTGCCAAGTACGTAGTCGCATGTAAAATCGCCAACTCGCAATCCCTATCGTTCAACTCTCGTAACAACTCGGTACCAAACTCGTACAAAACTCCCGTACCCCGAGGCCTGTTCCTTTTATACGCCAAGATGGCGTCACAACACATCATTTGTAAGTGACGTTTAAAATTTAATTTCATTTGGTTCAATAGTTTCTGTAAATTATGCAAATCAACGATTTATGGCCTGGAAATATTAAGACAGCTTCCGATTTGGGCTCGTTTCATCTATTTCAAGATCTTATTATAAATATCAAATATTAAATTGTCATTAAGAAAGCTGTATAAAGGGTTGTGAAATTCAAAACTTCCTTTTACATTCATTTCATCATGGGGAAGGAAGCAGGTTTGACAGAAGGAGAAAGAGGATAAGTTGAGACCTTAAGGAAGGCAAACTATTTGTTGAGAAAGATTGCAAAAGAGTTTAATAGGTCAAGAACTGTCAACAAACGTTTTTTAGATGATCCAGACTTATATGGGGAAAAGTCTTGGAGAAAGACCGAAAAAAACTCCTGAGTCAGATTCAGAGACGCCACATCAGGGAGGCTTCACGAGGAAAATATTTCCTCTTAGTTGTAAATATCTAAAATATAAGCTGGATTTGGATGTCCATGTGAAAATAGTCTGCAACTAATTAATTAATTTATTCAAATGGACAGCTGAAACATAAATAGGAAGCGAGCTCCAGCGCTGCAAATCCATCATAAGGAAAAACGTCTCCTCTGGGCCAAAGAGATGGCCATCTACAACGAAAGTTGGGAAATCTTAATTTTCTCTCAGATGAAATAAAGTTCAACCTTGATGTGCCAGATGGTTATAAATACTAATGGCATGATCTCAAAAAAGAAAGAGATGTTTTTTTAGCAGGAAACATGGAGGAGGTTCTGTGATGGTCTAGGGAGGAAATTCAGCGTTGGGGAGGACTCTCAGAATTACATCAAAATGCTCAATGATCATCTCCTTTTTGCTGAATTAAAAAAAACTTGAATATCAGCAAGATTCATGTTTCCATGGGAACCAAAGCAATTTTACAGGAGTCCAACATGCAAGTAATGGTATGTTCTCCCGACTTGAATGCGTCTGGGGTCTTCTTTCAGGATCAGTTAAGGCAGTGGACAGCAATATGACAATGAAAATAACTTAAAACAAGCAATTTGGAGCGCCTGGAGAAACCTGGAGGAAAACGTCACCAAAACACTGATTTTCTCCATGAAAAACAGGCGCATAGATGTTATGTATAAGTAAGGAGGAATAACATCTTATTGGAATATTATTTCATTTGTTTTCACATAAAAACGTTTGCCAAAATACTGAAATTCATGAGTTTTTGTGGCCTGTCTTAATACTTCTATGCAAAAAAAGATTTTTTGTGGAAAGGTGCGCTTAATTTTTGATCAAAGTGAAAAAAATAAACGAGTTATATTCTTTAAGGATATTACACATTTATTACACATTTGTTCAAAATTTGAGTTTTGTACAATATTTTAAACCTATGTTATTCGAAAAAATGGAGAATGTCTTAACATTTTTTCTAGCACTGCACGTCGATAAGTCTTTTCATGGAATACTCTTCCAAGTCACATTCACTAAACAGAAACAATGAAACGGTTGAAATATATTTTTAAAAATCGCAGTTTATTTTTTAGTTCTTCCCAACATAAATCTGTCCTTATGATTTAGAACATTTTTTAAACATTCCGATTTACACTCTATATTTTTCATTATTTTTTGTACTTAATTTTTCCACATTCTTGCTGTTAGAATGGGCACCCCGTCATAACAGCCCGGCGACAGAATAGCCCCGACAAAACAGCCCCGTCAAAATAGCACGGCGTCAAAGTAGCTCAAGACAAAACAGCCCCGACAAAACCGCCCCGACAAAACCGCCCCGACAAAACAGCCCCGTCGAAACAGCCCGGCGTCAAAATAGCCCAGGACGGAAAAATCCCATCAAAATGGCCCCGTCAAAATAGCCCCGACAAAATAGCCCGGCGACAAAATAGCCCAGGACAAAACAACCCGACGACAAAATAGCCCGGCGACAAAATAGCCCCGTCAAAACAGCCCTGTCACCAGGGTCGGACTGGCTTAAAAAACCGGCCCGGGAAATTTTATTTAACTCCTAGTTTGATCAATTTAAACATAAGAAACACTAGAGTCTAATATTTCTATTCACTATTAACTATTATAACAGCTTTTTCATCGTTTCACTAGTCGATGCTAAAACATCAATGATTTCATTGTTATTGATTCTTGGAAAAGAGTCTTTCTCACAAGAATCAGCATGAATGATCGTAGAACTGACTGGTTCAGAAAATTTATTAATCTGCTCAAAACGTATTTCAATTTTGAAAACGACCTCTCACAAGCAACTTGTGATGAGGATAATGTCAACACAAATTTGTAAGCCAAATACAAATTTGAATAAGCAAGACTATGCAAATTAAACTTCTGGAGAACAATAATAACAAACAATACTCAAAACGGTCAAAGCATTCAAGCCACTAATTTCGAATTAAATTTTGATTCAGTTTCACAACATTTTTTAAAAATACTTTGACATGGAGTTATCATGGGGCTATTTTGACGAGGCTATTTTGTCGCCGGGCTATTTTGTCGCCGGGTTGTTTTGTCCTGGGCTATTATGTCGTCGGGCTATTTTGTCGGGGCTATTTTGACGGGGCCATTTTGACGGGGCTATTTTGTCTTGGGCTATTTTGACGCCGGGCTGTTTCGACGGGGCTGTTTTGTCGGGACGGTTTTGTCGGGGCTGTTTTGTCTTGAGCTATTTTGACGCCGGGCTATTTTGACGGGGCTGTTTTGTCGGGGCTATTCTGTCGCCGGGCTGTTATGACGGGTCACCGTTAGAATGTAGAGATTCTCACGAGAAAGTAGGCAATGCTAATCTTAGTCATCTAAAATGATCCCATAAACAAAATAAATCAAATTAATTACATTTGAAGGGTTACAAGTACTTAATCTCAGTACATGAACAGATAGTCTGTTCCTCTCTGAAACCATTTCACCAGTGATTGAAAGTGACGCACTTAGTTAACCGTGATGTAAGATGTCTGTATGTTCTTGTCGCATGAATTCTACCTTCGAGTTATACAATTCGTTACTCTCAATTTTTAGACCTTTTGTATGGGGGTTTGTCATTATTAAGTATTTTAAAAATTTTACAAATTTATTGATGCTCATTCAGTAATTAAAAGAGAAGTGGCCTAAACAAATTTGCACAAACTCTGGAACAAAAAAGACGTGCCTCAAATTAAGAAACATAATTAGATTCCGGGCAAAAACTGCGAACTCAAAGTCAGTTGCATCTGTGGAACAAGGCAGTTGACAATTCTGCAATGACTTTCAAAGCAGTTATTATGTCATCACTGATTTATCGAGTCCTGAAAAATGTTTGAACCAAATCTAATACTTTGTCAGTCATCTGAAGACATCGTTTGGATCTCTTTCCCAGAGACTTGCCTAACAGTTGGATCCTTCTGATGGTTCCAAAGAGCTGTCATTTGATATCTATTGTTCATCGGTAGTAGATACTCTGCATCAGCGAGTTTGAAGCAAGTATGGGAAGTATTTCAAATTCCGCATTAAAACTGTTCATTGCGGTTGTGACTCTCGCTTTGAAGTATTTTCATTGGCACCATCAAATGATGGAAAAAACAAGCAGACTAAATCAATCACCAACAACCAAAAAAATATATCACTGGTTACAAATTTTATAGATCGTCTACAATCGAAATTTTCCTTGGAACAACAAAATTGCTTATTCATTAAAATAAAAATAATAAACGAAATACTTGTTTAAAAAATGAGAATGTCCTCAAAACAGGAGTGGCATACCAAAGGAGGAAATTTGAGGACTGGGGAGAATAAAAAGGATAAAACAATGACAAAGTTTTGTGGGCATCATTAATGGTTATAACGGATAATAATAATAATACTTATAATTGTAATTGTAATTGTAACTTCATTTATATAGCGCCATATGCATAGCGTCAGAAGCGTTTCTTGTAACCATTTATATAGCGCTCCTTCCTACTGAATTGTCAGTTAACGATGTATCAACAGAATTTACACAATTATGTATAATTTACATACTCTTTTTACTTTTTTTTACATTATTTTTTTTACTTTTTAAAAGCTTACCTTACTGTTCACTTTTTTGATGAGTTAAAGAAATTATTTGTAGTGATTCTTTGATAATTCAACAGCACGATAATATATTCAAATGTTTCTACGTTTTTAACTAAACTCATCCAGTTTATGTCAGTCATGTTGAGTCACACATTTCCTTCTGAATACATCATTGAAAACACATTCAAACTTGACCACGTGAAAAGATTTCAATTATTTAAATCGTCATCACGGCAGACAAATGCATTAGGCGTATATCGCAATGGAATGCCCGCCCAAGACGACATGTAGGCAAATGAATGAAACATATTCCAATTAAATCTCCTTATAAAGAAAAATCATCTTTAAAAAAAGAACGCGATATTACATATTGCACATATATCTTACAGGACTTTAAACACGTAAGAAGGGCTTACAGTCCATTGCCGATGAAAGGAATTTAAAAAAAAATAGAAAAATGCGCGCCACAACAAGATTTAACCTCTGACGCATGGGTCGTGGGTACCCGAGGAAATTCGTCCCTATCTTGTAAGAGTTGAATATCCGCGATTTGTTACTTAACAGCCTCCTGCTTTCTGTCGACTCAAGATCCACAACAACAGCAACAACAACAAGGATGGCATTGCAACTGCAAACTTATTGCAATCAGTCCATTACTGCTTGTCTTCAAATGATAACGCCTTCATGAGGCAAAGGAACTAGTTTGAAGTAACAATAAAAGTCTTTAAGAATATTCAGTCTCAGTTCTTTTTTTACTAGCGAGCTATTTTTAGAGTGTTAAGTTTGGCACGGGAAATTATGGGATTTACCATATATCATTAATAATTAATTAATCCAACTCAACGAGGTAAACTGTAAAAGTCATATATTAATGAATTATTTATTTACATTGACTTTAGAAAATTATTTCGCACGTAAGATTTTAGATACAAAGTATCCATAAATATTTGAGAAACTAGCAAGAAACAGCTTACCAGCGCATCCGCGTACTAACCCGAACAACTATCAATCGACTTACTGTTCAAATAAAGCTTGAATTGTAAATGCTTATAAAGCTCAACAACTGACTACTTGATAAGAAATGATTTTTATTTCCAATCTCCTTCTGGGAATTCTCTCCGAGACAAAGCGTGTTGAGCGTTTATTATATAGCAGGAGAGGATCACTTTAATTAATTAGCATAGGACCTATGAAATTAATTTATTTGGGGATTTTAACTTTATAAATAACTTTTACGTCTTGTGGTTTGTACGCTTGTTCGATAAGACAACAAAAACTGGGTCGAGGACGTTTTCGATGGCTCAATTGAAAGTTTTGAGTTGAATTTACATTCGAATAACACGTGCTTGGCCCTTCGCAAATGCATTGATACTTATACGCTTCACGTAAAAATAAACAATTCATTTGGAGTTACTTCCCTGATTATAATAAATTACTTCGCAGAGTCTTATAAGAAAGCCAATAAGACGGGATTTTTGCAAAATTGTTAACATCCTGCTAATATGGCGACTTAATGTTCAAGTGGCTTTGAGATTATCCGAACACAAGTCAATGTAAAGTGCATGCGACCAATAGATGGTCTTTGCAAACATGCATTTCAATAAGATGATTTAGCCCTATGACATATTTTCATAAAATGCATTGAAATGCGTTAATATATATTAAACTAATTCAACCTTCCACACGACAAATTGCAACAGATTCCAAATACTAAGTTGCAAATAAATCTCACTGTAATTCAACACAGACATAAAACATGGTTCCAAGCACTGAAATCCAAGTAAAAATACACGGACCAGAAATCGAGTATCGAGTACTCCATGCCAAGTTAGAATAACGTGCTTGCACAAGTGCCCGAATAAAGACACTAATAATATACTATTCAAGTACAGCATTACTTGATTGGATGGCCTTGACAAAGTCACACTTTTTATTTTTAAACATTTTAATAAATTATTATGGCTCCATGAAAGATTTCAGCCTAGATAAAATAACAAAATCAGCGACCAAAGAAACATAAGTTTATAAATTTATACAACATTCAAGAAACGAAAAGTGGGTCATTTACTATTTGCTTAATTACTTATTTTTAATTCTATTTTAACAATATCTCAATTTTCTTAGATTCCCAACGATCTAGCAGAGGCTGAATAAGTATAATTATTCGTCTATTGTTTTCAGTGACGTTAATACGTTAATTTCCAGCATAAACATCCCTCGACCATTCAACAACCATTCGAGCAAGAACTGGATACTCAATATCACGCTTAATAGGTGAGACGAAGACACTTCAAGCTGAATTGGTTTAACCTGGTCACACCTCACCACTCTTTTGCCACGTGCTTTATTCCATCGAATGTCACTCTTTAAACACTCACAGGGAAACTCCTTGAGGGCTATTGTGGTTGTGGTGTCTGAAGACATTAAGAACAATAAAACTAATTAAGTTATTAATTTCTTGTAATGTAATCAATTACTTTCATAAATGCGTAAGTTGAAATGTTGCGCAATCCGGTCGATAATTAGTTTAGTCGACTTATAGAAATGTTTGCGTGTTCAAAGGTGAGAAAGAGCCAGGCGCTGGATCACGTGGCAAACTCGTCATGGCACACCTACGACCGTAGGAAAATGTAACTTCGTGGAAAATGTCAACAGAGCGGGAGAAGTGCCAAAACGTTGGAAGCATCAAAGAATGGCCCGGCGTCATTCAGTCTGGAATGTTCGGCCTCTGGAAACAACAGAAACTCTGTGACGTCATAATCACGGCAAAGGATGGCAGCACAAAATGCCACAAAGTGGCACTGGCAGCCCACAGCTCCCTCATGGCGAAAATGATTTCAGATTACGCCCCCGAGGATATAGTAAGGATCAGACTGCCTGCTTATACGTGAGTCACTATTATGGTGCTACTGTAATTTATTTTGTTGTGATTGGTTATCCTTGTAATTATGACTATAAAATTAATCCATGTACAATTTAATGAAATTATACCATCAATAACTGCGAGGTGTCGATTCAAATTTAACGAAGTCTAGGAACTTCTGAAAATATTTGGCATTTTGGGATAATTGTCATTAATTGATGTGCAATTAATTGCTTTTGTAGGTTAAGTACCGTCAAGGCGGTCCTGAATTTCATGTACACCTCCGACGCAGAGTTATGTCCTGATAATATCAGTCAAGTCATCAGCTTGGCCATTAAACTGGGCCTCATGGCAATTCTGGACGCTTGCAAAACATACCTGGTTAAGTATGCTAGCAACGAAACCATCGTACTCAATTATTCCATTGCTTTGAACAATAGCTTGCAAGATACCGCTCAGATTTTGTTCAATCTTATCTCGGATAACTTCACCCAAGTCGCCAAAACGACGCAGTTTTTGTACTTGAGTCTTGAGCGTCTCATACCGTTCATACAATGCAACAAGTTGAACGTCTGCTGTGAGATGGATGTCTTCCGAGCCGTCGTCAATTGGGTCAACTTTGATCGTGTCAGTCGTGTTTCTCAGGCCAAACGCCTCATGGCTGCCATCCATTTTGAAGTTGTATTCTTTGAGATTTACTTTATTTTAACAATGCTATTTTTAGAGTTTTGCTACTTATTTTCATCACATCTAATGGGGATTTTCATGTCCAGCGAGGTGTCGATAGTGATAAATCATTGTGATTAATTAAGACTTGTGGGGGAACATGTTGCAATGAACATGTCAAAGAACTATTTACATACCTCTGTTTCCATGAGAATTGGTTACTTCAACTGTAGATGAAGCAGCTGCTATGAATATGTTGTAAAATAACCTATCGATTTGTTTTATTTTTTGTTATTCAGTCTTGGATTTATTTACAGGATATATTTGCCGATGAACTCATCCAAGAAACCGAGAGGTCCCATTGGTTACTCTCGGAATGCAGTCCAGTGCGGGACATTATATTTGACGTCATAAGATACCAGTGTATCAGATCAAAAAATAGCCTTTGCATGGTCCCCTTTTCTCAGCCTATTTGCAATTTATGCGATCTGAGGGGATGTTGCAGCAACCCGAGCTGCTTCTATGCCTGTCCGCACAATAGTTTTGCAGAGCCACAGTTTGATTGCGACTACAGGTCAAGTCCAGTAAGGTTCAGGAGTAATTTTTGTTGTAACAACATGAATACGTGCTGCCCGGTATCCCATCGATCTGGCGCTTTCAGTCGCTGCAGCAATTTTTCCGATGAGTGCCTGCCAATTAGTCCATCCACCTTAAGGAAAAAATTGCGCAAAGAACCGGAAACTTTTTTAAGTCGACAGTACGACCAGTTTAAAGAAATAAACGGACTTCCGACGAAAAAAACTGCCGTTAAAACATCTTCACGAGGAAAGTCGAAGAAAAGAACTGCAAAGAAAAGCTCTGACCAATCTTTGCCGTCAAAATCGAGTCACAAAAGACCCGCTAAAACACGTTCCAAATCTAGTTCTTCTAAGGTTTCTTGGAGGGCTCGCCCAACGGGAAGAAGCAAACAATCTCCAAAGTATTTAATCGAATCTTCCAGTGAGCAGATGTCGTCACGGACCACACCAGACAAAAACATTCCTTCAGTAACTACCACAGGAACGACTAATACTCGTAGTACAAAAGTGTCCTCGGAATCGCCAGACGTACTCCATACCAAATCTAAAAGAAAACGAAAACCCGATTCCGCCACGCGCGTCACCAAAGGAAAATCAAAAAAAATCACTTCGACAGGAAAAGGTTCCGGTGAATCAATGACTGGAACAGTTTCCTCCAAAGAAACAGCTAAAACGGCTAATCGGCACATCGAAGGATCAGCACCATCGCAAAAATACGACACAAGCTTGAAAAGCGACAAAAAATCTGGTGCCAAGAAGCATCAAAAAGTAGTCTCCAAAATCTCTTTGGTAGAATCCAGAACGGATTATTCGAGGCCAAGAGGTAAGGAGAGGGTCCACGAAAGGTATCGGCAGAGAGAGAGAAAACGACGAGAATCCTATTCAAACATGAACAACATGTCTTATAATGCCCCGGCCTACGATTCGAAAAGTATCAAGTCGGAAGTTCTCCTCAGAGAAAGCGATTCATTTATTAAGGTCAATTCGCCTCCGGGGAACAACAGTTCTTCAACGGACACAAGTTCGACATCACCGAGTTCCTCAAAAGATCGAAACTTTACCAGAAGTAAAGGCATCTGCTGCGATGACATCCAAAAGAAGGAATTAAATCCTTCGAAGTGTCTCCTTTATCATGCAGAAAGTGATTTCATGATGTACTACAATCTTTCCTCTCAAGATGCTCCTTATCTGCTCATGATCGGAGGGTTAGATTTGCACAAAGTCGACTCCGACGTTCCGGGAAGATTCATTATGGCACTCAGTGTAAGCTCAATCCAAAGAGGACGTGGATCGTGGATTCGAGTTGCCATGCAACTCGAACAATTTCTTCATCACCATCAAGCAGCAGTCATACATGGCAAACTCTATCTTATAGGTGGAGCCATTTTTAATCCAGAAAAACCCAATCGATTGGGCGTAGCCACGGACGGAGTGACCATATTTAATTTTCGGACAGGTCAATGGAGGCTCGGCCCTCCAATGATAACACCTAGAGCGTACTTCGGAATGACGAGATGGCATGACAGACTGATTGTAGTTGGGGGAGAAAATAACGATACGAGTGAAACCGATCAAATCGATTACTATGACACCTCGGCTGACACCTGGGGAATTTTAACACGTCATCCTGGAGGACCGAGATTAGGCGTGGCTGCCGCGGTCCTCAAAAACGTTCTTTACGTAGTTGGAGGATACTCCGAATCAAGAAACAATCGTGGTGAAATTTTAGCTGATTCTTACGGTTACAACCTTATGACTGGCCAATGGTCAATTCTAAGTTATTTGGATAAGCCGATCAGTCATGCTACCCTTGTCGTTCTCAACAATTCGACTCTTATTCTCGCTGGAGGAAGAACCGTTGTAAATGGTCAGAAAGGCTCCAGTACCAATGCCGTCATGGCCTACTATGAAACTCGAAACGTTTGGAAACAAGTTGGTCAATTATCCCTTGGGAGACACGATATGGCAAGCGCCGTCGTAAAAACGGATAATTCTCACAGCTGCTTATACTTGATTGGGGGAATGTCTAACCCAAACCCTGCTGCTCTGAAAATAGTCGAGTGTTTAACATTTGATGAGGAACAGGAAAGGGCCACGGCCGTTAAAGTGAGCAACTGCCCATATGCAGTTACGGGTGCTGCTTGCTGCTTAGTTAAATAAAATTAATAACGACTAACTTTTCCAAATAAACAGGCTTTATTTTGAATGTCAGTTTCGATGGCTTATGACAGATGTTGCAATTATTTCAATTACTAGCGTTAAATTAAATTAAATTAAGTTATATCATCCAATTAATTTTGGTAAACTAAACCAAAGCTGAAATGACGTTCCTGGGAAGAATGCAGCATGTGGTTGAGAAATCTTCGTTGGATGTCAATTCAATAACAGAAGAATAAGGAACGAGTAAAAACCAGGGACGTAATTTGTGGAAGAAAGGTGGAGCAACGCCCCAACCCTCCTGATTTTAGGCTAGACGCAAAAAAAGGTCATCTTGTTTTACGAGCCCCCCCCCCCCCTGAATTAGCTTGAAGTCGTAAAAGGTCGTCTTCTCAAGTTGTGCGATGGTTTGCCCCTTGGAAAGAGCTGAAGTCACTGGTAAAAACACCAAAACTCTTAATAACATGTTATTTGTTAGCATGTGTCTCAAGCATTAGCTAGAGAAATATGTTGGATGCAATCAGTGGCGCAACCAGCGAAAAATGCTGGGGGGCTCAAGTTTAGAAAAGGGACGAAAGCCCGACGCAGTCGAAAAATTTTTGAAACTGTTTAAATCAAAACTACCAATTAGTTAAATCCTCTTACCCCCACCCCCCACCCCTCCTAGTTGCGCCACTTGATGCAATCAAATCAGCTCTTAACCATCGGCAAACTTCTAATTTAACAAATTAATCATAACGAGAAGCATAAACCCCTGTGAGAAATCAATTATATTACGCGACTTTTATTAAAAAAATTTAATGACGCGTTTAGTTTTCTCAGAACTTTATAGTTTTTTTTAATTAATTGACCCTAGTGACAAATTGCAATTTGCTAGGTGACTTAAGGGGACCTCAAAACATTTTGCTCTTCGGTTAATCCCCGAGTGCAAATGTCCTTGCTTATTTTGAAAACATTTACCTTATACTGGATGTTCTAAAAATTAGTTTTATTAAAAATAATAAAAAATACAAAATGTTATCAAATAACATTACATTTGTTATTAAATACATTAAACTTTGTCTTGTTGTTGCGCAAACGTTGAAATCAACATTCAATAAATCAGCATATTAAATTTTAAATAACTAAATTGCTTTATAATTAATTTAAAGAATATTTCAAGCAATGTCTATTTATCATTAGAAACTTTTGTTCGTTTTGCATTTTCTTTGACGCACTTGTAAAATAACAACATGGCGATATCGGGGTCGCCAAATTTTTTTCAAAAAAAATGATATACTAGACGACTCGGTTGAATTTGTGCAACACCCGGATTACGGTTATTATTGGTAAGAAATTTAAAAGCCGACCATTTGATCTCTTTTTTGCACATTTTCGCTTCCCGCGTATTTTATCGGTTTGTTTTGCAAAATTCAAATAATGTGACTTTGATGCTATTCTTAAGGTAGTAACTTTTGCAGATTGTAGTAAATATCAGTTAATTGGGAAACTTGACTTAAAGCGACATATTTGCCCGACCCACATACCACTCCTCGAATGTCTTCTCCAACTATGGACACTAAATTATGTGCACTTTGCGGAAGGGGCGAAAAAAGCTTAATGGGTCAAGGTGACCTAATAAGATTTGAACCCACTCCTGGATTTAATCCCTTCCGTAAAACAAGCAATAGGACTAATAACAGGCGATCGACGGATGCAGAAGATACCAAGAAAGGAAACACACTTGGCTCTACTGCATCTTTCAGAAGGGCAAGAGTTTCAAGCAAAGGGTCAGTGTTGTTGCATGACCTATTTTAGACTAAAAAATTTAGTGGGACATGAGCTCCTAATAATAGACACTTAAATGATATTAACAATATTATTAGCCTTGTAAGAGCCCATGTAAGTTGGAGTTAGTGACTTTGTTTTGAACTTTTAGTTTTCAGTTTTGCAGAAATAAAAATTTATTTAGAAAATGACTCTATAGAGTTTATATTAAAAACTTAGTCAACCAGGTGGTTTTGACATAAGATATGTGTTTTTTATTAACTCCAGATAATTATTGACCTGTAATCACACTCAACAAGTACTAGCCTAATAATAATAGTGTTATGTTTGTCTGTATAGCATTCTGAGGAACAATTAATGAACTAAATTTTCAGATTACTTAGATATTAATTAGTTTAATTAGTAGTTTATATTAATTCATGCTTTACTACTTTCAATTGTACATTTTTACCCATTAATTTTAATTTTGAATCAATTATAGGAAGGACTCGTCTCGTACCTCATCACAACTCTCCATGGAGTTGGATGAGACGAACGAAGCCCATCGCAGCCAATCGCAGGCCGATGGGGAGTGTTCGGCATTGCCGACACTCGACGAGTTGTCGTTGGTAGGATACCCTGAGGAAGTGGATGGGAATGACATTTTTGAAAAATCTGGTTTGCTACAAGTTTTGCCTTTAGCAGTTGATTATAGCATCTAAAATAAATATTTTATGTGAACATATATATCAAATGTATATGCATAAATGGTTGTTACAATTCACCATTGTATTATTGGCTGAACTTATGTTAAAGTGGGGATATTTAGATGCATTTATTCTTCCCACCTCAATCACGATTACATTTCACGACAGGTCATGTAACGGCTCATCACTGCTGCGCTGCATGGTCTGACGGAGTTGTTCAGAAGGAAGATTTGGGTCTGTGCAATGTTGACAAGGCTGTGTTTGCTGGATTGTCCCAGGTAATTGGCACATGTGCATTATATTAATAATTATTTAGCTATATCACTTTATATTAGTCATGTAATTACACATTCAAAATCATTTACTCATGTTTACGATCATTTAATGCATGGTTATTTGAGTAGCACTTGGGAGGTCGTTGAGTGATAATGAATATTCTGATTAAGAATTATCACAATAAGAAAAAAATATTGAAGGGGCAATATTAATTCAAAACAAAACATCATTGTCATTGTGCCATGGTTGCCTCATTAATCATTAACACATACTTAACATGACATCATGACCACGTTAGTTCATGTGTTGTGTCAATTTTACATTCTTCCTTGTCAAATAATGCTAAAGACTTGGCAATCATAGATAGTCCCTTAAGAAACTTTTGGTGATATCGGACAGACCCAAAAATGATTTCAGCTTGAGACATTTTCTGGTCTTGGCATAGAATCAACTTTGTTTCCTCCACTAATTCCTAAATAGGAAATTTATAGAAAAATAGACCATATAAATATGTTGAATTGTTAACGTTAATGTAACCGTCGTCATTGGAATTCTGGATCACCGGCATCAATCGGACGGTTTTTAACTCCGTTACAGAAGTGCAGTTACTGCCTCAAGTACGGAGCAAGCATCAAGTGCAAGATACAGAATTGCAGCAACAAGTATCACTATCCATGTGCTTCTGGGGGCGGTTGCTTTCAAGACATTAAAACATTGTCCTTGCTATGCCCCGATCATGCAGACCAGGCCATCAACATAGGTTTGTCTATCTTTTCGAGATGGCATTTGTTCAGATTATTTTTGTTTGCTATTTCTAGTTGTTTGATGTTGTTTGTGTTATTTCAACTGTCGTTATTCATTAATGATTGATCATCTCGTTGATGCACGTATTCGCTCACGAACTACATTGTATAGTAATACTACCTTACTTCTTTATTATGAGAATGTAATGAATTATGACATTTATCATATTTGTATTACTCAGTTTGCTCAATGAATTGTGGCAATTATTAGTAACAGGTTGATAGGTCTGTAGGTACAATGATGTTATTGTTTGATTCAAATACGTTTTTCTTTGTATTTTGTTGCTTTGGGCCTTAAAAGTCTAAATTGATACCATAGAAATCTATCTGTGTTTTGACATAGAGAATGAAACTTATTTATTTCATAAGCTAATTTGGAATGCAAGATGCTTATTTAAATAATGCTTAAGCAAGAAAAGATTACTTTGTCATTGCATTACTTGAAGTTTATATGTATATTGATGCTTGTTATTTGAAGCTAATCAAGAAGCATGTTGCGTCGTCTGCGACGAACCTGGGTGCATTTCCGATCAGCTCTTCTGCACCAGTTGCGGTCAACATTACCACGGTAATTGCCTCGATCCTACGGTTGAGGTCAACCCAGTGGTCAGAGCAGGATGGCAGTGCCCTGAGTGCAAAATATGTCAGACTTGCAGGTTGATATTTATGCTTTTTTGCTAAGTTTAAATTGAATTCTTGATCAAGGCACAGCTTTTGGATAAATCATTGGTGTAATTGAAAAGTATTGGCTGAATGTGTTTTAACTAAATTAATTTGAAAAACACCTTCACATCACAAAAGTACAATGTCTTCTGTTGATTGACCATATGAATGTACATTCTAGATTCTTAATTTTTTAAATTGGCCAAAGTGGAATCTTTTTATGGTGGTTTTTATAGTATATAAATATGTACAAACTTGTAACTTTAACACGTTCGTGCATATTGTTTTGCAGACAACCAGGAGATGATAACAAAATGCTTGTGTGTGACACGTGCGACAAGGGCTACCACACATTTTGCTTAAGGCCTGTGATGTCCACCATCCCCAAAAACGGATGGAAGTGTAAAGTAAGCCCTGATTTGTTAAAAATGTTCGATGTAAGTGAAAATTAAAAGATAAAATAAATAACTTGCATTTGTGTTTTTATTGGATTGTAAATATCAAGTTTGCTTTAGAATTGCAGGGTTTGCGGAGATTGCGGATCGCGAACTCCGGGCAACGGACCCAGTTCCCGATGGCACCTCAACTATTCGGTGTGCGACAGTTGCTACCAGCAGCGCAACAAGGGCCTCTGTTGTCCCATATGCGGGAAAGCTTACAGGCACTTTGCAGCGCAAAACAAAATGCTTTTGTGTCGCTCCTGTAAAAGGTTTTAATTGTGATGCTTGTTCAATAATATAAATGTGTTTTTTTCTGCCTTTTCTTTATTAAAAGGCATTATTCTATTGTTGATTGGCACATAATAATTGAATACGGAGCTGTTTTTTACTTTTGTCGTCGCTTATTTAGACACATCCACGCCGAATGTGACGAGTCTTACGAAGCCGAGAAAAAGGGCACCTCTGATGACTATGTCTGTGTTGTGTGCAAAAGCAGAGATACACCCGTTGTGAGTTTCAGTGCCACTAGTGGTGCAGATTGCATTTGAATGTCGAGTATTGTGGTTGATGTGAAGTGTCCTGGGTTAAAAGATGTGCTTGCATTGGCAGCTTGGGGCAACAAGTTCATCAGAGAGCATTGTTGGACTGACAGAGGAAAACAAGCTGCAAGACATTGAAAATTTTGGTATATTCAAAGTTCTCAAAGGTGGTTTCATTTGTGCATCTAAATGAGGCTTACTCGATGACCGTTGTCGTTGGTTAATTAACCGTCTGCATGTTTGGCTACGAACAGAAAGTAAATTGAATGAAGGAAATTGCAAAGAAGGGAAAAGCGAAGAATCGTGCAAGACACAGGAGAGTCACGTCCTTCGGGAAAGTTCCGAGTCGAGTTCGGACTTGGATTTGAAAGTTCTCGACAAGGTTATTTTGTCTTTTTTTTAACGAAGCTCTTCATTAATACTATAAAACCACATGGCACAGACCTTAAGCAAATTGTCTTTATTTAACTATCAAATATATTTATTTCAAAGTTTATTCTTCTATTTAATGTTCCAATTTAGAACCTGAGCAATGATTTTGGAGCGATGGATGATCAGTCATTAAGCAAACAAATGATAAAATCAAGCGATTCAAAGATTACTTCCACTCCGCTTTCATCTTCCTCTTCCACAAGGGGCTCTGCTCTCACACCTGCCCTCAACCAGGGTAAACCTCAGTTCAACCAGGAACAATATGGCAAAAAAATTGGAGCCAGAAACAAGGTTCTTGATCAGCTCAACATTTTCTTGAGAAATATGGTCTTTATTTAACATTTCATCATGAACTTAAAGCCTAAATTCTTGTTCCATTCAGAGTCGATCGGTCGGAGTCGGGAAGAAGAAACGCCCCACGCACGCCTCGGATCGGAAGAGAGGACCAAAACCTAAAATAAAGCAGTCGGGTGCCAATCAGGTCGGTCAAGCGGTATTGAACGTCCAATAGTCTAGAACTGTTAACGCTTTATGACAAGTCGGTTAAATTAAACTTTTCTAGCAGATTCCAAGGGAAGACCAAAATAATAAGGATGAAGAGCACACGTCAACTCTTGTCATATGTTCTGCTAAAGATCAGTTTTCTTTGAAGCAAGACATGTGCTTGAGTTGTGGCAGCTTTGGCAAGGGAGAAGAAGGGAAGCTCATAGCCTGTGTCCAGTGTGGGCAATGCTACCATCCTTATTGTGTCAGCATTAAGGTTAGCTTTTGTGATTTCTGTGATGTTTTGTCGTTTTCATTAAATGTTTTTACGGTTTTGTCATTTTTTAAGAATACTCCATCCCTGAATGTAACTAATGTCATTAATCCAGGTTTCACCTTCCATGCTGGAGAAGGGATGGAGGTGTTTGGACTGCACGGTTTGCGAGGGATGCGGGAAGCCACACGACGAGAGTCGGCTGATTCTTTGTGACGAGTGTGACATCAGCTTTCACATCTACTGCCTCGATCCACCTCTTGAAGAAGTGCCACAGGTTGTTATTGCTTATTTTAACCGGTTGATTCACAACTTCATTTCTAAATATGTAGTGATTTCAGTGGCTCCAATGGGTGCTTGAAATAATGTTTTTTTTTTTTACCAATGCTGTATAAATAGTTACTTGTAATTGAACTCGTTGCATTCAAAGGGTTCTTGGAAATGCAAGTGGTGCATTGTTTGCCTCGTGTGCGGGGACAGAAGTCCCGGCACCAACTGCCATTGGCAGGACAATTACTCGAAGTGTGGGCCCTGTGCCAGCCTCGAGAGGTGTCCTGTATGCAATGTGGCCTACAATGACCTTGATCTCATCATTCAATGCGGCCACTGTGAAAGGTTTGTCACTCCTTCCTTCCTCACTCAATGCATTGTTAATCATCTAGAAACACATCCTCAAAGAATACTTTTTTTTTAATTTTAGAATTGGAATTTATTAGATAGATTTAGAGTAACACTTTATTGAATAGCATCATAGTATTCCTGCTTTGTATTTATTTTAACAAGATTTAAATATCAGGTGGATCCATGGAAATTGCGACGCAATCAAAAATGAAGATGATGCAGAATCAGCCATTGAGGCTGTTTATCACTGTCCACTCTGCAGACCAATCACAGGCCAATCTGGACCAGGCATGATTATTTATTGGCTGTTAAGAAAACATTATCATCATTTGATGAAACCACTGCAATTAGTTCTTTGGAATTATAATAATTTGAATAATGATTCTTTAAACTAATACTGTCCAGCATTTTTCAACTTCTGATAATATTACATAGAATGTACTAACATAAATATTAAAGGTAGAACTCTATATTATATTACATCAAAATAATTATTCATTAATGTTATGTCAGCAAGTGATTCATAAGTATAAATTTATCTTCATGATTTGGTTAATAATTTATTGTCTTCCAGTAATTCCCGTTGCTTCCCCTGAGAAATTTGAATCCCCATCCAAACCACCCTCTCCAATCTTGGTGCCTTCTAGAGAGTTGGGTTTGTACAATGTTTAGTAAATTGTTCTCATCGAGAGTTTCCTAAATTAATTCGGATGACCAACTGATTATGACAATAATATTATTATTTTTATTATTATTATCATCATCATCAGACCTGCCGAGAACTGCTCCGAAGACGTATTTCATCGATGGAATCTGCCTGTCCGAGGCTGGCCTGGCATTCATTCGCAAGCAGTCGATGAGATTAGGAGAGAAGAAAAGGAATCCTTCGAGGTGGAAGAGGACTCATCCCGGCCTCATCAACATGCACCTCGCTGGCATGTCCTCCGAGAGGTCGGAGGAAGACATCGACGGGTTGGATTCGAAAACCACAAACAATGCAGGTATTCCATTTAGAATAAATTTATGACGATGTTAGACTTTTGATCAGTTTGGCGATGCATTTTTGGCTTAATGATGATTTTAATGAAGATCTCGAAGATTGCAAGATGGAAGGAGGTCAGGAAGATGATCTGATGTCTCCGGGATTCGGAGATCGGGCAGGAGATGGATCGTCGGTGGCACTCGAGGAAAAGAAGAAGAGACCTCGCATGAGGATGGGAATGGGTATAGTAATTTATTTTTTTTAGAAATTATTCATGTTCAAGTGGTTATTTTTAGATTTTTTGTTTGTTAATGATCCAGGTGTCGGTGGCTTTATACCGAGGTCAAGGACAAGAGGTGGTGGGACAAATAAGTCGAGAGTTCTCAGTGGATTGCTGCCTGGTAGACTTCCAAGTGGATCTTTGGAGATGGGATTGACTGGGACAGGTTTCATTCTTAAGTCTTGACTATCATTTTGTCATAATTGCTAAGTTTTAAGCTCTGGACTAATACAGTTACCTCTTAGGCTATAGTTAAAATTTATGAAATACAGCTTATTTGATTAATAGACTACTGAATAAAATTTGTTGTTTCAGCACATTTATCTAATTTGAATTTTGATGATTTTATAACACTGTGGGTTGTCTTAAGCTATTATTTGCGATGATGCAGATGTCGAGGATCCTGGAAATATGGATGGGAAAAAAATTAAACAAAGAAGGCCAAGAAAGTTGCCAAAAAGATCCCATTTGGAAGATGCATATCCATCATATTTGCAGGTACCTATTCCATCACTTACTTTTGTCTGGTTATGACAACTATGAGTACACAACTGCTTTATAAGTGCATATATTATTTATAGTAATTACGATCATACAATAATGTCAACCAATTATTTTTTTTGCGTTTAATTTTAGGATGCCTTTTTTGGTCGTGACCTTCTCGATCAATATAAGCCCCAGATGAGACCTGAGGACATTGATCTCGCTTCCGATGAACCTCTTCCATCATTTGCCAGAACTTCTTCCTTTGATAATGATGCCCAGCTTTCAAAAGGTCGCCCTCATGTCGAACAGAACCTTCATCAGCAGAATCCGTCGACGAGACAGATGTGCGAGCAGCCACCTCAGCCCGGATGGATGGGGGATCAACAAACCTGTCCCCAGCCCCAACAAACAGGTGACTCCTCCCACCAGCAGCAGGTGCATCTTGATTCTCTTGATGTTGATTCTCTCGACAAAGATCAAGCAATGGGTTAGTAATTGATTGGATGATGTTTGTATTCAATTTGGTCACTATTTATTATTAATAATTTTAATCATAAACAGACTCTTTGGATCAACTCGAAGTGGATGACATTATCGATAAATTTGCAAACTCTTCTGGTAGGCTGTGTTCTTGTTGAATTCATTCATTTGTACATGACGTAGTATTGCTAGAGCATTACTTAACATAAATAAATTACGCAACACACTTTACCACTTGATGTCTGTTGGTTTATATTACATTATTATTTCTGGTGATAGTTTTGATATCTCTTATTTATATCCACAGAGCAAGATGTTTTAGCACAAATTGACAATGAAACATTAGAAGATATTTTGAAGAATGGACTCAATGGTGATCCCCAACAAGGCAAGATCGCCATTCACCATGTTTTTATCTATTGCGCTCTGCATGACTTGATTACAACGTAGTTGTATTTAAATTATGAGTTACTTTTGTCGATTTTTGTACAGAACATTTAGTTATTTTTTAATGTTTATCAATTTTGTCATAGAGATTATCTTGATTGCTTTACCGATCTTTCTTTTTATTTTGTCTCGATAGAATCGGATGAAAACTTGGGAATGCGTCAGAGCTCATCATTCCCGCCTTCCAAAGCTTCGAGTGCCAGCGTCTCTCCTCTTAGTCCCTCAGCAGACCTCCCTGGGTAAGCATTTAAGCATGAGTTGACATTTGCTGATGTGCATACTTTCATAAAGTCCATATTTTAATGGCCGGAAAATAACAAACGTGTTGTTTAAATATGTAAAATGATTTAAAAATGATTTACTTAGCTGTTTTAATTGATTCATCCTTCATTAAATAGGAGTCTCTTTTCTCATGGAGAAACATCAACAATGTGGTCTCAGCAACCCTTAAGAGGAAATCTACCACCTTCCCATCATCATCATCAACAACAACAACAGCAGCAGCACTTTAATCCAGAACAACAGCACAATCAGGCAGGAATGTTTGTGCAGCATCCAAATACTCAAACTTTAGACCAGCAGCAACAACAACATCATCAACAACAACAAATTACTCAGCAACAATCACATGAACCAGAAGAAGAGGAGGAGACTACCCTGGAGATGACATCTTCAGATAATCTGACCTGCAACCAACGGAACATAAAGAAATGGCAGAGCGACGAGATGCTTGGTGATTCGTCCACAATATCCCAAGTGCTCTATGCCAACATGTGCCATCCTGAACTTAAGCAACAATATCCAGGTATGAATTAGATTACTTTATCTCTCACATTCAAAAGGTTGACAATTTATTTTTAACAAGAATAAACATTTCAAAAACTTACTCCATGTTCTTTCGACACCAGAATGGAGTGAACGGGTGAAGCAAATAGCAAAGTTGTGGAGGAAGGTACCTACTGAGAATAGAGGACCATATTTGGTTAGTTGCAGATTTATAATACTTGGATATATTTAAATGAATTTTATGTGAATGTCATGTGTTTTTCTAGGCCAAAGCAAGAGCCAATCGAGCAATATACAGATCGCAAAATTCCCAGAAGGTTGGTGGATTAAATATACTTTGAATTAGATTCATAATAAATAGGGCATACTTTTTGTAAATTATTAGCATTTTAATTAATTAATGAAATTGTGCATCAAGGAGAGCAAAAAGAAACAAAGTAAAAGTGAGACAAACATTCATCAACCTGATCAGGCAGCACCAACTCCACAGCCTCAAGACATTCAAAATAGTTAGTAGTATCCATCCATGACATCATTCAGCATAATTATTTAAATTTAAAAAAAAAATTATTTTAAAGCAGCCTCTGGAGTGACCAGAGATACATCGGATCCTTATTCAGTTCCTCCTGCTACTCCGCAAACCTCTCGTTCTCCATCTGCCAGTGGTTTCTTGCATCCATCTTCTCAAGGTATGAACGTGCCTCCTGCAACCTCGATGTCGGCTGCTCTTTTCAAGCAACCGCATCCCAAAACTCCTGTGATGCAGCAGCATTATGATTCCTACCAAGCTTCAAGGCCTCCATCTCGAGATTATCACGTTCTGCACCAACATCAGAGCAGTCCCATGGAGCATTTTACAGGAAGCAATACTCCGTCCAATGAGGTTCCTCAGGGACATTTTACCAAGCATCCGTTCGCTTCTCCTTCACCCGTGTTGCACCTCGAAAGATCGGCTTCCGTTGATGTCATGAAGCACCAGCAGTATCAGTCACCAAGACACTCTCAAGAAGGTCCCTATCAAGGTGGGGATCCAATGTCCCAGATGGGTCATTCTGCATCACCAGGGGCTAACATGATATCTCCGCAGCAGTCACCTAAAATAGGAAGAAGCATGGCTGCAGCAGGCTATCAGAGATCAATTTCAGATCCCTACGGTGGAATCAGACCACCCAGCGACCCGTATAGTCAACCACCTTCTACGCCGAGACCCGAACCGTACGGCCAGATGTATGCTCCGCACGTGAGGGCCGATCATTATGCACAACCTCCAGGTACTCCGAGACCTGATCAATTCAATCAACCTCTTCACACAGGAGATGTGCATGCCTTGAGATCTAGTGCGGATCCTTTTGCACACCATCCTCGAGCCAACGTGGACCCGTACGCTCAGATGCCCATGACACCGAGACCCGTGATGCCTAATGACCCATACATACAAGCTCCGATGACTCCCAGGCCAAATATGGGAGAATTCAGTCAACAAATGATTGGAAGTGTGAGACAGGGTACAAGTCCTTTGCATCATATCAACATTAACCACACAAGGATGATGCAGCAGCAGCAACAAAACATGATGCTTCAGCAAGGTCACAATGCAGCTGCAATGCAGGGTTCAGATCAATTTCAAAACCAAACAAGACTGTTAAGACCCTCGGGACCTTGCCCCGGAGACGGTTCTGCCTTTATGGGAGCTCAGCAGAGGATGCCGGGCTACGAGCACGTGCTCCAGACGAGGTACCCGAATGTCAATCCTCACCATGTCATGAACAAAGAAGCGTACCATCAAATGTCTGCTGGAGGTCAAAAACCTGTAATGCCTGGCGAAATGTTTGTCCGTGCATCAGGAATGGCACCCATAAGGGGACCAGTAGGAGATTTTGGAGGGAGATCACGCCCGGGCTTTGAGGCTAATTATGCAGCGCATCAGAAGTTTCCCGGATCTACGGATATGTACGTAGCTCAGCAACAAGCAAGGCTACCTCATGATATTTCAATGCCCATGAGATATCCAATGAGCAAGATTCCTCAGCAGATGAACATGGAGGTACAACAACATGAACAAGAGCAGGCTTTCCTCCAGCAACAACAACATTTTCAACAGCTGCATCAAGTTCAACTTCTGCAGAAACAGCAGGTTTGCTTTTTTGCTATTTTGGTGGCATCGCTTATATCTAAATATCATTTGTCACGGTATTTGTAGGCCTCGTGTGGCCAACATTCATCTCAGGATCCAACAAATCAAAATCAGGGAGGATCACCAGGAACTAGTGCTACTGACCACCATCCGGTTGCAGATCCACCTCTTGAGAATGAGCCTCACACTTCATCCATGCAGGATTCTGAGGAGACAGAAAGCACTGCTCCAGTATGAGATTTTGTTTTGATGCTGTTACCTTTCTGTTTTTCATCCAAATTGCTAAAGTTTAATTGGATTATATTTAGGCTCCAGAAAGTGATGCCAAACCTGAAAAATCTAAACAACAACTCCGAGATCTATTGGCCAAGCAGTCGGGTCAGAAGCAAAAGAAAAAGAAAGTCGAGGAAGGTAGTTCAACCGATACTTCGGCAACGCCATCGGCAGATGGCACGCCCAGGTCGACTTCGCCACCCTCCACCACTGCAGTTAGTCAGGCTGGTCAACCTCCTGGATCATCTACTCCCCTGAAGCATTGGCCGGTCGATGCCAATTACGATGCAGCTCAGCAGCAAGGAATGAGGACGTCGAATGTTGGCGTGACACCTCTTCCCCAACAACAACTCCACCACATGCAGGCCCAGCATCAACAAGGTATTGGCATGCACCAACAGGATTTTTCTTTGAGATGGTCAGACCAACAGGCCATGCTCAGATTGTCTCACCCTTCTGGAATGCCACAAGGTTCCATTATTAATCAACGTAAGCTGAGAAGTCTGATAGATAGGATTTGGTGTGAATAATGATTTTAAAAATCTTTTATAGAGATGGACCAGTCAATGGTGACTTTTCAACCGCAACAAAATTGCTTGATGAGTGAAAACCAGAGATTTCTCGTGAGGCCCATGCCTTTCCCTTCCTCATTTCCCAGTTCATCAAACTTGCAGTTCAATGATGATCCAAATTCTTACCAGCAATATCAGGCGAATCCTGGAATCGATCCGAGACACCAACAGGTTTGGAAATCTAAAATTTGGATTGGCATGAATTTTTTATGGGTGAGTTTTAAACCAAAGTTGTGACCTGTCTTAGATGACCGAGAAGCAACATTCAATGCAACTTCAGCAGCAACAACAAGCTGGAATGAGGATGATGTTAAGGCAAGGCTTTATGCAACAACATCAACAACTGCATCCAAGAATGTTTCAACAGGTTGCTATTGTTATTTATTTGATTTGATTAGCTTGATTTACTTGATTTGCAATAACTGAATTTAGACTTTTGGTTATTTGCTTTTGACAGGTTTCTTCTTCAGATGGATCTTGGAAATTAGGATTCACTTTTCAACAGCAGCCACAACACTTGCAACAAAACCAGCAACATATGCACCAAGTCCAACAACAAATGCAACAACAATTCTTCAAAACTCCTGCTAACATGATGTCTACTTCCATGGCCTCACCTAGTCCATCTGGTCATCAGTCTGTGGAGCAATCTATGACCCCAAATAACTTTGGGATGCATCATCAGATAACTTCACTCCAACATCTTCTGAACCAAAACCAGGCAGTTCCGTCCTCACAGTCGGCACCCTCGTCCGCTCCGTCGTCGATGTTACTCGGTGGAGATTCTCCGAGCAAGATGGTGGAGGGCAACACAGATGATCAGATCGAAGATTTGCTAGGTTTTTGCTTTTATTCATACTCCAACCTAATTATATTATTTATCTATTTATGATTAATAAAATTATTTCTTTATTGTATTGTATTGTATTGTATGAATATAATGAACATAGCTATAAATTCGTCTTCACAGGCTCTGCCGATGATGGCTTCAACCTCTTGGAATATGCTGATGATGATTTGGAATGCAATGATAAAACCATATTTGATGAACATCTTGGGCTCATTCCTGCACCAACGAATTCGGGAAATGTTATGACAAGCTCCAATCAGTCTTCAGTTCCAGTGCAGCCATCTGCTCCCACAAACGAGCCTCAGACTTCGAGTTCTGCTGTGCTTCATTCATTGGACACCAGTTCAGAGAGATGCTCTGCAGAAACCAGCAAATCCAATGAATCTCTTGCTTTCAATAAACAGAAAGGAAACTCCCCTGTTGCTGGAGAAGTATCATCACCTCCTGTTGTCAGCTCAACCATTGAGGTTGCTTCTATTAAAGGATCCCCTCTTATCCAGCAGAAAAGTATTCATTCACAAGAAGACACTTCTCAGCAGAGCCAAGGTAGCTCACAAGATGTCATAGAAGAGATGGAAGGAATAGAGGAGTCTACTTCAAAGCAGACACTCACTTCCAGGAAGGAGGAGAGTTCTGCCAAGGTTGGGAAAAGATCCCCGAAAGGTGAATCGGTGGATTGTCAACTCGATGGCATCGATAATGGTTCAAGTTTGGACAATGGTTTAGAAAAAATTGTTTTCCAGTCATTTCATACTACTGTAAAGAAGGCCAAGCATTCAAATTCTATAATTAAAACATTGATAGCTCCTAGCTCCTTGAAATTTGATAAAGATGATATGGAAGTAGCAAAGTTTCTCTATGGTGTTAAAATGGGTAGCTCTCCAAATGTTAGCATGAGTTTGAGTCCAATATGTCAGCTGGATGGAGCTGCAGATGATGAGGATAAACCAAGTACAGAGCAAGGAACTGTTGGAAAAGCACCAATTTCCTCTACAATCAATGAGAGCATTGATAATGTCACCTCAAATTCTTCTGAAGTATCTAATGTTGTGCAGTCTGATGGTAAAACTCCTGAGAATTGCAAGGAAGATGGGTTGGCTCCAAAATCAACTAATGGAAATATTTCTGGCAACAATAACTATCCTACTCAAGACATATCTTGCTCATTATCATCGAGCATCCAATCAAATTTGCCCGTCTCATTGATGTCTTCGACGGAGGCGATTTCACTTCTTCCTATTAATGCAAATCAGCAATTGCATGCTCAGCCTCAAACTATGCTACAGTTGCAGCAACACGTTCAGGCTCTACAACAGAGAAGAATGCTACCTCAACAGCAACATAATTTAGATCCCAGAATAATGCAACAACAGCATCTCATGATGATGGCCAGAGCTCAGATAGGACTTCAGCAAACTGCTATGGATCAACTGAATTCTCGTCACGACTCCAAATCGCAGGATGACATACTCGCACAGTTTCGACTTCAGCAACAGCAATTGCTTCACATGCAGCAAACAAGGCAGGCAACACCCGATAGTTCTTTGCAGAGATTTTCTGTGGCTCCCCCACCTTATCAGGCTCCTCGGGCTGCTCGAGCTAGGCTTCAGGCATCACAGCTCATTCCCTCCTCCCTCTATCCCATTCCTCGCCAACAAAAGTGGGATATGTTTCAAATGGGTGGTCAGCAACAGCAGCTGCTTCAGCAGCAATTACAACAACAAATTTTCATGCAACAACAACTACAGCAGCAATTTCCAATGAACTCCATGCACTTAAATCAAGTTCAAAAAGCACAAGATTATAATTCTTCTGCAAGTACTTTGACATCAGCAGACACCTCACAATCTGCTCCTGATGTCTGTCTTCCAACATCAGGATCTCAGGGTGTTGATAAGATTGCCAACATTCAAGAAAGTCAAACAATGGACTTAGCAACAAGACAAGGACAATTTGAGACAAGCAAAAATATTTCAGCTCTTGATGCAAAGACAACTCTTGTACTAACTTCAGCGCAATCCGGTTCATCAACAGCTCCAAATATGTCAAATGAATCTACATTCTCAACCATTCTTGCATCAGCATCCTCAAATGTTGATCTAAATGTTCTAAGCTCGGTCAGCACCTCAATGGTGAATGCACTTTTGGCTCAGCAGCTTCAGACCAGACCTCAAGGTCTCGTATGCATGAGGACAGGTATGCCCATGACCGAACTCAGACACCAACCACCGATCAAGGATACACAGCAACGATTGAATCACTTGATGGGCCAATCGAACATTTCTCTTCCGGGAAGACCGTATCTTGCTCCAGGAAGTCTCGTCGCCCCACGCATGATGCCGATCTCGTCGGGTCTGTGCATGCCTCGAATCACTAGGCCTCTCACGCAATTCAATCCGATGTCTGCCGCAGCGTATCAGCAGCAGTTCAGTCAAGGAGGTAGGGTCATCACTTCCCTTATCAACATGCCCGGACAACTCCCATCTCAGTCCATTCTTTCCCCAAAATTCTTTGAGACTCCTGAAGGTCAAATAGGTCAGAGACCACCTTCCAAACATGGTGATCAGCCCCTGCTTCTGGAGGATTTGCTTGAAGAGGCAAAGCAAGAGCAAAGAAGAAAACAAGCTGAACAACAGCAATCTTCCTCGGCAGATGCAATTAACGCGCAAGCGACTCCAGCATCGACCCTTCCCATTCAAAACCCTTCTCATCTTCCTCTCTTGAACGATGCTGATTTTGAAAAAGGGAAAGCCGATAACCCAAATTTGCAGGACTCGGATCAACAGGCTGCTCTTAACAGATCGCACTTGTTGGCTCAGCAGCAACAACTACTTCAGCAACAACATCAAGGCATTCATGCTCAACAAGATACAGATTTAAACTGGCAAGGTGGTACGCCAATGGACAACATGAATCCATCTGCCGTAGGTGGACCGGCTTTTGCTGTCCGACCTCCAAACTTGGCCTTGCCAGTGCGGATGACTTCTCCTTTTGTCATGTCTCCACAGGCCTTTTTTGACCCTTCGTCTCTTCAGATGCCAGGATCAGGACCTGTGCCAGACGTTCTCATGCCACCTCCTCCGCAGAGGCCACCCGATCCCCCTAGTGGTGAGTGGTTTGAGATATTTCTTTGTTGAATCTTAGATCAGTTATGTGTCTTGGAGTTTCATCTGTCAGAATAGTTTGGCTTTATAAGTTTTAGGTTGCGGATTCGCCACATTTAGAATCAATCATGTCACAAAAACGCTCAAAAAATTATTTTGTCAGTGCAATAATTGCAAAAGTGTTGTAATAATCCTTTCTTCCTTCTTTACACGTTCCTTCCCCTCTTGAAGATTGTTCAACAGAAGAAGACAAATTGGTACAGAAAAAATATGAAGAATGGTTGGTTCACAATGAGCAATGGTTGACCATCCAGGTTCAGTCATTCAGTGATCAGGTGGCCAAGTTCAGGAAGACAAAGAAGGCTCTCACAGCAAAACAGAGAGTGGTCAGTTTACTAAGTTTTTCTTTAAACTGGAAAAACCAAGCACTCTGTTCCATTAAAATTCTAGGCTCGCAAGAATGGCAATGAGTTGAATGAAGGAGATGCTCAGAACTTAGAAGAGACCTCAAAGGAGCAGAGCCGTCTCCAGAAGCAGCTGGATCAACTCAGAAAGCAACACAGAACTCACAAAACAACAATACAAGAATATAAGGCCAAGCATCAACCTATTGTAGGTGTTTGTGAATACCCCCAAACTCAAAGAATTGTTACGCCATTTGATGTAAAGAACTTTTTACTGAGATTTGTAATTATTTCACTCTTCAGACTTCCATGTTGCCTCCGCCACCTCAGGATGATCAACAGAGTGCTCCTTCAACATCTGACCAAACTCTGAGGACGCCTGCTTCCACTCCGACAGCCAGACTGCCCCCTGCTGCCAGACAAGAGTATGACCAGTACGTTCAGGGAAGACTCAAACAGATGCATCCGCAGGGTACTTTGGCAGCAGTCAGAACCACCCTTCTGCAAGGGGTTTGTATTCACAAGCGAAATCATTGGTTTTTCAGTGTTATCAGAGGCAGCTCTTTATGGTATTTTAGGATGACAACAATCCCTTCAGTGAGAGTTATCAACAAAGGGAGAAGTTGAGAATGCAAGCAGAACAACAGAGAAACATGGCTTCTTTGGAAAACTTGGGGTCCTCACAGAACATAGGTAATATAAATAATATAAATCTCACTCAATTTGCGTACTCAAGGTTTCGTATTATTGTTCATTGATTTCAGAAATATGAGCCAAATAAAAGGATCTGTTTTAGGTATAATAATCATGATTTACGATAAATTATTATTTCAGACACCGTACAGTTTCCAGGTGGTGGTAGTGATCAACAATTTCCTGTGGGGATGGGGCCCTCTCCACAACCCCCTGGGATGAGGCCACCTTTCATCAACTATCCACAGCAACAAGCCCCTGTTAATTCCCTACAATTTGTGGGGTCAACAGGTGCTAGATTTGGTACATAAAGTTATTTGTTCTGAGATGCAAATGTTTTAATGTCTATGTCAATGCTTTGTCCAGGCATGAAATATCCTGTGTTTCCAAATGTTGATACTTCGGGCATTACCCAGCAACATGGCAGCCTTCCAGCAGATGCTTTTCAGACTGTTGGGTTGAGATTGTTAACTCCTGGGGTTTCCAGTGAGGTCCCAGCATTCCATTCTGCTCAGCAAAGTAAAATATGCAGTTTTATTTGCAAATCTTGTGAGAATTGAACTTATCAATTTTATACAAATTATGTTTTCGTATAAGAAAGCAATAAAATAGTTTCCTATTGTGAAAGACTGCAGAATTTTATGAGAATGTCGGTCTGATGTCATTTGAACATCCAGGTAGTCTTGAATCAGAACCGACAAACTTGGACGAGAAGCCAAAAAAGAAACGTAAACATAGAAAATCTATTTTAGAGAAGGATGAGACAATGCCACTGTTGAGATCGAATCTTCATTCTGATATGGAGAAATCGCATTTCATGTCTGCAGGTAGAAAGAGCATGCTCGCTTAAGACTCATCATTGGAAATCATTTTTAAGGGATTTCCCCACACCCTGTAACAACTAACATTGAGAAATTAATAGCATGTCTTACATGTTTAGGCAAATAAGGGCTGTATGTCTGCACTTACAGCCATTTGAGCTTACACCATCTAACTCATTATTTCCTTAGATCTTGCTCACAATATTTAGCTTTTTGACCAAATTGTTGAGTTACATATCTGACCATTGTTGAAACTTCCTTCTCTGGTACATTTGAATGTTAGACTATAATAGAGGAACAGACTAAACTTAATGTTAATTCATTTCTAATTTCATGAATAATCTGTCTTTACACAGGCACGATAAATAGAGCTCCACTTCAGTCAGACAACAACATGGATCAGCAAATGATGATGATGATGATGATGAAAAACAATTTCTCTCCTAATGTCATGCAGCCCACTGATGCTTGTGCCAACGCACCACCAGAGTCTCAACAGAGACTTCTTCAGCAAGTGCAACATCAGACTCGCATCAATCAGTTTCAGTTTGCAACAGGTTTTTCATGATGCTGCAATGCTTCTTCTAAATTTATAACATATAAATGCATACGTTTTTTTTTCTGAATTAACTTGTTTAACTCTTACTTTGGACACACTTGTGTGTAATTGTGTATTTGGATGTGTTGTTTTTTTGTTTTTGAGCTATCAGTTACTTTGGTAACATAACTTAATTTTGTTTCAAAAAAGATTCTTCAACCATTGATGATGCCACGAACAAGATGGTGTCGGTGCAGGATGCCATACTGAGAAAGCTTTTGGATTCGAACAAACTTAACGCTTCCAACAATTCATCTGCACCTGCGTCATCTTCCAAAATGAGTGAAGTGAGTCACAGGCACATTGATTTCATTTCATGTCTTCTACCGCTGTCACATTTTTATCGCTAGGACGAGGAAGAACCGGTAAGTCTGACACCCGAGCAGCAGAGGACTTTGGCCATGATTGAAAGTATGCCACTCACCATAGAGACCAATAAGGATGAATCCTCCAAAAAGCCACATAGTGGAAAAGGTGAGTCTACGATGGAGTTTAATCAAATGCGCTTCTGTTTTATAGCTCCCGCATTCGTTGCCTCTTTCAGATGGCGAAGCTACGGTCGGACTCTCTGCAGGCGATGCACAGCTTCAGCAACTCATCAAAGCTAATAGCAAGTCTAGACATCGCAGGTCGCCAAAGCAGGACATTCCTTTGGTGCCCGGCAACATTCCGATGCAAGCGGTCGAGGCTCCGGGGGCTAAGAAGAGGCAGAAAAAATCAACTCAGCAGATGTTCACCCCGCAGCAAATGAACCAACAACAACTATTACATCAGCAGATCATGCAACAGCAACTTTTCCAACAGCAGCATCAACAATTGCAGCACGGTCAGCACCTTCTACGACAATTGGACAGGCCTGGGAATCCTCCTGTAGATGTAAGTGGAGTTGTAGGAAGAATAATAGAAATCACAATTTGCTTATAAGAATTGTCTTTCATAACATGCATCAACCTATTTGAAATGCGTAGCACTTCTTTTTAAATCTGACATTTTATATTGAAACCATTGATGTCATAGAAAAAGAACTTGAGACAATGTAAAAAATGTGAATTGATATATTCACTTCGACCTCACCGTATGCAGGCAAAGACACGAATCGATCATGCAAATCTCATCGAACAGTTGATCAGAACTCTGCAACTCCAACCCCCTGTTCTGCTGAAGGAGCCTGAAGTTGCTATTAATAGTAATCAGTTCCTTCACCCGAATCTCAGACCAGGTGAGGTGTTTGGCTAATGTCAATGCTAGTAACATTTTATTTATTATAAAAGCAACATGACTGAGATTGCTAATCCATCGACCCCAGGTCCCCATGGAAACGATGCCGATGTTCAGATGTGTGGTTCGTTTGGTTCTCTGCACTCGGTTGGCATTCCGACGTTGGATTATTATTCTGTTCAGCGATTTGTTCTTCCAATGTGGCTCGACAAGCCGGTCATCTCGGCCGAGTCTCGAGATTCAGAGGCAAACCGTTCTGCATTCGGGCACGGGGAATCTTCTACGATATCTTCCTCGTCGCACGGTCAGCCGGGTTACTGTGATTTGAAATCACTTTAGAGCTAGAAGGCATTATTGGCTTTATTACTTTGGTCCATCTATTAAGAACTATATGTTACTTATAAAAAATATAAATTAAACATGTATGAAATGTGCTCATTAATATTGAAATTTATATATACTTATAATGAAAATTTATTAAACATAAGGTACGCCGGTCGAAGATATCACTCCGCACGTCATCACCATCATTCCTACTGCAACGTCTCCTGTTGCTACGACTACCCCTGCACCGTCAACAACGACTTGTTCCACTTCTAGCAAGCTGCAAATGGTGACCAGCATCTTGAACAAAAACATGCAGCCCATCACATCTAAACTCCCTCTACCACCACTCATTGAACCTCTTCATGATTCCAATGATAGGTGATTTTTATGAATGTACTGCTTGATTTCACTTTATAAGGAGTTCCATCGTTTAGTAAAACAAAAGTACAAATTCAATTTATGTAGCACTTTCTATGTAAATGCAGTTTTAAGAAACATCTAATAATTTGATTTTTGAAATTGATCCGCACATCAGCAGCCCAATGTCCATGGTGTCGTCGTCATCCCCCGAACCGAGCATCGAAGATCATCCGGAGACTTCGGCCTTCGTGTCGACGAATGATCTTCTGCTCCTTCCGGATCTTAAAGTACCTCCTAAGGAAATTGTCCAAGATGAAGCCATTCGTTTCACTCCTGCGTGCCATGAACAGGGTACAGTAGACTTCATTCATTCATCCAATCAAGGATTTACATTGCCAGCGTTGTTTATGTTTTATCTTTTTGATAAGCAGAACTAGACAGATTCTTGTGTCTACAGGTTATGACTTTGTATGAAGTATTTATTTTTGTAATTTGTTCACAGAAGCATCTCAGTTGATGGAGGTTGTTGAAGTGAAAAGAGAACTACAACAGGAGGAGGTGGTTGCAATAAGATTCTGCTCGAATGCACTCTTTCATGGCTTTAACATTTAACATGCGTTCGATGTTTCCAGATGTCCGTAGACTCCGCAGCCAAGATAGAGGTGGAAGTAAAACCTCCGTTAGTACCCGACGTTCGGGATGACCATCACGCTTGTTCCGAATCATCACGAAGGTCCCCCAAGTCAGCTGATCACGTAAGGATCAGTGCCAATAAATTGTTCAATTGCTATTAAAATTCATTTAAAGATGATATATTTATATGTGTGTTTGAACAACTGATGGAGTGTTGCTTAATATTGGTTAGAAGATATTTAAACCATGATGTTTGATCTCTCGGTGTCTTGTGATGATCATGGTGAAAGAGTCCTAATGTCAGATGTTTTTTTATTTCAAGGTGTCTGTCATGCTGACACTATCAGTCAGCTCTGCAGAGAACATAAACGGAGTGATAGCTGCGATAGCTAATCTCCTGAAAATAGCAGTCCCTCCGACGTATGAGATCACAAGGAGCCCTTCACCAAACTCGGACACCAGCAAGATGCCCTGGATCTCCAACTCAAGACGTACAAATAACATTTTTTAATAATCATTTTTTTAAATCTATTTTAAACCTTAATAGATTGTTTATTATTTGTCATTTTTAAAATGTTAAGAAAGAAACTTTCATATTTTGTATGCCTTTAAGATCGTGAAACGGCCGTAAACATCCAATCGCTGATGAGGACAAAGACCCACTTCTGCAAAAATTGTGATGGGATCATCATCGGACCTGGAGTTAGGAAACCCAAGTCGGATTTGTTTCTTCAAGCTCCGGAAGGTGGAAATGAGGTCGGTCTGATGATAATTAAGCAATCACTTCATCGTGATGATGTCACTGGTTATCATTATGTACTCACTATTTTCACAGACTGACAAGGATGATTTTACATTCTGTGGAACTGCCTGTTGCCTTCACTTTTCCTCCACGTGTAGAGATCTGGCATTGGGAAATGCCATGAAAGACAAACTTTTAAAAACCTTCGCTTCCTCCCTGCCTACCTCGTCGTCTCCTTTGACGTCGCAAGTGGAGATGAAGCATTCTTTGGCAGGAGTTTACGACGCCAAGTTGTCCGTCATTTATTCGTCCACTTCCATCATTCCATCCACGTCGAGTTCTGCATTTTCTGTCGTCCAACCAAAGCTAGAGGGCGTCGACGATTATCCCATGGAAACGTCCACTGCACACCCCGGTTCGTACAGGGGGCAAGGTACTTTCACTCCTCTATCTTCATCATCGTCGTCGCCAATCATAAGCGCTGCTGACTATGGTTCCAAGCTAAGCCAGGCCAGGAAGTTTGGCATGAGAGTTCTAAAGCACAAAGCAGGGGGCGATGTCACTGGAGGTCTTTTCAAAGTCAGTTGATGATGATGATGATGATGATGATGATGACGACGACGATGATGATGGTGATGATGGTGATGTGGAGAATATCTTATCATTATTATTTTATTGCAGGTGTTGTTCATTATGCTTAAAAACATTAAATCAATGTTGCTTGACTTGATGACATTTTTAATCACTTTAATTTCTGAATTTTAACTTCTAGAACAAGAGAATGAAGTATGATAGCAGGATTCAGAGGTGGAAAAACTTCCTTGTCAAGTCTGAGAAGGTTCAGAAGCTCAGCAGTGAGAAGGAGATTACGGAGGTACACAAGAGTGTTAATGTTGTTGCACAGTCATCATGGTTATACACCAAGGACCATGTGACACATTTGCACGTAAAGGAAATTGAATGTCAGCATGCCTTAGACATACAAAATTTTTATTTTAAAGATCATGGAAAAACAGGGCTCCATAATAAGAGTGAAAGCAAAACTTCCCGACGGAAGGTCCTGCATTCTCTGCAAGAGCTCGGGTGATGCCGACACCAATGGACCTGGAAGGTATTTTTGAAGTTGATCATTATTTTATATGGATAGATGGACGCCTTTTATTTAGTATAAGATTGTTGCTGTTCATTAATATTGATGATGATTATGATAATTATAATATTGATTAATGATAATAATAAAAATAGTTAATTTATATGGCTCTATGCACTTGCCTTGAGAGGTATGCCTATTATCATTTAGATAAACAACTTTGTGCCCCTTTCGTGATCTCAGCATTCAACTTTATGTTATTTAACACTTTATTGCTTTAGTAGATAAAGTTTTTCTAAATTTATCATTTAAAACTCTTTAAACTTTTATCTGATTTTTTGTGATGACATTTGATGATGATGCTGGCTCATTTTTTACTATGAAAATGTTTTTCGAAGACTTCTTCTCCTGAATGCGGACAAATGGGTGCACCTCAACTGCGCCCTGTGGTCCTACGAGGTGTACGAGACCATGAACGGAGCGCTGGTGAACGTGGACCACGCTTGCAGGAGGGGCATGCCAAAGAAATGCGTCGTCTGCAACACGATGGGAGCAACCATCACTTGCTTCCAGCCACGCTGTTCAAACCAGTACCACCTCGATTGTGCAATTAAAGACAAAGCGATGTTCTATCAAGACAAGGTTTTTTTTAATTTACGACGTTGAATACAATGATGATTAAGTAATAGGATGGTGATAATTAGATGTCATTATGATGCAATGATCTTGATTTAATGCTTCTCCGAGTTAATTACCATGTCGGGTATCCAATGTAAGTATTTGATTCCATTCAGACAATCATCTGCCACCAACATGCAAACAGGGCCGACACCTCAAACGTCCTTTCCTCTCTTTCCGTCTTCAGACGAGTTTACGTCAACAGGGATGAAGATAAACAAGTTGCCAAGTTTGTCTTCTCTTATTTGTTTGCAGGCATATACTTATCAGTTTGTCTTTCAAACTCAATCTTATTAAGTGAATGTCCTGTTAGTTGCGATTGCGTAACTTTGTTGTTTCGTTATGAGCCACGATCGTTAAAGGTTAATTGCTAATTTGTTCCTTCAGAATGATGCAGCATGAGGACAGAAAGTGCATGTTGAGGGTCGGAAGCCTCATAATTCACAACATGGGTCAACTTCTGCTCCATCAAATACAGAGCGGCGCCTTCAACAATCACGATTACATTTTCCCCGTCGGTTCACGTTACATTGCAAATGTTTGCTGTGACTTATTTACATTAAATAAACAAATGCACATAAAATGTTATTTGGTTCCACAATGACACTTTGCCTTCTTCATCTTCGTCTTCTTC
Source organism: Whitmania pigra (assembly GCA_021613335.1). Taxonomy (NCBI): domain Eukaryota; kingdom Metazoa; phylum Annelida; class Clitellata; order Hirudinida; family Haemopidae; genus Whitmania; species Whitmania pigra. The sequence continues at coordinate 681,478 of JAJTWR010000231.1, read as the reverse complement.
ATCTTCGTCTTCTTCATTTTAGGTTGGCTACAAGAGCTCCAGATTTTACTGGAGCTGCAGGCAGATGAATAAGAGGTGCAGATACATTTGCAAGATTGAGGACAAGGAAGGCATGCCAGAGTTCTCAGTGACGGTGTTCGAGAAGGGATTTGAACAGCTTATTTTCAAGTCGACTACTTGCAAAGGTGAAGAAATATATAGAGTTACCTCCACATAAATCTTGGCATTAAACCTATTGCTATTATTCTTAGGCTTTAGTTGTGCATTCTTAAATTCCTTGCACGTACACGATTTTATAGGTGCATGGTTAAACATTTTGGAGCCTCTCGAGAAGATGAGGAGAGATAACGACCTGGTCAAGAACTTTCCTTCTTATTTATCTGGAGAAGATCTCTTCGGTCTGACTGAGCCCTCCATTTTAAAGCTCATTGAATCGGTGGGTCTACCCTATTTATGTTTGCAATTTTCTAAATGTCCTTAATTTAATTAATTAATGGTTATATCATATAACCTTTTTTTGTTTTTAACTATACAGTTTCACTCATTTTTTAGAAGACTTCTATTAATGCTGGTCACTAAATATGCCTATTAAATATGCTATGTCTTTTTTGTCATTTAGCTGCCAGGCATAGAGCTGTTATCTGGTTACAACTTCAAGTATGGAAGGACTCCGTTATATAAGTTGCCCCTTGCTGTCAATCCTTCTGGTTGTGCCAGGACCGAGCCAAAGTTGAGAACTCATTTTAAAAGGTTGTTTATTTATTAAAATAACATAAAAATTATAACATTTGAAAATAATGGTTTAGTTTTCAAAAGTAGTTTAATGATCTATGTTTAAAATTTGCACATAAAATAGAATATATGCTTTTATGTGACTAAAAATAATCATGTTGCCATTGTTAAAATGATTTGCATTTTTTCCTGGGTGGGACATCAGGTTTGCACCATTAACTCTGTGTTCCTCCAGGCCGCAGACGCTGCACAGCGGAAGCAGTTCCCGAAGTCTCCCGACAACTGTCAGCCTCGTTCGGTCGGGCGACAACAGTTCTCCGTACCTGAAGCAGTTTGTGCATTCAAAGACACAGCAGTACAGAAGATTAAAAAACGAATGGAGGACAAATGTTTATCTCAGAAGATCTAATATTCAGGTGTGTTGTCGCTGATGTCACCTCACTTTCATCAGCTTATCTGTGGAAGAAGATTGTTCATGATGAATGAGGCCAACATTGATATTAATATCATAATATAATAATAATGGTCCATGAGTAGGATTTATAATTATTTAGCATTACTTTGAAATAGTGATTGTAGATTACTATCAAGAAAATTGACAGAAGTTGATGATAACTAAATCACAAGATATACTGCTGGTCTTGTGACTTCATTTGGCAATCATTTTTCTAACAGGGGCTTGGGTTGTTTGCTGCTCGAGAGCTGGAAAAACACACCATGGTCATCGAGTACATTGGTGAATTGATCAGGACCGAAGTTTCAGAGAATAGGGAAAAAATCTACAACAAGAATGTGAGTCAAATAATGTTCTGCTTCGAATTTTTATATCTGAGCTTGATGCAGTTAAAATGTAATCGTTGAACAACATTTAGAATCGTGGTGTCTACATGTTCCGAATCAACGAAACCAACTATGTGGTCGATGCGACGATGTGTGGAGGACCGGCTCGCTACATTAATCACTCCTGCAATCCGAACTGCGTAGCCGAACTAGTGCCCTTCGAGAAGGAGAAAGATCACAAAATTATCATCATAACCAAGAGGAAAATTGCCCAAGGAGAGGAGGTCAGCTTAGATTATTTTCATTCATCTCGACGAACGTCTCGGTTTTAAATTCTTTCTTGTTCGATTTCGACCAGCTCTGCTATGACTACAAGTTCGACGTTGAGGACGATCAGCACAAGATCCCATGCCTCTGTGGTGCCCCAAACTGTAGGAAATGGATGAATTGATGAATAAATGAATAAATGAATAATCATTTGCACATAATGAAGCGACCCACGATTTACAAGTGGTATCATGTTCTCTCGATAAACAGTCTTGTACATGTTCGTCATTGGTGCTGGCATTCTTATTACTTTGTAATATTTTATGTCAAGATGGAAATGTATCATTGGTCTTAATACTTCGCTGCATCGAAGCCATCCATCTTGCACAGACTATGCAATCGAATGTAAATAGCCAAACACCAATTCTTTCTGAACTTTCAAAAGTAAATTCAAGTTGATTTATTCTCGTGCCCCTTCTTCGGGCTTTTTTTTTGTACCAAAGTGTGGATTTATTTTCGAATCATGTTGCATCGGAATTCTTATGATTATTTTTGTTTTTTATGAGTCAAACTCCACAGGACTGAGTCGAATGCCGAATTTTGTAAATTATCCTGTCTTAATGGTGGGACTTTATTGACCCTGATTGGCATGGAAAAATCTACCTAAAGGATATTTTGAAGATCTTTCTCCATAAGCCTCTTGCAACATGATGGAACTGAGGATTGTTGATTTTAGTCAATTTTATTTCACTTTTACTTGAATGTAAAATCATGTTCTGATTTGGCATCTGGAATCAATAATTTGCCATTCATCTTGTTGTGTGCATTCACTTCCGGTAAACTAGAAGCAATTGTTTTAAGTTGGGACTGAACTGGACCCATGAAACAAGTTAAGTTTGACTTAGATGGCCAGCAGGTAATGTCTGAGTAGTTGCAGAGCTGTAATGGATAAGATGGAGAAGGAGACTTCTGACTTAACCAGGAGCAAGCATAACGATTTCTTGGAACAAAGTAAACTTTACATTGTAAAGGATAAATGAATGAATTGAAACAAAAGCATCTTTTCCAAGGCCAGTTTATTTAAAACACAAATTACATTTAAAACAACCAAAAATAAGCGTAGAATAATTGGTTATGGGCCCAAAGAGGACTGATTGAAGTCTAACTAATGGTAAGCCTTAAAATGGAATGAGGTGAGGAGTGACATGATCAACAATCATCAATCTTATTTGATTGGCTCAATAAACTAACGTCCATTAAATCAGCTAAATTATGAGCTGTGAGAACAACAACGGAAGGTCAAATGTTGCTGTTTCAAATAATTGACAGTCTACAACTATAATCCATGATTTCAATGCAGGAATAAGCCTCATAGTCACAAAATTAGAAATAATAATATTAATAGTTTAGTAATGATTGCGCAACATTCGACCATACTCACAAAGTGCAAAAAGTGAAGACTGACACAACACTGTTGGAATATATCAGACTGAATCAACAAAAGAAATTTAAAAATTGGTCCCAAGCAAATTGTAAATGTTAGAATCCTAAATCCAAAGCACCACTTATTCAACTTGCAAAGTCACATGTTACAAGATAGGGTCCAAGATGGCAAAATGCCATCAACAAGGCATCTTTAATAGGCACAGTAGATTGAAATTATTGTAATCCAAAGACAAAGCAGATATTTTATTCTTAATCGACTGGTTGAACCGGAAGGTTTTCTATGACAGCCCTCATGAAAGAGGCTGCTGCCAAGGCTGCATAAGGTTGCCAGACAACATTCTTCGTACCGTCGTAATAGTCACTCACTCCTCTGATGAGGATGAAGCTTTCCTTCCTGTTTCCAACAATTGATTCCAATACCTGCAAGATGCATTCGTAATGCTTACACGTGCATTAACAAAACAAAAGACGGCCAACATAATTACTTAAATCCAGAACTATTATATAGAAACTATTAGTATGGTACTGTTACACATACTAATATTGTTGTATCAATATAATAACAACAAGAAATAATAACAATAATAATAATAATAACAATAATAAATTAAACAGTCAGTGTGGTAACAGTCATCCAAAGCCTCACTTGGTCAAACTCTGTGTCCACACCAATGCATTGATGTCTGGCTGTAAACTCCATTCTTATCTGATCTTCCTTAACTATTGGCTTGCCAGAAGCAATGCAACCAAGTCTAAGTTTTGGCATTCCCGGTCTGTTGGTTTCTGCAGCATCATCAGGACAAGGTGGATGACCAACCTCAATGACATCATTGCCTGAGAATGATAAGATAGCTTTGATATATGCTTCAAATGAATGCCTTCATTTAAAGATAAGACCCTCACCTCCAATGTTCATAAACAGCCTATCCGTCTCGGGGCGTGGCCTCTCAAAGGTCACCTGTTGACCTTGAAGAAGAGACTGGCCTTGCTCCAAGTAAGACTCCCAAGGCTGGAAGGATGGATCAGCCTGCAAGAGAAAAGCAATTGAAATACTTGAATGTATGGTGAGATATTACACTGGCAAACCTGGTGTTTGTCATAGAGCTTTTCTGCTATGTTTCTCATGGTCTCATCCTGTGGTGCCCAACTTTTAAGGGCATACTGTACATGGCCTTTCTCAACGTCGTGCACGATTTTATCACAGTATATGTATACCTGCACAATTTCAAGTTATTATTTGTTTTTAAGTATTTAATCATGCCGAGTGTGAAAAAATATTTTTGAAGCAAATCTCAGTTGATCTTACTTGTCCCTTTTTGTTGGGCATGGACACAATGACATCTCCGAGCCTGACGTGGTTGTAATAGTCTGTGTAGTGTGGTACTCCTCCACACACTCCAACAAGTAGAACATAATCAACGTCTCCAAATGTGCCTGAATTGGAAGTTAAATCCTTCAGTACATACTTTACAAGAATTTCTTTTTAAGGTCTAAATAGTCTTTGTATCGGCAAAGTGATGCACGTTCATCATTCAACAAAAGATACTCAACTCCGTATCAATACTCACCCAGAAGTCTTGTGGTGGTGTTTCCAGATGAAATCTGAGCTGCCATCTGTCTGCCAATTTGAGGGAGTTTCGTGGAAACAACTCTGTGGTGTCCAATAGTTCCAATGGTGTACACATTCGATTCTCCTGAAATCATAAAAGCAGTACATTCGTTAAGTGAAGCTTACTGATTTCTACATTAAGTTAAATTATGCACTGCTCAAATTTGAATGAGTAAACAATGATTAAACATGTCAGAATAGTTTAGATAACATGTCAAAAAACAGGTGTGCATAAACTAAACAACTTAATTAACAAGAGCTCTGTAATTTGTGTTACATCTTGTTTTTAAGAATTATAAAGATGCATAGTTTCATGTTTTTATGAATATTTGTAAGACAATCATGCATAGAATGTTGTCATCAACTTTACACAAATGCAGTAGCACATCTTGAAAATGTTGAGACTTAACTGATGAATGATTTACAATGATTTATAAGTGCAACTCCACTTGTGAGGCAAATAAAGAAATAGGAGTTAAACATAGTAATAATAGATACTGACCCTCAGTCTTGTATCTCACAAATGTTGTCTTGTCCTCCATCATTGCATCAACAGCCAGCTTTTCGTAATATTTTGAAGTTATAATAGCCACAGTTGGCTTGTTTCCTTGGGTTTGAACTGGCATCGACTTGACTATCTGAACCTCTGAAGTTGGACGGATACAACGATAAGTCTTTTGTGTCAAATTTTAAATTTCGTTGGATTAATCGTACATATGATGATAACAGGATGATGAAAATGTTTAATATAATCTTTTCTTTTTATATTAATCTTATTACTATCATCGGGAATGCTAGTGCTTCTACTCCAAAACTTTTACCCACTTAAAAAAATTAACATAATTGAACAAGCCAACCTTAAGTGATGTTTAACTGAAAATAAAGCATAAAATAATAGCATATATCCTGCTTAAGAACGACGTGTGTCTTGGTATAACAACACCACATTATGGCAAGGAACACAACATCACCTGCTGTCTCATCCAAGACCTTCCTGACCCACTTTCCAGGTTCCAACTCTCTGATCAAATTCTTCCCTGACAGTATCCTCAACTGTTCTTGTATTGTTCGAGAGTCTGTGTTCAACAGCCTGTGAAGGTGATTGCAATGATGATAGTTGACAACATTTAGCAAATACAACAATTAATAATAGATCATACTGTGCCAAATCATCTGTGGGCAGAATGTTGGGGTAAGCAGACTCCAAGGTCAACAGCAGCTGCTCTTGAACCACCAGTTCTCTTGGCTTCTTTGACTCCATTTTTAATTCTGATGACGCAAAAAAAATATTTTCATTATTGTACGTCAATCCGTGCTTGTCCATAATCACTTTTGAATAATTGTCTCATTAAAAACATCCATTTGCACAACATTAAGCGTATTTATAATCAAAAGAATCCATGTCTAAGAAGCACTTAAATGATGATCAAAAGTAATTTTGCACATGCAGCACATGATCTAATAACATCATTATCATCAGACATCAAGGATTTAAACCCTGTCTTAATCAAACCTTCATCATTGGGGTTTTGAGCTTCCACCTCATCGAGTTGACTCATGTCGACATCAATTCTCTTTATTTTCATGTATTGTGGAACCTGCAATTGCTTCATCACCTTCTTGATGAAGCCCACGTAATCTGCAAAAAGCATGATGTTTTAAAATCATCTTAAATCTGGATTATCTGAGATTTCATGGAAGAAGGTAGGAGATGGCATTTCAACAAGTCTTATTGACCTCTGATAAAGTATGTTAGTGATCTATGTTGCTTCTAAAATCTCAAATTACATTGGGCAAGACACTGGAGAACCAGAAGTTCTCAAATGTCTGAAATATCAAGCCACTGCTCGATGACTCATACCAAGCTACTTCAGTAAGAATGCATTTATTAAATGCAAAGACAATGTCAGAATAAAAACTTATGAATCACAGCAATGGATAAGCATGTCATGAGGATAATTCAATACAGAATTGTAGATCAATTGTAGATTGAACAGAATTTGAAAGAACCTCTAGGAAAGGTTTCAGGTCTGATGAGTTCCTTGAAGAACTCATAAGCCACGCTGACTTTCTCCAGGTAATCGGTGTCTTCTCGGAACCAGAACTTCAAAATTCTACTTTCCTGCATCACAAATAAATCCATTTTATAGCTTCAAATGCATGGTTCCTATGACTTGTCAACAGTACAATAAAAATATGGACAAACTATTTGTTTAATTTTTAGTTAACACCTTAACTTTACTCATACATTTTATCATGAACAATATTAATAATTAACAATAGTTATATCACAATATGTTGGTAATCAAAAGTTCAAAATGTAGTTGAGCTTCTAACATAATCACATAATCAGTTATGACAAGCACTTTATTTTTAATATGAAAAATTTTTATTTGACATCATCTCTTCGCAAACTCAGCGACGTAGTTTAATTTGTCTGGCATACAAAATCATTATTTAATGCTATGATTATTTCATAAACCACATAACCTTTGTTAGGTGTAATGCAGAATGCAGTGATTATGTTGAGAAACATTTTAATTATGGAATTAACAAGGTAGGTCCTGTTGGTATTGAGGCAATTAAGCTGATAGAGACCTCCCTCCCTAAGATGAGCCATAATTATAAATGTACTGCTAAGAAAAATTACTCATTTCTTGGATCTAATTGGATAAGAAACCAAAAGATCCTTCAAACAATGCCATTAATTCGATAAATATTTTGCTTACTCAAATATCTCAAATGTCATTTCATAAGGTAAATGACATTTAAAAAATAATTTGATGACAAGAAATAAGTAAATGTTCAATTGATACCATTCATTCAAGTTATCAAGAAATAATTGTATTTGAGATTTTTTAAGTCAGAGAAGCTGTAAGCTGCCTCAGGAGAGTGATTAGTTTTGATTCACACAAATAATAAATAAAATTCGACAAATGATAAAAAATATCGTAGAAAATTCATTAAGATAATGAACTGCACCTAAAAGATGGAAATGCCAAAAGACAAATAGATGACTCATATTTTCTAATATTGTTTAATAAGACTAAGTCATCAGATAATCCTAATTCAATCATATGATTAAGGTTCCACTGACCGGTACATTCTTTCCTGTTTTCCTATCTACAAGGAAACATTTAAATTCCAACTGTAGGTGAAAAGGCGCTGACGAATCAGGAAGATCTGTGAAACATAATATGAAACACAAACATCAATTGTTAAAAGTGTAGCAATACCAAATAAGTTTCAACCAAAAAGTTATTTTAATTAAATTATTTTGACATTTAACACCATAACCACATATATCCTGGAAGAAACTGTTGACTCGCCATCAAGATAAAATCTCTTTGAAAGTTATACGATCACAAATTCAGAACAATTTCTAAATTGAACATTGCATGTATGATAATCACTATCAGATTGGGTAGTGCAAAATTATGCTTCAAAAAATAACAAACTATTAATGGCAAAAAAACTAAATGGGAACCATACCAATTCTAACTGTTAATCAAATAATTAGGCAATTAGATTTTTAGTTTTGGTAAGGTGAAATCTTCAAACAAACCAACATTTTACATCTTATAAGTTTGAGACATGAGAAAAAGTAGCATTCAAAAATAATTAAAGTGGCTTAGAAAATAACCAGAAGCCTGTTTGTTGATCACAAGTCCAGCGTGTTGTCCACCGGCTTTGTGAGCAACTAAGTTATCATCAACTTGAGTGTTTTTCTTTTTTTCGATTCTAATGCTGGTGGTTTTGCCCCTCTTGCTTGGAGTCATAACAATTTCTGAAATTAAAGTTCAAACAATCATTTTTGACCGGCCGACACAGCGATCGGGCATGCTCATAAAAATTTAAAATTCGGTAAACATTAAGCATACCTTCGTCCATCATTTTGAAGGTTCAATCCTTTACTCAAAATAAAAGTAAGCTCTTTAAGTAGGCGTCTCCTCGCCTTCGAAAAACCAAAACTAATCACCCGGATACTGTGGACGCTTCGAATTTCAAAGGTTCGTAATATGATTATTATCTCCGCTAAGGAAATAATGGGAAAAGCAATGCTCATTTTGGTATGACAAATAATATATGAAAAAATGTAAGTTGTGTTTCAAAATTTGTTTAAATTTGTAAAAGAATGATTTTGATTTATGACCTTAGGTAGCTCACGTCAAATTGATATTTGTTTAATTTAATAATTTAACTTATGATTTATCTTCTTTGAAAAAAAAGTTTGTTATTACACATATTTGTATTTAGATTCTTACATTATTTAAATCTAACACCTGCGGTTGTATCAAAAACTGTGGACGTGCGACATTAAGTTTACCTGCAATTCTGAGTCAATAAGGTTATTATGCCAAATAAATAATTATTTTATACCTGGTAAGTTATACTTTCATAATTTAATCTTTAATTTAGGACATAGTCCTGGGATCGACACGCCTGAATGAATCATTGCTCATTGACCTTATTGCTGAAGGATTTTTGACTATATGAACTATTAATAAAATCAATGTTCAACATTCTCATTAAATTTAAGTCTCTGCTAACCTCACCTAGCTTAAAGACTAGTCTTCCACTATTACATAAGTATCTGTTGATGGAAGCATGACAAGTATGACTGCAGACGATGGTGGCCAGTAGCGATCAGCAAGAATGGGGCAAGTGCCAAGAGGCGGAATTTTGGGGGGATAAGTAAAAAATAAAAAGTAGAAAAAACTGCCTGAAGCCATCAATGCCCTGTGGAGCAGCTCACGGTAGAAGTAATTGCCACTATAAGATCAGGTGCATTAATTCTCGAGTCGGTACTGATGTTTTCGTTTCTTTCGTTTTCGAGCCTTTGGAAATCTGTTCTGTTTGGAAATCCCAGAAGTCAAGGATGCCCAGAAGTATCTTCAAACAAAAGGATTGGATCTGCAACAAAGTTATGTCAAGCTGACAGCGTTGAGAGCATTCCTTCTTCAGAAATGATGTTGGACAGTGCATTGAACGAATCCAAAAAAACTCTGCTCTGAAATGGAAATAATGGGATAAGCATGGATCAAAGCTGCAAAAAGAAACGAATGGATGGTGAAAGATGGACTGATGCAACAATGGGATTTTATGCTGAGTTAAGACGGGAAATGCCATCGATAGGTTGGCTGAAGAGATATGCTTTGTTGGTTTAAGTTATAAGAGAAGAACAAGCTGGCAGGGACATTTGCTTGATCGCCAGATGCTGCCCAGTCCCTGAGAGCGTAAGTATCCCGGGCCAAAATGTTCGTCGAGGGGGCCCTTCTTTCTGAAGATGCCTGCCAGATCAAGAATAAAATACAAAAAATAAATAAATTTATAAAACTATCAAAATACTATTTTTGTGTCATTTTTTAATTAAAGCTAATTAGTTAATATACGCATTATTTTTAAAATTAAATTTGCTTTCTAAGAGGTTTAATAGTCATCACATAAAGTCAATATTTTGATTTAATGAACGATAATCAGTTTATATTTTGGCACGTTAGAACATTTTAACAATGAACGCCATCAGCTGCTTAGCATGGGTAAAACGGGGGATTGCTAGGTCAAATCCGGAGAAGGTAACCTTAGATGAAGCAAAATTAAAACAGTTTGTTAGTCATCACGGTCATGGCAGCGAAGATGAATCAGATAGTGCATCTTCAAATGAAAGTTAGTGTAATTTAATGTCGGCAAAATTTATTATGTAATTTTATAACTCATTTTTTTTAGAGAGAAAGAAAACCAAGAAGTCAACCATAGACTCTGAGGATAAAAGAATAGTTGAAAGTTACGATTTGGATAATTATAGCGACGATGAGAAAGACTCTGATGATGAAAGCGATGGTTCTCTTGGAATGTCCAATCTAACGTTCTTTTCAAAAAATGAAGAAGATCCATTTATAACAAAAAATGTAAATAACTTCAATATATTGACGCTTCTAAAAATATATATTAGGTATACCAATGCTTTGCAAATGGTGATATTATTTATATTTCTTAGGATGACGATTCCGAGGATGAGGATATGACTATATCAAATGACGATAATTTAATTCTGGCTGGAAAAGTTGATGGTGATTTTTCATCATTAGAAGTCTGGGTTTACAATGAAAAATTGGGCAATAGTGGTTTATTTTGTCACCACGAATATATCCTCCCTTCGCTCCCACTCGCTGTTGAGTATGTAGGTGGAGTCGAGGGTAAGAATTTAGCTGCTGTTGGAGGATTTGATGCAAGTCTTTCCTTGTGGGATCTTGATGTCATGGATACATTGGACCCATATTACCTTGTCAAAGGATGGAAGCCCAAGAAATCTTTGAAATCTAAAGGTCTGCAAATAGCTATTGACACATTGACTTGTAAGATTATATGAAATATTGTACATATGTTAATCTTGATGATGGCATTATAGCCAAGAAGACAAAATCAGAAAGTGAAGTTCAAAAAGAGCATTCAGATGCAATCCTTGACCTGAGTTGGAATGAACTCCAGACAAACATTCTAGCAAGTGCTTCTGTTGACAAAACCATTGGTTTGTGGGATCTGAACTCCTTGCCTCAATGCTGTTTCTTGAGTGGATTTCATACAGAAAAAGTGGGCTGTTCTTTTGCTGCTACATACCTGATGATTCTCATGTTTATTCACGAACTAGATATTCAATTTGGTTAAACATTCTGACATTAAATTATGTTTATTAATTCAGATTCAATCATTGCAATGGCATCCTTGTGAGGCACAGACTCTCCTTTCAGGATCTTCTGATAAAACTGTGAAGGTCTTCGATTGTAGGGCTGCTCAGTCCTCTGCCAAATCATGGGAGTTATCAGGAGAGGTAAAGAATATTTACTTTCAACATTTGTATTTAATTTAAAATCTAATTTGTAAAATAGATATTAAACATATGAAATAAATAAGCATTTTTCTTTCTAAACTGGACAGATAGTCCAATTTTGATTTTGTCTGATTATTAGGAATTCATGTGGCATTGTTCCTTTATATTTAGTTAGAATGTATAAATAGTGCATTACATATTACATGCTCATAATAGAATGATTTAAAACTTCACAAAGCAAATTCTATGATTGTAAATAATGGCTTATTTTGTTTTAGGTTGAAAAGGTTTTGTGGCACAGATCATCACCATTCTGCTTCTTTTCAGGAGTGTCAACTGGTTTTATCAGCTACATTGACATTCGAATGACTGAACCAGTTTATCAACTTGATGCTCATTCTCCTGGTTCTGTAACAGATTTAGCCATTTGCAATTCATCATCTGGAAACTGTTTGCTGAGCAGCTCAGAAAAGGGTATTGTCAATGTTTGGGACATCTCCAAAGAAAACAAGCTTGTGAATACAAAGAATTACAAAATTGGTTCAGTATTTTGCCTAGCCGCATGTCCTGATTCATCAAAACCGATCTTTGCAATGGGAGGTGAAAACGAAATGAAAGTATCCAATTTGACTAGAGATGTAGCTTCTACAGAAGCCTTTGGATGGACTTATGAGGGTAAAGTAAACGTGGCTGACCCCAAGAAAATAAAAAAGACCAAAGATTCGAAGACTAAAAAATCGAAAGCCGCTAAAGGATTCAGTGCTGAAGCAGAGAGGCAAGCTAGAGCGGAGAAGAAAAAGGCAAAAGCAAGAATGGCGGAAAAGAAGAAAGTTCAGAAATCCAAAGAAAATTGACATTAAAAAATATTTTAAATTTTTTGTTTTGTTATTTTAAAATAATGGATAACGAAAGTTTAAAGTTTTTTTTTAATTCGCGAATCCGATTTCGTATGCAAGACCCGATAGTTTCGGTAGTAGCGTGCAAAATCGAGGGTTTCTCCAGTTGTGATGTTGTGACGTTGGGCCTTTAAATACCGATAAGGAAATTTTGTGGTTCTGATGCAATGATTTCACAACCTCCGAACGGTTATGCTGTGTTACTGTAATGAACGGCAAAATTTTATGGTTTTGCATCTCTATTGCACTGTTGTTTTAAGGTCGTGGTTCGTGCAGAATCCTGTGAGTGATTCTAGCGGTCATGACAGGTAGAGTGATTATTATCACCGGTGCCAATTCCGGAATTGGGTTCGAAGTTTCAAAGTATTTAGCCGAGGGAGGTAATGATGTTACGTTAGCGTGCAAGGATCCAGAAAAGGGCGAAGAGTCAGTTACAAAAATTAAAGTTCTATACCCGTCTGCATTGGTTCAATTTTTAGAGGTAGGATTTGAATAGATGTCATTGTTAAGATTTGATCTCTGATAATGTAGGACTTTCAAAACCTTTTTGGTCCATAGCTTGATTTGAGTTCAACAACATCCATAAGAAGCTTTGTAAAAGAATTCATGAAGAGAAAATCAAAACTGAATATCTTGATAAATAATGCTGCTGTTCGTCCAGACAAGAGCAATTTGACGCCTCATGTAACCTCTGAAGGATTTGAACACACTATGGCATCAAATTATTTCGGTGAGCTCATTAACGAAGGACTTTGAACTGCCAGTTGGTAGTGACCTTGATAGTTGATCCCTATTTGTGGTAGGTCACTTTTTACTCACTCAACTCTTGCTCGACTACCTTGCTCAATCGGCTGTTGTGCTTGGAGAAAGTCGAATCATTAACGTAACATGTGCCTCTCACGACAATCATAGTATATGGCCATACAAAGGTTGGATTTTATTTAATTTATAAATTTATTATTTGGTTAAGATTCTAATCATATCTTGAATTATTCTCATATGAAGTTTTTAAAAGATAAATGAGGTTGGCAACAACTGAAATTCAACTTCGTTCAAGTGGAATGCTTGTGTATTGTTTATATTATTTTTTTGCTGAATTACTTGCATGTTATGTTGTGAGTGCTGTCTTTTTACAAGCTAAAATTTTCTATACATTTATAGATATTGAATAACATTTTATATGTTTAACCGAGAATTTAAAATTCTTTCCAGACTTAGAAGAATTGAATCCAGGTAATCTGCAGCTATTGAAGAACAATGCTTACAATGGAGCCCAGGCTTACAAAAATTCTAAACTCTGCAACCTACTTTTCACATACCGACTAGCTGAAGCAGTTAAGAATGAGCATGTCACAGTACTAGCAGTTGATCCAGGTAGCACAATGCATTGAATTGTTTTTAATAGTCCAATTTGTCCTGCATTAATATTAGAGTCATGAATAGTGTTGAGCATTTTAAAAGGCTTTATTCGAGTCAATAAAATGATAAAAGTTTCATGCACTTTGTACTTAACATAACATAACATAACAATTATTTATAGTGGTTAAGAAGACCTGGATCTGTGTAATAACCACTTTTTTTAGTCCTAATAACCAAATTTACTTAAGTAAATCTTAAATTTATCTACTGTGTCCATACGGATGGTTTCCTTATCTAGTTTGTTCCATAAGGAAACCACCAAATTTTTATTGGTAACTTAGCAACCACTTGAATCAGAATTTGTTCAGAAGTTTATAAAAATGAAAACAATTTAAAGTTTATTTGGTGTTTAGCAAAGCAACTTTAAGTTATTGAGAATGAATTGTTTCAGGTTATGTACCCACAACCAACCTTCAGAGGAACTTCCCATGTCTCCACAGATTCTTTTCAATTTGTTGCCTCCACAAATGTCTCAAGTGTGCACACCTCACAAAAACCATTAAAAAAGCAGCTTTGCAAATTGTAGACTTGGCCACAAGTGAAAAATTTGAAGGTTTTTACTCATTTTCAATTGTTTCTCTCCTTCTAAACTGTTGTGCTTTATTTTGAAGGCAAATTATTATTTCATTATATATTATAAATATAAAACAATTGTTTTGCCAATTTAATTATTTACAGCAATAAAAGTTACTGTTTTTTTTTTAACTCCAATGTGTAGGGATCACCGGTAAGTTTTACAGAAACGGAAAACCCGAAAGATCCTCATTGGAGTCCTACGATATTGATTTGCAAAAGGCTTTGTGGAAGGAGTCGTGCAAACTTCTGACAATTCGAGGGAGTATGACGGCCGGTTGCATGTTCGATGATCTGAGTTTGAAGTAGTCACATTTCATTTCTATCCTGCATGTTCGTTACGGCTTCTGTTCATGTAAGTATAAAATCCTGCTTTTATAGTATTTTGATTTGTTCAATCTATGAGATGATGTACGCTTTTTGTTATCAAAGTGATTACCTAGAATGTAACATGATTAGAATAAAGGTCCATTTGATGATTCATCCATTTTTATAATGACTCAATAGCAGCATTTATTTGTTTCTGAGTGATGATTTGAAAGCAATTTCATGTTTGATCTGCTGAATCATTGATTGTTTTGATTGATTTGTTGGAATCATTTTCTCTTTAATATTCTTTATTTTTCATGATTATACTCATTGACAATAAAAAGCATGAAATTAATTAGATTACCATTTGTAGATCATGATGACCGTTGATTGATTTTTTTTATATTGAATCTGATTTGTTGCATCTGCATTGTGAGGGCATTTGTAAATAAACACACTGAATGAATTAACTTGTTTAATAAAATTCTGATATGAAAGTTAAAATATAGAAGTATGAGACACTGAAAAATAATTTAAGTCAACTACCGAGTCGATCGCAACCGATAACGCATTCCCGAAGGTCAATTGGTGTCAGCGGATCCAAGGTCGTGGGCATCAAAAGTCTTCCACGGAGTCTTCTGAATGCCTAAATCTTTCCTGGTCTTCATCCCTCTTACGCCTGCCTGGATCTTGGTGACAGCTCGATCGAGGTCCACAGAACTCTGACCGTACTGCCATGGTTTTCCTGCGTTTTGTTCCATGAAATGTCTCTTTTTCAGTTCTTGCCTGGTCTTCATTCCTCTTATTCCTGCTTGAATCTTTGTGGCCGCTTCGTCGCGATCCAAGTTTCGAAATGTTCCTTCAATGGTTGGTTCAGAAGAGTCACTGAAAGCATTTGCACCCATCGATCTGCGTCTGCTCATGTTCTTTCTGACTTGCATGCCTCTCACTCCATCCTGAATTCTAGTTGCAGCCAGTTCTTTGTCAACCGCTTGTTCTTCATACTGCACTGTGTCTTCCTCCTCAACCGGTTCGATATCTCTCCATGAATCATCGAAGGTCATTTGCCTTCTGCTCTTCAGGTCTCTTCGAACCTTCATGCCTTTTATCCCTGCCTGAATTTTTGTAGCAGCCTTGTCTCTTTCGTTGCGCAAGAGAACATCCTTACCGCCCTCTGACATTCTCCTCTTGAAGTCCCTCCTCACCTTCATACCTCTCATCCCTGCTTGGATTCTACTTGCAGCATTGTTCAGTTCATCTATGTCCCGGTCGTCGACGCGGTTGAAGGGTTGCGATATGCTTCCACGAGGCTTGTTGCCTTCAGATTGTTGCTTCTTCAGTTCTTGTCGTACTTTCATTCCTCTCACACCAGCTTGAATCTTTGCGACGGCTTTGTCGATTTCATCTTGGGGATCCGTGAAATGAGCTTGACTGAGAGAGTAACTCCTCTGAGTCAAGTGCATGCGTCGATCGTTTATTTCCTTCCTCGTTTTCATGCCTCTCACTCCGGCCTGAATTTTACTTGCTGATTTAGTGAGCAATTCACTCATTTCCAGTTCCGTCTGTTTCCCTCCATCACCATCCTCTTCTTCATCGCAATCTTCATCTTTTATCCCGACTTCTTCGTTTTCTTCATCTCTTTCTATCTTCATTTCTCTTATCTTCCTGCGAGTTTTCATGCCCACATATCCAGCTTGAATTTTATCGACTGCTCTGTTCTTTTGCCAAGTTTTATCGTTGTCATCATCATCATAACCTTCGTTATTATTTTCATCATCATAATCATCACCGATAGCTTCTTCTTCTTCGTCGTCGTCATCAGCACTCTTTTCCAAAAAGTCGTTAAAGGCATCCTCCAGTTGCACTTTCTGTTTCATTCGTTTTCTCACCTGCATACCCTTAATTCCAGACTGTATCTTCGTAGCGGCTTCATTCTTTCTAAGCTCTCCAGTCATTACGTCATTGTAGACGCTCCCTTCACCGTCATCGTCATCATCGTCGTCATCGCCACTTTTCTTCACGCTACTTTGATCTTTCATTTCGTCTTCATCTAGCAACTGTTCAAGCTTCATTGGCTTCAAGTTCCGTCTGACCACCATTCCTCTCACTCCAGCCTGGATTTTCGTGGCGGCCATGTCCTGCTTTCTCAGCTTCTCTTCCTGATCATCATGGTCTGTTCAACAAGATTAATTAATTTTTAATTTTAAACCGATGAAATTAACTTAACTCTTAAAAACTATTTAAATTTGGTTAGCACTAATATTAACAATACCACTAATACTGATAATGATAATAATGGCTAAAATCTGAAGAAGAATGAAAAATCATGGCTGATCTTTTAACCTTTCCGTTACCAACCGTAATGACAACGGTGATCGCATTAACAACGATAAATGAACAAAATTAGAAACTCTCGACAAGGACAGTAAAGAACAATTGCCTTGGAAAGACATGTCCCACAAATCAGCGCAAAGAAACTGCAGAAGAATTCCTTTGCGAGGAGAGTTTTACATGTGATCACGTCTGGCGAATAATAAGCCATCTAACTTTCATGATCCTGTTAAAGGAGCTTTGTTAACAGAGTATTTTTACGGGGCAAACTTTTCCCCTGTCACGAGAGAAGGATCTTCATTTTTGCCAGAGGTGAAGAAGATCGCTCATAATTTCAAAATCCGCCTTAACTTAATGTTTGCCTGCTGAAGACGGGGTTGAAGATCAAAGAAGAGTGATACAATGTAACTACGACCACGATGACGATGATGAAACATTTTTAATTGGTTGAAATGTCGTGACATGTTGAACTTTACACAAAGAAATCTGTCAAAGACAAGAATTGGCACGTTTTTGTAGGTTTCAGGCGAGGGAGGTTTGTTGGGGGAAGTTTTTCCTAGGAATGGATCGATTGAATGCATGAAGATAGATAGATACAGGTGATTAAAGGGATGCTAGTCATCTTTGTAATCTAATTATGTGGATGAGTGATTTCGGGGAAAAATAGGATTTACATGTATGTGCTTGTGGCGCCACCTATGCTTTAGTTCGCCGATAAAAAATTTTTGTCATCATTCATTTTTTTCTTCTTTCATGCCACTCACTCCAGACATTTTGCAATAATTATTTATTTATAAAGAAATCTATGTAAAATCAGAACATTTTGAGTCAAAATTTTGAAAAAGTAAGTAATATCGAAATTATTAATCTTTTCTTATAAATAGTTGCATGTCGCTATTAGAATATTATGCACATGGTCAAGTAACAGAACAAAGTAAAAATTTTTTTTGGACCGCCATGGTTTAAAATCTTTTTTTTTTTTTTGCTTTTCCGTTACAAAATTGACATTGCATAAGGGCCCATGGCTGCTGCCAGTGCTTGATTTAGACTTGATCGGCCCGTGCCACTGCACGTGTGGGCTCCAACAACCAGAAAAACTTTTTTGCTTGTTAGGCTGTGAGGGAGATATTGAAGCTGGCTTGTGGGTCCCACGAACAAGACTGCGCTAGATCCTCCACCTGGGTAAATCCAACAATGCCTAGGGGCCGGAATTTTCTATCAGGATCACGCATAACAACATCTCCTTAGCTTCTTTATCGTCAAAAAAATGATTTGTATTGTCAAGTAGCTCCTTCATCACTTCCAAACCAAACGATACCAGCAGACGACGTTATGTTTAGTACACATCCAACCTATCTTAGAATTAATTCTAATGTATTAATAATTCTCATTCAATAATAATTCTGATGTATTAAAAATTCTAATGCAATAAAGATTTCCTCTAATGAACCGTAACCACGAACTTCTGATCAAGTGACGTTGGTCACCATGACCACAAGTTCTTTACACGAATTTGTTTCGTACCAAGCAGTCAAAGAATGCTCGCAATGAATCCCGCGGAGCCACCTTGGGATCAAGCGCAATATAAATGATTCCTGGAAGCAGTAAGCACATTGTATCGGAGCCACCTTGGGATTAAGCGCAACATAAATAATTCCTGAAAGTAGTAAGCACATTGTAAATTGATACGTTCTTCTTTCTGCCGTCTTACGTCACGTTTGGTAAATTAAAAATAGCATATTAAATTAATTATTACGTTGCACTATAATATTATAAATTATTATTCAAATATAAGTTGTACCTTATTACGATCTTATTGATAAAAAAAACTGTACAAATGACATTTACGAATTACTTTAAAAAAGATATACAATCAGCAATTATTATGAACCAATTTATGTTTTTTTCAAATAAATAGTAAAACTAACCAGCTTTTGAATGAGTTTCAATGTTTTCATAGTCCTGCAAAAAAGCATTTATGTAAAATAAATAAATTAATAAATGCTTTGTTTAATTATTATAAGTTATTTTTTAACTATTTATTTAACTATAGTTTGAAATAAAGAAATTAATTTATAACTAACTAATAATGAGTAGTGACATACAACAAACTTCTAACAAGCAAATTGGATTTGATTTGTGATTGACATTCACTTCTTTAAATAAAACAATCCGCTGAACTCATAAAATTCAAACATTTCAACTCGATCATTAAAACTTCCTCGTCAGGAACACACACAAAAAAATAATAATAAAAAAAATAAAAAATACAATCAAGCCAGAACATGTTTTCTAAGAAATCTTTGCATACGGAAAAAAACTCGTACATGAACATGTACTGCCAAATAAGCATTAACCCATCCGACTTTTTGCTTCTATTTTCCCGATTTTCTGGTGAATCGAGTGAAAAATGACTTCAACAAAAGTCGAAGTTGCTGAAAGAATTGTTTGAAAGACCCCAAGAAGTGTCCGAGGCGGAATGTTTATGTGCAAGAGATTCTGATAGTTTTGGGTCTTCTGAACGCTGAGAGCATCAGAAATCATTATGAATATATTTACTGTAAACAATTTGGGAGTAATTTATAAAAGGAAACTTTGATGATTGTATTTCTTGCAAGTTCATTCATTTTATAAGCATAACAATGTCAAGCGAGCGAGTAATACCAAAGATAAATATTAGCCACATTCTATAAATGTCCACAAAATGCAAAGAAACATCTGGAACATAATTAGATTATAAAGAGTGCTTCCTAGTTTTGTTTGTTGCATGTGGAGGATAATAAGAATCACGAAAGTGGAAGCAGATGGTGCTTCAATGACACCAATCCTGATAAGTGGCATGATTCGAAAAGGTGCTATTTTTATTTATTCGAAGATATTATTGTGCACTCACAACAACAAACATTACAACAACCGACTACTTGAGAAGTTTAAACATCAAAGGTACTTGAAAGTTTATTTTTTCAATTCACTTCATGAGAAATTGATTAAAAAACTATTAAACTTGTACTCAGGCAACGCGCAGAAATCACTGAATTAAAAGGAAATCTATGCGTACATGCATTAGTAATAATTAAAAATTATGATACAAAAATCTGGGAGAAAGAAATAAAAGCGAGTTTTTATAAAAATAAATTCAGCGATTATTTGAAGCGCTAACTGAGGCTGTGAACATCCATGAACCATTTGAGAAGTGATGTTATCAATACTTTGGATTTGCCTCCACAATAATAATAATAATAATAATAATAATAATAATAATAATAATAATAATAATAATAATAATAATAATGATAATGATGATGATGATGAATGATGATGATGATGATGATGATGATGATGATGATGATGATGGATGATGATGATGATGATGATGATGATGATGAATGATGATGATGATGATGCTGATGATGATGATGATGATTGATGATGATGATGATGATGATAATAATAATAATAATAATAATAAAATAAACTATTAGTATTACATAACAAGTATTACATCAGAAGTAACAAGACAGGTAACAAAATGGAGGCTCATTTGGAAGGCATGCAAAGAAAAAATGGATAAAGCTGTTCCTAAATTGACCATCAAAAGAAACAATTCAGGCATTCTTTATTTAAAATACAAATTTATTCATTATCAAATATTTCATAATTTAACGAAGCACATTTTTAGAACTTGAACCGATTTTTTTATTGTCTCATCCCAGAGTTTATGAATCAATGAAAGGCTTACTATTTCAGCTACCAATTACGGCTGCGGAGTTGTTGACATGGCAACAATGCCTTAGTTATGAAGAATAAACAATCAGTTCTTATTTCATTCTTTCAGGTTCTCACGATCAAAGGCATCTAATCGGCAAGTGTCCAGTAGAACAACTCATGTAATAATAACTCAGAAACAATTGCATGCTGCGGAGTTCACTTTTACACGTTGATTTCGTGCGGAGCTTCATTCTGTTTTCAGGTGACCCGTCAAAATAGCCCAGCGACAAAATAGCCCCGTCAAAATAGCCCAGCGACAAAATAGCCCCGTCAAAATAGCCCAGCGACAAAATAGCCCCGTCAAAACATCCCCGTCAAAACATCCCCGTCAATGTATCTTTATAAAAAAAATATTTATATGAGTTGAAGACATTAACCGATAACTGATTTCAAATTTGATTAAATGAAATGGGTTTTATGTTTTGATTTTGTCGCCGGGCTATTATGACGGGGTGCCCTGTTTTCAAGGGTTTGAGGAGATGAAATACCGAAGTCAAATATAATAGTTTCAGAGGAAGTCCGATTTTTAGAATAACAATTTAATTAATTTTAATCTCTAATACGATCTTTTCACTTTCTTCATTGGCGTGGCCGCTAGAGATTTGTCGTACCCTCCAACAATATTAAGTGGAAATAATAATAATAATAATAAATAATAATAATAATAATAATAATAATAATAATAATAATAATAATAATAATAATAATAATAATAATAAAATAATAATAATAATAATAATAATAATAATAATAATAATAATAATAATAATAACAATAACAATAATAATAATAATGATAATGATAATGATAATGATAATGATAATGATAATGATAATGATAATGATAATGATAACGATAACGATAACGATAACGATAACGATAACAATAATAATAATAATAATAATAATAATAATAATAATAATACGCAAACACCGTGATTGTTAAAGGCATTAGCCTAATAAAATTGAATACAAATTGACAGTCATGAGTGTTTAAAAGGACCACCAAACATGCCATGCACCGATGAACTCCACTAGGAACGAAAAGAGAAATTTACATCGCATGACTTTTTACAAATTCTACCAATCTGGTGGATCTCCATGCAATTTTTAAAAATAATGCTCATTTAACACTTTAATAAATAATACTAATTAGTTTTAGTAATTTATTTTATTTTTAATTTTAATACAGTCGAACCCGGTTATGTGGCCGGCCTAGGGGTTTGCCAAAAAGCGTCGAGATAACCGAAAATCAGTATGGCGATTGCATATTAAATTTTCTCTTAACACGTTCAGACACTTTAGAACAAAAAATAAATAAACAGAACACGGTGTTCCCCTCAAACAAAATCAGAAAGAGTGAATTGGGCTCGGCGAAATACACTCAGCCCATTATGTATATGAAGTACCCATTTTTCACGATATCTCAACTAATACGCCATGAAAATTTCTGAAATTTTATTATGTTATGTAAATAGTGCTTCTAAAATTATGTTTTAAATTTGGTGAAGTATTATTTTCAAACTTACTAAAAAATCCCAAGAATGTGTTTTTGCGGTGCCCAAAAGTGATAGGAAGTAAACGTCAAAAAACAATAATAACAACAAAAAAAATTTTTTACATAAAAGTTTTGTTATTATGAAATTGTGTTTCTTTTCTTTTCAGTTATTTCAAAACATCTTTTGTCCATCGACAAAATTAATTTTGTTTATAAAGTCTGTTTCCAGCTGATTCCAGGCAGTCCTGATAGCATCCTCCAACTTTGATTTAGAGTTGAACTGTTTTCCATCTTTGTAAACAAGTGTGGACAACTCACCCCAAACATTTTCAATAGGATTAAGGTCAGGAGAGCGAGCTGTCATCTCAAAGCCATCATGTTTCTCTCTTGGAAAAAGCTCTTTATCAGTTTGGATATATGGATTGGGTCATTATCTTGTTGGAATACAAAATTAGAATTATTCGTCCTCTTAGCAAAAGGCAGGAGATTATTTTTGAACACTTTAATATAATCGGCCGACTTTTGTTTTCCTTGTAAAAAGGTTAGATCAGTGACTCCATCAGGCGAAATTCCTGACCAAATCGTGTTATCAAGCAATGAAAAAATATTCAATTTAGATGAACCTGATGATTATCAGCTTTATTGGCATGACCTCAGAAAGAGAAAGAGAAGGAGTCATTTTTCATCAGAAATCATGGAGCTGGAACAGTCATGATTTGGGCAGGAATTTCGCATGATGTAAAAGAATTAACATAACCGATTGTTGCTGCAATAACGTGGAAATTTGGCGGTTCCGCTTCAAAGTCGGCGAATTTGACCTTTTTTTGTGCTCGAGATATTAGGTTTCGGCGACATAATGATAAGATAAAGAGGGAATTTGGCGGTTCCAATTCAAAAGCGTCGACTTAATAGGGTTGGCGAGTTAACCGAGGTCGAGATACGTGGGTTCCACTGTAATTAGTAATTTCTGCAGATAAATTTAATAATAATAAATTATTTTGACGGAGACTTTACTGATAGATTACTTCACTTGCTGAATGAATCTCGATTACAAGTTTGCTAACGAAGAGAATGACTTTGACTTTGTCATGCAACGACATGAAATTTCACAGCGACTAAGAAGTGACATTGACACCAAGAGCAACAAAGACGACCATGCTTCGTGATCACGTGTTTCCATGGCAACAACCTTCGCTGGTTCGAGTTTTGTTTGTTTTTCCACCTGGATGGGCAAATTAGTCGACTGGGCTGCCATTTTCTTGCGCATCATGCGGCCCTTGAAGCCGCTCTGAATGAGACTGGCTGCCTTTTTCACATCCGGGTCCTCGAGGTCAATGTCGATGACTTCCTGCTCAGCATTTGCCTCCTTGCCCGAAACAAGTGCGCCGTTATCTACCTCGCCGCTAGCACAGACGATGCCCTGTCCAGCATCGCTACCATCACCATGGAGATTCTTAGCGGCCACCATCAATCCTCCGTCGCCAGAAGTTCTGCCGTCTTTAGTCGCCTCTTTGGCAGACATCTTAGGTGGCAAAGTGAAGCAAACGAAGGGAAGAGAAGCGTGAGGCTTTTAATTATTTTGATGATTGTTTAATATGTCGGTGTGCTAATTACCTTTGCTCATTTTATTTAATCTAGTCACTTGACAGGTCAGTTTTTTTCCCATTTAATTAAATTGAGCTAAAATACGTTAAATTCAAATGATGAGATGTGAAAGCGGATTTGTTACGACGACGTGTCTCCATTCATTCTCGATAGATACTTGCCTCGTCTCCTTCACTGCTCACTGGAAGATCTTCCTCCCTGAAAATAATTTCATCAATTTACAACACAATTCACCCTTGACATCTTCATCATCATCATCATCATCATCATCATCATAATCCCCATCACAATCATTATTTCCATCGTCATCATCGTCATCGTCGTAATCGACCGCGTTTAAAGTTTAAGAGCGCCTGTTTACTACGCTCTGATCTCATTATTTCGGAAATTAAATAAAAACATTAAACATAAAAACGAATATTATTTGTATGCGAATGAAACAAAAGTGAATTAATTATTTATAGAGCATTTAAATTAGTTATCACATTATGATGATGGTAGTGGTAATAATTGCAATTTATGATGTTGATGAAGATGTCGATGTTAATGATTGCAAGTGATGACGATGATGTTCCTTACTCTGTTTGCAAGAGTTGACGCGAAGAGAGCTTTTGACTGTCGCGACATTTCTGAAATTTGAATTAATAATTTTGAAATAATTTCATTAAAATTTGTATAAAAACGTGACGATGACAACGATGACGGCGTTGATGGTGACGACGATGATGACGACGACGGTGATGATGATGATGATGAAGAGGATGATGATAAAGTGGACGGTGATGCAAATTAAACATGTTCCATTAGTACTCCAAATTTCCCTCGACTCACTTGAGCAGCATCTTCTTCTTCAATTTGCTTTCCTGAAAATGAAAAACTTTTTAACATGCAATGAATCATCTCTTAAAGAATTCAAACTAAAAATTTATTTTTTCAATTTTTTTTTTTTATTTTCATTTTTGGACGTCGACAACGATGATGGCGTCGATGATGATGAAGAGGATGATTACGATGATGATGATGATGATGAAGAGGATGATGATGATGATAAAGGAATATTGAGCTTGACTGGAATAACAATAATAATATTAGTTGATGCGCTAGATTTTCTGAATATTCATCAATAAATAATGAATAACGATATCTATTATTTTTTTTATTTTATCTGTTATATTTATTACATTATATTATTAGGGATGCGAATGATTAAAAGTTTCTTGTTCGATTAATAGAATTTATTTTTAATCGATTAATATG
The DNA here is from genome assembly GCA_021613335.1 of Whitmania pigra. Taxonomy (NCBI): domain Eukaryota; kingdom Metazoa; phylum Annelida; class Clitellata; order Hirudinida; family Haemopidae; genus Whitmania; species Whitmania pigra. The sequence continues at coordinate 656,160 of JAJTWR010000231.1, read as the reverse complement.
ATTGTTGACCAAGTTTAACTGCTTCTATAAGCGATTATTTGCATTACCAGGAAGCTTGCTTAATTATGACCTTTCCTTTATATATTACATATTATATATTGCAGAGATATAAAATGAAAATGTAAAATGAAAATAAAAATAGCAACGACATCTAAAATGTGTCAAGACTTGACGACTTTTTTGAATGAAAACGTTTCCGTATTTATTTTCCAATAATTTTGTTAAACATTAAAACAAAAATAATAAGTGACTAAATATAAATTTAAATAGAAATTTAAAATGTTCGGATGATTCACCTCCATTCTTGGATTTGCTTTTGGAATCAACGGATGAACCAGTAACATCCAACTCCTTTTCAGAGCTTGAACAACCACCCATGATCACTCAACAAACTACTCAACTAAATCCGACTCATCATAAGCGAGTTTGTGGTCCACAGTTTAAAAATTATAAATTTGTAAATTGAAGTTTATATTATTTCTCTATAATCTTTGTAATCAAAAATTACTGCTCCTAATTTTATTATTTACAGTGTAGTTTATGAAGTATTTTATTTTGATGAGTTATTGTTTGTAATAAATTAAAAATTATAAGAAGTCTTCTTTTAAACAGACGGTCGAGCGACGATTTCAAAGTTCGCCATGTTCAGCAGCAGAAGCAGGACAACGCCATCTTATCAACGCATGAGATGTTCCTCGTGGCCTGCTTGCATCCAGGACTTAATTGCAATTCTTTGTAACATATTAACAAAATAATTAATGTTTCTCTGGAACTCGAAGATAATACAAAATAAAATACGAAGCGACTTTTATGTGAAAATGAAAGAAGTGGTTATTCTTAAGGTTTACTCGGCGGTTAGCTATCAGGTGAGTTCCCATCAACCAAGCGTACCTGTTAAACAGCAGAACACCAGTTGTTCCTCGATGAGTGCTAGCCTTCATTAATTCCTTGGATGTCTCTCACCTAAACTCTGTCTTGAGTAATTAATTAATTCATGCCTCTCATTAATATTGAGTGGCTGCACGTGAATTGTTAAAGAACACCCAAGTAGTCGTTCATTGGGCAGCACCACGAATTTACATTTCCGTTGGAAGTAGCCTTGTTGCAGTTTTAATGCGATAATTATTTATGTTGTATTTTTAATGTGACAATTATTTATGTTGCATTTTTAATGTGATAATTATTTATGTTGCATTTTTAATGTGATAATTATTTATGTTGCATTTTTAATGTGATAATTATTTTCTCAGTTAAACATGAATAAAATGGCATGTTAAAAACTTAATTCTTAAAAATACATGTTTGAGAAATCTAAAGAAGATGGTTATGGAATGATTACTGTTCTAAAAGATCGCGATGACGACGATGACGATCTTGATAAAACATAACAGGTGATAAATTATTTGAATGGCAAATAAAAAAGTGCTTCAGAGGTTCGTGATCAAGAGATTTAATGTGCCTTAACATCGTCATGACATCATTATCACCTTCATGACCATCATCATCATCATCATCATCCCTCTCTATTAATAACTGAATTGAACTAATGTGCTACTTAGACTGATAACAGGCACTGATAGTCTTTAAAGATGAAGATATTATTCTTAAATTTAGATCTTTATTTATTAAATTTTAAATCCGTATAAGTTTTGACTTGAAATTAGAAATAATGTAAAATTACAGCGACACATCTACTAAATGCAACGCTCTCATCGTGCATAATTAAATGAGTTTAGAAAAGCTTCTGGAATATGAAGAATTGCTGCTAAAATGCTGCTGGTATTTGCATTTTGTTTAAAATAATTTACGATTTTTACTCTTAAATCATTTAAATCTTTTAATGGATTTTTTTAATCTCTTCACAATCAATCAATTCATCTATTGAAACACGTCTTTCTTTCATTCAATTTTTCAAAAGTTTGTCCGTTATTTTCAAAACAAAATTCTGAAATTCTCACAAATCAGAAGAGATTTCTTAAGTTATTATTTATTTTAGAAAAATGTTATCATTTTTTAACTTTTTAGCTTTTTAGCCTTCCAAACGGTTTGATTCCAATTGGTGCTTGATTAATCAATCACCCAGAATCCCCAAATTCTTTCCTTCAATGAAAAACATTTCCGAACCATTTATAATGACTTCTCTTTAAAAGCAGATGCATATACAAGCAAAGAATTGTGTCTTTTCATAGCGAATATTTTCATCAAATAATTAAAAATTAAACTTAATGACTTTAATTTAAAAATAACGTGCTCCTGAGTTGAATAAATTCCTCGACATGGAAAGAGAAACATCTATCGATCAATCAGCAGCTCCATTAAAAAGCACGCGATCGCTTCAAACCTCCCCGAAAGGGTAAAAAATGCAGTTAAAAAAATGACAGAACCCCAAAGTGTCTCGGTGGATTGTCAATAGGATCTACCTGGGAAGGAAGAAAACGCAGGGCTTTAAAGCAACGACAGACATTCCTCGTCATTTTACAGCATTCCAACGTTCGTCGTGGGAAGCACACCACCCAAAATGCCGGTTGGAAAGGTGCTGCAGCATGCAATAAAAACACAGACACTTTTTAAGGGAGATATTGCAGAGAGTCAGGGAGTAATTGCGGAATGATGCTGCATTAACCATTAGGAAGCATCTGCAGGAACCTAAAAGACCTGCTAAGGTGAAAACGGGTGAACATTTAAAATGAAAGACATTCAACCTGTTACATTTGGAATCTTATAACCTCTTCGTAATTACCGTAATTACTTTTATGGAGTTTAAGGCCACAACCATCTCCACTTAATTTGCCACTGCATCACAGTGCAGCGTTTGAGCGAGAATGGCGATCAATACAAGAAGCAGACCTCAGTGCGGCCCCACCGGAACAATTCTACCGTCCATTTGAGTGGTTCACGGTTGGAGATATTTCTCTGCGGGCGCGGGAAGTCGCTTAAAGTGCTTGACGGGCACTCGATGATACATTTAGCTCATTTAAATTAGATTGTGGCACAAAAATCGAATTGAGGAACTCGTAATATGTAATAAAAGATATTGTACAAAAAAAAATCGCCTTTTCTTACCTTCTCTTGCATCCAATAGGTTCGCAAAATAAAGAGCTCCAAACGCATGAATGTCCTCAGGCTGAGACTTCAAAATCTCATAACAAAAACCGTGAATTAAAGCGTTGAAGCCTGAAGGAAGGCGAAGTTTTGTCGATGACAATGGAACAGACATCTTGCTAATTTCCTTAACTGGAGTTGTTCGTTCGAAAACCAAATGAGTATAATGCGATAATGAAATTATGTATTTACCTCTCGGCAAATAAAGAGAATCGTCGTGGTAACCTAAGTGCACCTGAGAGTTATTGTTGTCATTGGTTACTAAACATTTATAAAATTATTTAAACCTATGTTACTTACAAGAACTATGCAGAAATAATTTTTATGAATATTTTCAATAGTTTGAGAATTAATATAAAAGTGAACTTAATTTGTAAACAATTCGTCGGCCGGCTTGTCTTAATACATAATGGGGTCTTTGGGATGTCGGTTCGCTTTGAATGCCGCAGTGACGTTTTTGTTTCTGGCTTTTGGGCGGTGTAGCATATTGCCACCTTATGAAGTAGCAGCTGAAACATTCGAAGAATATCCACTTCCCGATTTGCAATATGGCTTTAACGAGCTGGAGCCATACATCGATGAGAATACAGTACACGCCCATTATGAAGGTCACCATGAAACGTATAGAAAGAAAATGAATACGTTTTTGCAACAATGGCGATCGGTACGTGCGCAGATTTATAACACCGATTTATCTTTTAGTAATGGAGAGAACTAGGAGCTTTTTATCCAAATTCTTTTGATGTATAAATCTTTTGTCATGAATTAGTTCAATGGCCCAACAAATATTATCTTTTAAAATCAGTTAATTAATTAAACTACAGTAGCAGAAAAATACTTTTTTCAGGAAAGTAATGTGACTGACTTGCCTCAGCAGGATCTGTATACCATTCTTGCTTCTCTTGATGAAGTTCCTGCAATCTTCAAAGAAGGAATTCAGAATAATGTTGGAGGGTTTGCATTTTTAATCATCATTAAGGTGTTTTCCAAATTTACATGCAAGGGTATATATATATTGCTTAATCTTCTTCACTTTAATTTCTTATAACATATATTTTTATTAAGATTTGTCAACCATGCTCTTTATTGGAGCATTTTTGCTCCAAATCCCAACAAAGTTGTTCGTCGTCCAACCAGCAATTTATTGGCTGTATTGGAGAAAAACTTTGGTTCTTATGAGCAATTTCAAAGCATCTTTACATCTAAAGCTTTGAATTTGTTTGGATCAGGTGACTTAGAAAATACAGAATTGTAATTAATTAATTGCTTGTTATTAATTGCATCAATTGTTTATTATTCATTATTTACTTTACTTTAGCATGAAATAAAAGTACATAAATCTTTTTAGGATATGTGTGGTTGGTATGTGAAGACATTACTTCTCCTGATGTACGTCTGCTCATACTTTCATCTGCAAACCAAGACTGTCCCATTTCACAAAATCTTTATCCTTTATTGGTCGTTGACATCTGGGAACATGCCTATTATTTAAAGCATCAATTCAGAAGGAATGATTACATATCTGATTTCTGGTCTCTTGTAGAATGGCAAAATGTGGAAAAGTTGTGGCAGTTTTGGAAATCAAGGGACAAGTTTCTAACTGAAAATAGAGAGGAGCTTTAATCATCTTGATAAAAGACTTATTGATATCACTTACACCTTCAATTTTTTTTATTTCTAAACTAATAGATTATTCAAATAAATGCTTTTTGTTTTGTGGAATTGTTTTAATTAATTAGGATTGTTCTAAGTTCTTGCTCATGTCAAGACTTATCTTGTGAATCCAGGTTTTGAACTGCAGTTTGGTAGTGGAGTTGGTTTCACCCCTTAAGGCCTTCATAAACCACAAGTTAGTTTGTGGCAGCCCACAAATCTGGAAAGCAGAAAAACACCATAAAACATAAATATTATGATTTTGGTGTCAACCTCCTGAAGTGGTGTTGCAACCTCAGTGGCAGCAGAAAGTAATCCAGTTCCCAAAATACAGTTTCCGCCCCGCTTTCATCGTGAAACGCCTATTCATTCTCTAAGGGCTACCCTAGAGTAGCTTCGATCGCAAAAATAATGTGATGATGTTAAATGCGGCTGCCTCAACAAATTTTCGAAAGACACGATTAGAAAAATTTTTATTGATGAAATTTTGCTAATAAAATTAATACTGCCTTATCGCATAAATATTTCCTAGATAATTACTTGACTTTTTCTACAATTACTTTCTAAATTCATTTTTAAACACTCCACTTTTTGTTTCAAACGTCACGACTTAGTCGTTGCTTGCCATTAAGGACGCGCGTCAAAGCATTGCAGAGTGATTTTGTCCCATGGCTCTTCCGTTTCTTCCAGGTTTTTACACAGACAGATCAGTAAGTTATGTACTTTCAATTTACACGACACGCTTGCACTTAATTAGCACATGTATTAACATGTTACAAGTTTTGACCAGTCTTAGCTTTCATTGTATCCTGCTTTATTCAATTTAGACCTTATACATTTGATTTTAAAATATATTGTGATTAACCGATAAGTTAACTTTATGGATGTGCAACCGGAAGTAACGCCTTATTATAGTCAAAGTTTTTTGTAGGTTAATCAGTTATTGCAATTTTGATCAGCTTTAATATATTTGTGATAAATCACAATAATTTATTTCAAACTCCGTGTGAGATTAGAATGCTTTTGATAATTTGACCAAACCTATGTTTTGTGCTTTGTTTGCCTACTTGGATACGAATTGGCGTTTAATTAATGATGATAATAGTAATACAATTTTTTCACTAGTAAATTTGATAATTAATCATGTTAAATAATTAACATTTAAAATTATTAATTACATTATCCAGGCATGCAAAACAGACTTTCGAAGAGTTCAAAATTTTTACAAAACTGATGATGTGGTATTGGAAGTAGATCATTGCCCTGATCCTCCGTACACTTACATTCCAAACAACTTGAGTTCCTTCGTCAAAACTTTGCCGCGATGGGTTGCCTTTGATAAGCAAGTTCTGAGTTTTGAAGCATTCTTTCAGGAAAGTGTGACAGAGCATTGCGAAGGATCTTATAGAATACGAAAAGTTAAAATCTACTTTTTCCTTGAGGATGATACACTAATGGTTGTAGAACCAAGATTAAGGAATACCGGTCTAAACCAGGGTAGTAAATTACTCTCATTAAGTCTTTAATAAATCACATAAATGTATATAACGTGTATTTTGTAATATTATTTAATATGAACTTATGAGCACTATAGCATCATCAGATTTTAAAATGTAAGAGAGCCCAGATGTTATGCTGTTTATCGAAATTCAATTATCACTCTAGCTCGTTGGAAAAGACCATCCCATCCCATGTCCATGTCAAAATAAATTTTAGTGCCTTTTGTATCCGAATAAGTGAATGAACTCACCTTCTCCACCATTTACATAGAGCCCCTATCGGTTCTGGCTGGATTTTCAACAACACTGAGCTAACTTGTCGTTTAATTCACATATTACCATATTTGCAACTTAAGTGATTAACAACAACTGAACTCAATTTTGTTGAACTGGAATGTTTAAGGAGTGATTGTGAAAAGACACCGAGCACAGAGACCTTCTCCGTGCGACCACTTGTATTACACAGCCGAGGATTTAAACCTGGGCAATGAGATAGAAATATGCGGCAGGGTGTACAAGATCTGCAACTGCGATAACTTCACGGCCTCTTTCTACAAACACCTTGGAATAACCCTCAAGCCAGCACTCTGTTTGCCCCCTGCTCTCTATGAGGATCAGATTGTCAGTAATCATTGATTTCAAGTTTTATTCTTATTACTTATTTTTCAATTACTCTTTTGGTTTCTTAATGAAATCCGACACTATTCAGATCTTCCAAGTGTTTTGGATGATAATTTTGTAGTAGCTTCAAATTGTATTTACCAGCTCATTGAGAAAAATGGTAGGAAGATTAGAGGAGACAAGCAGGACCTGAATCTGTCCATGCGGTTTTTCTCAAGGGATCCTTATGTCTTGAGATTCTACTGTTATTGGGATGACAGAATGTCCTTGCATGGTGATGTGAGGCAGCTCATCATGCATTACTTTCTAGCGGATGATACAATTGAAATCATTGAAGTTTTACAGTAAGTTTATTTGCATTTATAGTTATCCTTTCTATGCCATGCTCTACGACGTGTTTATGGCTCGACATATAGGTTTATGGTGGCGCACCTAGGAGAGTCAGGTTAATCTTAAATAAATCTATTTCACCGGACATCGTCCAACCATTTTCAGGCCAAACTCGGGTCGTGACAAATGTCCATGCTTCCTGAAAAGAGGAAAAGTTCCAAAGCAGTTGGAGCCAATGAAGAGGATCGGGGAGGTGTCAAAGACAAGTGTCCTCAACGTTTTGGGTGATAGTGGATGGAGCAGTAGGTTCCTCATGGATCCAAAAGAGGTTCTGCTTCTTTGATTCGTTTATTAACGACTTAATTTATTTATTAATAACTTTATCGAAGATTGCGTTTATAGATGTACATGGTACATGGTGTTTTACTTGCAGGTTGGAAAGGTTTACGATAACTGCTATTTGGACTGCGACATCAATATAGGATCAGAACTGAACATTTTCAACAAAAGGGTCGTTGTCTACGATATGGATGATTTCACTAAGGAATACTACAAGACCAAGTATGGCATCAGTGAGTTGCATCCAAGAATTATTATTTAGTCATCTTTTTTATGTAAACATTTCATGGCAATTGGATTATTTTAAAGAATTATGAAAACATTATTTTTCATATGAGTTTTCATTTTAAAAATGTATTTTACCACCAATTATATTTAAATAAATTATGATGTACTGAATGAATTTGATTCACTCTTTCGGAATTTCAGCTGACTTCACACCAGGCTTGTGCCCGCCGTGTGCAGAACTAAAATCCTTTCCTTGCAACAAGAAGCCTCCATATGAGGAAAAGCCATGCAAGGAACCAGTACAAACTGTCGAAGGGGTTGGAAGGGGCAGTTGTGAACCCGAGGTGGTCGCATGCCCGCCACATTGCCGGAAGATCAATAAACTGGAACAAGAGATCAAGAGGTACAAGGAACGCTGGGAGCACTTACCTCCTTACAACGGTTTTGGGTCAGAGGAGGACTCAATTGGTCAGCCATTTTTTTGTCCCTCTATGTGTGTCTGTGTGCATCTGTGATGTCAATGCTTTCGTGTGAATCTTCCAAGAGCTGTTTTTACAGTCGGAGATATCTTTGCCTCAACAGCGTGAATGTAGTTATTGTTGCTGTTTCCCTTCCTGAATTTTGTCTATTATCGAGTGGAATGAAACATTGCAGTGAATTGCTTGAGTCTGCATCCGGAGCACATGAAGATGAAGGACATCGTCAGTTTCATGGTCCACGACAGAAGAGCTCTCAACAGCAACATCTTGAGGTTCGATGCCAGAATTCAAACCAACTTTCCTCCTGACAAGGAAAGGAAGTTCATACTTGTCTACTACAGGACCGATGATACCTTCGAGATTCATGAAACCAAGATCAATAACTCAGGTGCATATGCGATGATGACAATGACTATGACTGTGGTGGTTATGATAAGGATTATTTGTAATATAATTGATTGAAATGTAATTTTTAAATTGTTATAAATAAAGTATGGCAACAATATTAATGATTCATTTGGAAATTTTGGATCGTTAAGTTACTTCCAGAATTTGCCAGAAGTCGGACAATTTGCAAGAATAATTATTATTACTAATAAGCTGAATTAAACATCTTAAAATCGCGTGATCTTTGATTACGCTTGTAATACTGTTATTATATACTGTTATTGTATACTGTTATTGTATACTGTTATTGTAATACTGTTATTGTGTACTGTTAGGTTTCTTACCCGGTTGTTTTTGCAATCGAAAAAGGATTCCCAAGCCCTGCCAAGAGAAGTTCAAATGTGATTTGTCCGAGTACTACGGGCCTAAGGATCTGTACATTGATAGTGTCATAATCTACAGTGGACATTCTTTCAAGTTGGTTGGAGCTGATGAATATGCTCTTTCTTACATGGAGTACTACAAAGATGAGGTCATTGGTCTTTTCTTTAGGCTTATATATTATTATACACTGTCACAATAATAATTGTTATTATATATTATTATTATAATTATTATTATTATTATAATTATTAATATTTATTATTATTATTATTATTATTATTATTATTATTATTATTATTATTATCATCATTATTATTATCGCTATCGCTATCATTGTCATTGTCATTATCATTATCATTATCATTATTATTATTATTATTATTATTATTATTATTATTATTATTATTATTATTATTATTATTATTATTATTATTATATTATTATTATTATTATTATTATTATTGATTTAAAAATAAGTTCTTAATAATTGTTCTTTTTCTTAATTTTGTTCAAATCAAATCAAAAATAACACAATCTTTATGGTGTCGTAAGTATTACAGGACCTCAAGGTCACCAGAAATTAAATTGTTAACCTCCTCATACCAACCAATACAAGACGCAAAAATTTTGGAACTTTTCTTTCAATTTTATAACATTTAAGAGTCAATGAAAGTAAATAAAAAGTTTTTCAATTATTTGTTATGTGCACTACAGTAACCAACGGGTCTCTGTCACTAAAATTGATTGTATTATCTGCAAAAGCTTTACGACCTTATGTACACTACAGTGCACGCGGGTCTGAGGAGGATATAACAATGTATTATTACTCATAACATTTACTTACAAATAACTCAAAATAGTTTAATAATGATCTCCACTGAAATTCGATGAACAGTTCCCGCAATCGGATGTTCAATTGGTGCTGCTGAAGTTAACTCCGATAGTGGAAAACAAGGAGATGAAAGCCAAGTTGGAATGCTGCAGAGACATTCTTTGCATGCCCTACGAGAACTTCAAATGTCTCATCAAGGAGTCTATGGCAGCAGTCACTGAATGTTCATGTCTCACTGAGCACGACTTCATAACACTGGGAAGGTGTGTTGCGAAGTCATTTAAAGATGTTGTTACGGTCGGAAGAGTTGGCATTTCATTTTGTGGACATCAGTCGATTCATCCATGCTTCCACCTGCCATGCATACATCCATTTCTGTCCAGTTATGCATCAAAACACGAATTTGTCTGGCTGTTTAAATCGTTTATTGCGTCACACAACAGGAACAAACACTAAGTCACTTACACTGGACGTTCATTCATGACTCCATGTTCAATACCTTGATATTAAAAGTGGTCATGTGTTACAAATGTTGGCATCTTCCTGTAGACATTACAACCAGGAGACAAAGGACGAGAATGAACCCGAGTGTGATTTTAATCTCCTGAGAGTGGAACTGAAGAGAAACAACTTTGATGAATTTGAGGAAATTGGTTACACTTGCAAGCATTTCGATTCCTCGAAGTGAGCAGATTGAGTTGTTTGGTTTCACTCAATTCTGGGTTCAATTCTCGATTCTTGTCGATTTGTTGCTTTATCCCGGCATTTTTGTTTTGTTTTTTGTGATCTTTTTACACAAAGAATTTTTCAACCAACTTTTAAACAGCTCTGGCAAGTTGTCGAGGAATGATCTCTTAACAATAATGAAGGGACACAGGGCTCCCGTATCTATGCAGAGATTTGAGGCAGTTTTTGATCAGTGAGTTCCACTTGAATTCAGTTCAATGTCTTTCCATTAGCTACATATTTTCGATTAGTATGTTTTCCATTAGTAGGTTCTTAACTGAACTATATCCGATCACTTAATCATTAACCTAATCGACAAATGGCATTCCTTGGAATTTCTAGTGTTTTCCAAATTGTCATTTCATCATCGTCAGGCATTCCAAAGTAAGGTTTGAGATTTTTTTCTTCCAGGATGCAGGACGAGAATGGCATGTTAGATTACTGCGTCATCATCAACAGAATGAATTGGAAGGTTAACGCCAGCATTCCTCACTACTACACGACTCCTGCTCTCGAGAGGAAAGACAAGCAGAAGTGCAGGGACATTCTCACTATCGATTTCAGGTGTCTTTTTGAGGACCTCATCAAAATTGTTTATCCAGAATGTCCCTGTCCATAGAGTTGCCGGTTTTAAATGGCTTCGTTGAATTATATTTTCTATTTTGTTTTTTTTTTTGAATTTTTTTTGTTAGAAGATAAACGAGTTGAAGTTAATTTTTATATTAATTTTGCAGTTTTATGAAAATTTATTTAAACTTATTTATTTTGTTGAAACAACTGGGTTTTTTTTTTAATTTCTAGTAATTAATAATAAGTAATAATTTTTTGTAATTACCAAAACATCAGAATGTGCTCGGCTTCTGCAGAGTTTACCTTCGTGAAAAAATGGTCTTAGGTTATTTATTAACATACGATAAGATAAGGATACACTTTATAAAAACGGGAAGAAATATTTATAGGAATTTTTGAGCATAAATCAAGTGTTATTTTGTTATAATTTGTGAATGTAAACTCAAATTATAAAAAAGTTGGCGCCAATGCGTACAGGTAAATGTGGAGCGTAATCAACAGCCTTATCGCGACTAATTAAGTTGTCTGAGCTGAAGCCTGTTGTGCAACTCCAGATGTTCTTGTGTTGTGCTGATATCGACAAATTATATTCATGCCTGGAGAAGAAAGCTAAGACGATCTACTTAAGCTATTTTTAAGCACATTTAGGAGCGGAGATATTACTTGGGTTGTATTCTCTTGGGCGCCTAATTTTCTCACCTTGTGGCTTTTCCCAGAGTCCCATCGGACATGCGGACGGTACCAGCACATAATCTGATGAAATGTGAAACTGCGTCGTCGGTATTTGTGCGTAGCTGGAAATAGTTTCATTTGTTCAAGCATCACGTATTAATGAGTTTGTGTAATCAATAGGGACTTAATTATAACTTAAAGAAATCAGAGACTGCTAAAAAAAACAAGAGTGCGAAAATTAGTTTTTCTCATTAGAGGTCGTAAATGTCATCGGTGAGGTGCCCTACTTTCTTGAATATTTTTGCTTAAAAGTAAGTCAACTATTGTTAAGCTAATAGTGAGGTTTGAATTTTTAGGATTTAACTTATGATGCGTTGATTGTCTTCATTTGAAAGAATAACTTCATCCTCTAAATATCTCCTTCTGGCATGAACCACTTTACTGCTTCTAATACCGGTTATATCATAATTCGAATATTTTAGCACTAAATGGAGGTAATTAGTCTTTACCCGGTATTTGAGGTTGAACTGATTGAAATGACCATAGTTCCTTGAAGATGCCTACACGTGGAGCATCACGTAGTTGACTTTTCGGTCCAATGATTCGAAATACCTAGCAACACAATCCGAATTAATAACATTTATCACCTTCGAACTTTTGAAATTTATTTATTTATTTGATTTTGCTGTTGCTAATGGTAACTGATGCTACCGATGATATTCGAAAGATTTGAACCTATTTGACCACCCACCTTAAGCTTCTTCCTATCAAGATCAATCTTGAATCTATCAGATGCATAGGAATTTCTGGTAGGCGAGGTTATAATGAAAATGATAATGCCAAAGGCAGCAATAATGGCAATGAGGCCTGGGTGGGTGCTAAGGACATCGATGGTGATGTTTAAGATCTAATGATGATGGTTATGAGTCATTTCGCCGTAAATAATTGATTGATAAGTGTCAGCCATTTCCCCCACAAATTCATAGGTCTTTCGAAATTCTTAACAAAGCTCTATTGTATCATACATTTATCTATCTATTAAGAACAGCGCAATTATATGACGATAACATACCACTTGCACGAAAGAGAAAAATTAAGAATAGGAGACAATGAAATGAAAGATAACAAAATGGAAACAATTAATGGGAAATTAATCAAACGATAGAATTCTTCCAGCAATCAGTGACGTGCATGAAAGTGCAGATCCACTGCGAGGCGAAATAAAAGGTGTTGTTAATCGTAGATCCGCTCATCATCCGAGTTCTTGGGAGTTGTTCGATCAGTTGTGCTGCTGAAGTTCAAGTTTACAATTCGAAATTCTCGATCTATTATGCGCGGATTATAAGGGAATTAAAATCGCAAATCGGAACTTTTTTTGCAACTAAAAATTAAAATGAGAGTTCTTATTCCAATCGATTGGTCTGAAAATTCTTCCTATGCCTTTGATTGTGAGGTTTCATTTATTGTTTCCAAGTCTTGGATGTAAACTAATTATTTATTTAGTAACTAATTAATAATGAAGAAATGCGCTCTTTTAAATGCATTAAATTCTTAAACGTATTTTAATTAAAAAATTGAAATTTTGTACAGGGTACTTAGAAAATCTCCACCTTCCAGATTGGGTGGTAATCTTGGTCCACTTCATCGACGCAAGTAATCTTTGTTCTCATCTCAATTTACAACTTTACGCTTACTGTTGCAAATCTTTATGCCAGACCTCTGCTCAACTAAATAATCGATAAATAATAATCGTCAAGTAATAATTGGTTGAATGTTCTGTATCCGTTGCTGTGACTACGAAAGCGATTACCCACGGCATTCTCCTAGATGTGGTTCAACACTGAAAATGACTAGCACATGATTCCCACGTATAACCTAAGAAAGTTGTTGTGAAATACCCCGGAACTCTGCTGATGGGGTCCCGGCCTGGTGAAATATTCTCATGTAAACAAGACTGGAAATCTCTGCTCCGAGAATTCGTTTGATGTTTCGTCTGCCTTTCACGTAGAGCGCGATTTAATGTTTATTTGAAGAATAAATTTCATACTTACATGCGAAAAGATGTGGGGTTTTTTTTAACATAAGAGATTGTTTATTATACAAAGTAAAAAATATTAAAGAGATTGTTTAATATTGTTTAACTTCTCAAACGTGTTTAAGATGATATTTTGTTGATGCGAGTCTTAATGCTGATGATGATGATTGTGGATTCGGTGGTAAGCGGATTGAAGTGGAATGAGGTAAACTGGATTGATGTGCCGATCTTTGTTTCCTTGGAAAGAAGACATATTACTTTTTTGGAGTCTGCTGTACGATTATGATAATGATTGCGGTTATGGCAAGAACGACGAAAGCGGTTGTTGAAATTCGTATTTAAACATGTGCCATGATATAGAAACAAGAGGAATTACATGGAATTTAAAAAGTTCATTAAAATTTAATAGAAATTCCTTTCGTTCCGAGAAATGTTCGATCATCCAGAAGGAAATAAGTAATAAAATGATTAATGAGTCATCTTGTTTTAATGAGCATGTTTTATTGGTTCTGTTTCACAGTAATATCTTATTGTTAATCCGATTTATGGAATACTTCCTATTTCAATCTCAAAACATCCAAATTTTACGTATTCATTTTATTTTATTCATTTTACGTATTCAAAATAAAAACGATTAATTATCACAATGATGTGCAAATAGATAAAGCGAAAAGTTAACGGTTCTCAAATTAATTTATGCTCAACGTCATGGTGACGTCACTAGGATTTACAAGAAGATATTAGAAGCTATAACTATAAATAAAAGGAGGTTGAATAGCCTAGGTTGGACTAGTACAATTATTAAATTAATTATTAATAGTATAATAGCAATAATAATAATAATAACTAATAATTATTATTTAATTTTTTGAAACAGGCAACGACAGAGAACTGCATGCAAAGGAAATAAAGTTAATGCAGCTTCAAGAACACTACGAAACCAAACTTCTGGAAAATAAAGTGAGTTTTAATTTATTATTATTATTATTATTATTATTATTATTATTATTATTATTATTATTATATTATTATTATTATTATTATTATTATTATTATTATTATTATTATTATTATTATTATCATCATCATCATTATTATTGTTGTTGTTTTTGTTGTTGTTGTAAGTGTATTATAAACATAAACAAGATGAATTGTTGAAATAAACAATAATAAGTTATGTTGACATGAATTGCACGTTGTTATTTCTTATCAGATCCAATTGCAAACGGACTACTTCTACTCTTGATAGTATCTCATGGTATCACAACAATATTAAATATTCAATCTCTGGTATGCTAAGATATATTGGACAATTTCACTGAGTGAAGAATCAATATTAATAAATAGGTGAATTAATAACATCGATGTTATATCATATTGCTGTAATTTCAATTTAAATCTTGTGTGGATGTATCAGTTCCTAGCATTGGTTAATCAAGCCATCAAAACTAATCTTTTAAGAAACTTTCAACATCAACAACATCGCCGTCGTCGTTGTCATAAACATCATCATCATCATCAGCGATGCATCAACAACAACAACAGCGTTTGTTTCTTACAACGACCTTCGCCGCAAAGAGGTTATAAAAGAATTTTTCCTTTTTAAGGACATTTCCTCGCCTGCTATTTTTAACCAGCAACAAATTAAAATTCAATCGGTTTAAATGATTCATTTAAAGCATTCATTTTCTCGACTAAAAAAATTATGACACTAAAAAAATTTAAAAAACTCGTATATTTTATGAAGACTGAAGTAATCGGATTTTTAATAATAATAATATAGGTGCATTATTATTATACGAGTTGTTTGGATAATGCTCTCGCGTCAATAAGTTAACACATGATACAATCAAAGATTTTCTTTAGACATACCTTATTTCTTGAATTAATTCAGAAAGGAAACGGAATTTAAATTGAGGTCCAATTAGTCAAAATCAAATTGAGGAGAATACTTGATCAATGAATGGTTTGCCTCTTTAAAAGTTACAAGGTTTTGTTGTTATGCACATACACACAACATCAACACGTGAAAATAAATAGGTTGAGCGAGAAAATAAGAAAAGCTATAGAAAATATAAAAATCCTCTTTCGACACGTTGCTCAAATTTCTGGAAGAACCTTTCAACAATTTAAATAATGTAAACTTAAAAATTTCAATAGCGATTAGAAATACACATAATAAATTTTAATCAATTAATAATAAATGATCCGTAACCATAAATGACCTCGAGATAAATAAATGGAGATTCTCTTAAAAAAATCCCGACTGAACTCATACGTAGAATGTGGATACATCCTGAACGCGTGTGCTGGAACATACCAACAACGGAGTTCTTTCTCGTCGACATTTTTTTCTGGCAGTAAATTAACTTCATAAAGAAGAACACCGTAGACATTTTTAAGCCCTCCATTTGTTTATCTTTGTTGAAAGTCTCCAGCCATTGTGCAAATTTTCATTCTTGCGTTTAAAAGTGGACTTTAGTTCATTATTAACATTAATTTTTAGCGATATTTCACCTGCTTTTCATTTCGATGCAGGTGAACTACCACTGGGTGGCAGGTAACGAGGGGTCTGCAGGTGAGTACATCATCAAAATGGCCCTCGAAGAAGAGGTGAGCCTCGTCGTCATGGGTTGCAGGGGCATGGGCAAACTCAAGAAGACTATCATCAAGAGCATCAGTGATTACGTCATCGAAAAGTCACATGTTCCGGTCATTGTGTGCAAACGTCCCTGAACTTATGGTCATTCGATGCGCCATCTCTAGAAAATATTTCCTAACATTATTTATGCTCTTTTGATAGCTATCCATTGCAACATTGTGTTTACCAAGGAATAAAAGTTTGTATCGCCAAAAACAAATCGAGAAAAATCAACTTTTCTAATTGAGGAAATTTCTCAGCGAGGTTCTTATAGTTTTGCACTTCAGTTAGACCCAAAGACTCATTTGGGGGCAGGGAAGGAACAGCCCCCTTGACTTTAGACTTGGTGCAAAAAATGGTCATCTTCTCATGCTGAGCGAGGGTCTGCTCATTGAAAAAAGACTGAAATGACGTCACTGGCTGAACCCTTCACAACTCGAATCTAGTTGAGGGAGCGATGTTTTAATGAAGTAATGAAGTAAATGTTTGATGAAGTAAATGTTTAGACATGTCCGCACATACGAGCCTCAAAAGTCAAAAGCTTGACGGGATTATCCTTTGTTGATTATAACAAATTTTTGACAATTCATGAGAATTAAATTAGTTTTTCTGCTATAAAACTTTTATTGCTTATTCAACATTAGTCTCACATTTAGTTCATTATTAACGTGCTCCAATTTAAGAAAAACATAAAAACAAACAAAATTGTTTAGTAGCAGAAATTATCCCAAAATACTTACTTGTGATGAAATTAGTCTTATACAAAAATTAATATTAACATTAACATTTTTAAATTATTCTTGGCCATCGTTAGATCAAAATTTTAAATCATTGAATGTGTTTTCGGTTTGGGAATAAGGAAATGAGATATGAATATGTTGAAAAATTTAAATTAAACCAAATTATGCCAACAGAGTAAAAACTCAAACTCGATCTTGATTGGCACGACAATATAAAGTACGACCGATAAATACTGGCCAAGCGACCGCCAAAGGCAGTTTCATGAAAGTCAAATGACAATAGGCCTAATAAACAAATTTTATTGACATGAAATTACAAATATTTTGTGTTTAATAAAATATGTATTAATTTCAGTTTATTAAATATCATAGATCATTAAAAAATGTTGGCGAGGTCATAGTGTCTATTTTCATCTAGCTTATTAACACAACAAAAAATTCAGTTCGATATTGAAAATTACGTTGTTGCATAAAGTCAATATCATAAAGTTAAGACATGAAATATATAAGAAAGTATTATTATAAAATATTTGGCAATCCGTTACAAAACATCAAAAATTTTGTTATCATTATAAGGTATTTTTTACTATAACTTCATTTAAAAAACGTTTTCTGTTGACGATAAATTATTAAAAGTATTTTTAAAACATTCAAAATAAATTTAACTTCTGAAACAAATACTTGTTATCTAAGATATGTTTTTAATTGCGAGCACTGAAGCAACATTTGAAAAAGTATAAAATAGATTATTTTATTTTAAAATTTCTTAAAATTATTTCATTATTTCGTTAAATGGTAAATCGCGTGAATTTATAAATAAAGCGCTTTAGTTGTATTTAAAGGTGGTGTTGCACATTAGTACATCCGTTCGCTTAACCAGTCGGCCATTGGAAGAATGCAGGCTGCTATCGGTCGTTGTGCATTGAGAACTTTTCGTTCTGCTCGCCAGGTTATTCCGGCACAAACAAATGTTGTAGGTGCAGCATGCTTCCATTCTACACGTAAGTAAAATTTTATTTCTGCTGTGTCGTTATGCGATGACCCTGTTGGTTTGACCTTGGTGGATTGTTGTTGAGCGCGTGTATGTAAATACAAAGGATTTCTTCTTGTATCTTAAGTGAGTTGAGCCAGTTACATTGCATTTTCTTAGCCTCCGATAACGCTGCGGGTCAACCTGCCGCTAAAGCTAAAACTGGATCCAAGGGCAGAATTGTCGCAGTCATCGGTGCCGTCGTCGATGTGCAGTTCGATGGAGAACTTCCGTCCATCTTGAACGCCCTTGAAGTTGAGAACAGACCATCAAGACTCGTCCTTGAAGTTGCTCAACACTTGGGTAACCTTTAATCACTTGATCAGATGCTGTGGTGAAGTGGTTTACTAAATGGGTGACTTTTCTGTAGGTGAGAACACATGCAGAACCATTGCCATGGATGGTACTGAGGGTCTTGTTAGAGGTGAGCTGTGTGTGGATACTGGATCACCTATTAGGATTCCAGTCGGACCTGAGACTCTGGGACGTATCATCAACGTCATTGGAGAACCTATCGACGAGCGTGGCCCCGTCAATGCGAAACAGTAAACACCTTGCATCATTTTATAATTAATGATTAAATTTGGCAGAAAACTTAAATTTTGTAAGATCAAGGTCATTTGTATTTGATTATGTATTTTATATATGCTAAATTTCTACAGCTATGCTGAGATCCATGCTGATGCACCAGAGTTTGTCGAGATGAGCGTTGAACAGGAAATCCTTGAGACTGGTATCAAAGTCGTCGACATGTTGGCTCCTTATGCCAAGGGAGGAAAGATTGGTGGGTAGCCATGACTTCATATTTATTTCATAAATAACGCATGTTTCAGTAAATGTATAGGGTAATTTCAAAACTGTTTATCCTGCGTAGGTCTTTTTGGTGGTGCTGGTGTAGGAAAAACTGTACTTATTATGGAGCTGATCAACAACGTTGCCAAAGCTCATGGTGGTTATTCCGTGTTTGCTGGAGTTGGTGAAAGAACCAGAGAGGGTAATGATCTTTACCATGAGATGATCATGTCCGGTGTCATCGATCTTAAAGGAGACAAATCCAAGGTAGGATCATCTTCACATTGACATGATTTTATAGCAGCTACATGCCTCTCGGACCTAGCTTGACCATGAAGTATTCTTGAAAGGTGTCTCTGGTGTATGGTCAGATGAACGAGCCCCCAGGTGCCAGGGCTAGAGTCGCTTTGACCGGTCTGACCGTTGCTGAGTACTTCAGAGACAAGGAAGGACAGGATGTGTTGCTCTTCATCGACAACATTTTCAGGTTCACCCAGGCAGGTTCCGAGGTGTCTGCTTTGCTGGGTCGTATCCCGTCTGCCGTAGGTTACCAGCCAACCTTGGCAACTGATATGGGTACTATGCAGGAACGTATTACTACCACCAAGAAGGGATCAATTACTTCAGTGCAGGTACTTTGTCATATTTCTAGTGAATCATAAAATCTATTATCTTACAAACTTTGTTTTTCTCATAGGCTATCTATGTGCCTGCTGATGATTTGACTGATCCTGCTCCTGCTACAACATTCGCTCACTTGGATGCCACCACTGTCTTGTCCAGAGGTATTGCCGAGTTGGGCATTTACCCTGCTGTGGATCCATTGGATTCCACCTCCCGTATCTTGGACCCCAACATTGTGGGTCAGGAGCACTACTCTGTTGCTCGTGGTGTGCAGAAGATTCTTCAGGTTGGTTCATGTTTTCTGTTTTCGTATAAGTAACACTGCACTATATGTGTCAGTTGGGTTTATAGTTGCAGAAATGTGCCTATATTTAAATAAATAATTTGAAGTCTACCTTATGTAAAACATTGCACAATTTTTAGATAATTGCAATTTGTATGTGACTTATTTCATAAAGTTAGTGAGATATGAAAGCTTTATGGTAATTCTTTAATTATCTTGCATAATGAAGTATTGTTTCTGATATATCTCATTTATCCACAAAATAGGATTACAAGTCTCTGCAAGATATTATTGCCATCTTGGGTATGGACGAGTTGTCAGAAGATGACAAGCTGACAGTTGCCCGTGCCCGTAAGATCCAGAGGTTCTTGAGCCAACCTTTCCAGGTTGCTGAGGTCTTCACTGGCTCAGAAGGAAAACTGGTTCCTCTGAAGGAATCCATCAAGGGCTTCAAGATGATTCTCAATGGTAATTGTAGACTTGTATTCATTATTACATAACTTAAAGATTACATTATTAATAGCAACAGAATTAATTATTTTATAAATTCATGATAATAATGCTTATTGTTTTCAATCAGGTGAGCTGGATCATCTGCCTGAAGTGGCTTTCTACATGGTTGGCCCCATTGAGGAGGTCGTACAGAAGGCCGAAAGACTGGCTGAGGAGAGACAGAAGAAATAAGAAATTATGGACATTTGTATGAATATACAATATTTTAAAAGTCACAATGTTGTCTTCTACATAATCTTGTATTTGAATGCCTGGATGAGTATAGGATATAGGATCATTCTACGACCTGTGTTAACCTGGTGGTTAATGAGTGTTCGATAAAATTATCTTAAATTGTGGTTTGTGAAGTTCCCAGCACTAATGGCCGGTCCGGCCATACTTGTGTAGCACTGACATTTGGTGGAGTTTTTGGATGAGTTCTGGTGGGGAGAAGCCATGTGAAGATGATTAACGAAATAAGGATGCAGTTTTATTAAGCATGGATTTACGTTCTTAAGCCAAAATTTAACTACATGCGGGGTGGCATTAAGTTTTTTAAGTTTGGGTTTCTCTAATGCTTGGGTATAACTATGGAAAACTTTGGTCTTGTTGGTTTGTCCCCTTATAATCTTTTAAAATTTAAAGTTTAAATGCCTATAGCTTAGTGTTCCGATCGTTTCACCAGATTAAGAAAGCTTTCGATATCAATTTTTATCACATCGTAAGTTTCAATAACTTTGTCTGCTTTCTTTATGTGTTTTTACTCCGAAATTGCAACTAACCCAGTAGTGCGCTGTTTTGTCGTTGTTATGTTTGTATATACAAAAAGTTTCCTACATTCACAAACTAGGTGGTAAAGGAGAATCAAGAAATAACGAGTAATCTCTGATCATGTTGTCATACTTGAAGGAAACAGCTCCCGGGAGTTCTAAACTTAACAAGATGGACTCGGCTCTGCAAGAATTCAACCTCGATTTTGGTACAGTCAAGAATGAAAGAACATGGAACTTCCCGTGCTGAGAATGATCTAGCCAGTCAACACGCCGAGATAGGGACCCATAAGAGAAAGAAGCTCGTTAATGAAAGATTAATGAGTCAAAAAGCCCAAAATATTGCAGTTGCTGGTTGAAATGTGATCACATGGCCATATTTATTTTCTAATTCCACTTCCATTTTTTTGATGTCATGAACATCCCCAAAAAACAACACAACTACAGTGACAATGATCCCAACTTTGATGACATCAATTATTCATGAAATTCAAGGACTGGCAGGGTGAATGAAAGACATCCGCTCCTGTAATCTTTACCTTTCCCCATTTCATCTATATATTATAATTGAGAGCTATACAAATCTTGATTTAATATGCTAGATTTATTACTAGAACAAAATTAATTAAGTGGAACAATGTCATGGTTGGAAATCAAACCATGTTTTAAACATTCACACATTATTGTCAGAGTAATCCATCATCTCCTGCAACCTATCATTGCTTGCCTCATCATTCATTTCAAAGAGAAAATGCACGTGGACAAAAAAAATCAAACACTTAAATAGCCAAAAACAAAGGAAAACCAACAGCACCATGTTTCATGCATTCACACATTATTGTTAAAGTAATTCATCATCACCTGCAAACTATCATTGCTTGCCTGATCATTCCTTTCAAAGAGGAAATGCACATCGATAAAAAAGATCAATCTAAGAAATGCCTTGATAAACCAACTGGCCACTGTGCCCAAAGAAAACATGTGGATTATGAGCAGAAGGCCCCACAATCTTCCAAAAAAAGCGCTGAAAAAGTAACGACTGTAGGACTCTGTATAATCTAGCACAAATTTAATAAAATGATCACAAGTTTGGTTTGCAGCAATTTCGATGTTATGGGGATTAAGTACTAAATTCCGGCATGGAAATGAAAATGCATATTTGACACCATAAACCAGAAGAGGTTTATTTGTAAGTGATTTTTTAGCAAATGCTAGCACAAAATTTTTAAGATATTTCAACATGAAAGCATGAATTATAGGCCCACCGTTACTTTTAACAAACTTCCAAAAGATTCCGCAAAAACCAATCACTCCCACGAAAATTAATGAATAATTAATATATTTCATTATCACATTGCAAACAAAATGATCTATGTTTTGATGTAAGTTATTCCGCTGTTCCTCAGTCCACGGAATGGGCTGGTTTTGAGGTGGATTTGGCTGGTTCTATGCTTCAAAGTCAATTTTAGGCTTCGGCTTCACGGAACTTAAAATAATAACAAAATAAAAAATATGAGAAAGATGAAAATAAAAATTCAGTTTAAAATTATTATTATATTGTATTTCAAATAAGATCATAGAAATGTCCACTAGTTTTACTTAGGTCATTTAGAATGAGTACCAATGGCAACAACAATTTTTTAAAGGTATACTTTTGATAAAACTTATGTTGCAAGAATACACAAAGCAGCAATTGTGGTCTGAACTTGCCATGATGAAATAATTTTGTTGTTTGATATTGAACATCATACATAATAAGGGTGTGTTGGATGAAATTTTTGTTTGCTGGTGAGCATGTACAAATCATTCATTGCCATCTCAAATTTAGCATTATCATTTTACTTGTGTTCTGATTACCTGTCTTATCTGTGTGATTATCTGATTTATTGGCACAGCATAGTCAATAAACTTGTACATAGAATTAAATACTAACTTGGCGAAGTCGAGAAGTGGAGATCTCGCTGTTGTCATAGCAAAGGGACCCAATTTTATCAAGGTAACTTGAGATGCTTGGGGTGCCTCTGGTGGCAGAAGTGTTGCAATAATGGTCTCCTGGTTATTTGCACCGAGAGAACCAGAGGAAAGAAATCTTTGCAATCCAGATGCCCTCCAATTCATCTGAACAATGGTTTGAGCCATAGAAGCAATCAAAACTGGCCTCAATTTCCTCAGACATTTGGTGGTAATGTAATCCTGAAATGTTTTGATTATTGGAGCAAAGGCAGAAGAGGTGTTTGGACTGAAGATGGAACTTCTCTGTCGGGTGGAAATAGTGAATTTTGCTGCAGAGGAGCAAGGAGGCACAAATATTTTGGTTCCATTTTTGACTGGAACCCTTCCTAATGTAATGCTTTGGCAAATGTTGTTTGTCTCCTGGTTCTTTCCTATAAGTTTTAAATTTTGTGGGTTCTTTGGGGCGAATATTGGAAAACGTGGAAAAGAGTTTCTCTTTGCTTTTGTGGATGCACTCACTTCTTTCCTCTGCAGCTGCACGGATAATCACAGAAAATATTTAAATTTGTTGAAGGTTCAAAATTCAGCTTTTCCATTAAAATATCTCTTGTCGATTACAAAATTTTAGCCATTCCTTGATATTTTACATATATATATATATATTTATATATATAAATCTGACATTTAATGTTATAAATAATAACAATGGTCAGGTTAATCATATGGTTTGTCATAATATAAAACCAGTAAAGCAATTCACACTATCAATAATCAGTTGATGGTAGATTCAAAATTTAAAAAAAAATTAATAAAAAAGACCTGGTGGGCATCTGCCATCAAATTAAAATGCTGCCTGTGGTAGAACTGGTTCAAGCTGAACAAAGACAAGAGCACCTTGACACCATTGCAAAACTGTCTAGAAGGCAGGTTTTCTTGAAGGTGATAAAGTTTGGCAGCAATGTTTGGCATCCTATTTGCCAATTTCTCAGCCAATATTCTCTGGCTATTTTAACAAAAAGAAATGGAATTTCATAAAATGAATAAAGCTATATCATTAAAATTTTAAAATATTTAAAAGATGACTACCTTAAATATTTTTCAGAGGCAGTTTGAGGCATTGAAATAATGCCACCCAATTTTATCGTTTGGGTTGTAACGTTTGATTTCTCATCACTTTTGGTGGGTGTATAAGATAACTTAGGCAAATAATTTACGTTTTTACTGCATGAGATTGCAGTTTTCCAAAAAAATTGTAAATTCGAAATAAAATTCAGCTTCATTTCATTTACTTAACAGACACACAAAAAACCTTTTCCACATACGCACTAACGTGCTGTAAACATTTTTTACCGCAAAAGTAAAAAGTTAATCAACGACTTAACTTATTCGACAAAAATAAATTTTGATTGTACAGTTAAAATAACTTAATTATTTACTAAATATTTGTTAGTGATTTTAAACTAAAAATTGGCGCCAAATCTAAATCGGATCTTTTAAGAATATCGAAGAAAATGAAATAAATTCTGAAACCTATTGTGAGCAAAAGTCTAAAAACCTCATTTGGGATGAAAATAATTAAAAATAAAATAGACCATAATAATGCACTTGCAAGGCTTTTATTCTATAGTCTAATGTTAGTTTAAATCACTTTCATATTTAAGTGAGCTTTCGTAAAAAACCATTGTCAATATCTCCATTTCATATCACAAGAAAATATTTATTGTTATGCTATGATTCTGAGTTTGATTATAATGGCGCATATAATTCAAGCAAGACAAGTGATTCCGAACTGTCTTCATCGTCTTCTTTGTCCACTTTTTTTCTCTTTCTTACTTCTCAGTCTTTTGACTGGCTTTCTGTGTCTGTATTCTCCTCAAGCAAATTCATCCAAGCAATCAGGATGGATGGACCAGAAGTTTTTTCAAACTCTGACTTTTCATTCTTGACAAAAGAGTCGTTAGAAGACAAGTTATGCAAAGCAAGATCAATTCAAAAACCCGTGTTCTTACTTTCGCAAACAAGTGTGCCATATCTTAGCTGTGCTTATAAGCTTAGCTTATACCATATTAACCTCATTTTTAACAATTGGGTAAAATAAAACAAAGTAAGAATAATCTCAACTGGAACAATTAAAGCTTAAGAGGCCATTGCATGCTTCGTTAAGACAGGTTTTATTAGGACTGTGATTTATGAGAGCCATTTGAACAATGTCTCAACTTATGGCAGCAGCTGTCTGCCTGAAAAGCAGTCGAACTTCAACTTAGCCTGACTATGACTATGAAGTTAAACGTCTGACGAAGACAGGCGCCTGGGACGAATTTTGAAGACGTCAGGCGAAAGAGACAATTAATTTGACGGGGAGAACTTTTCACGGTTCAGTTGGAAAACACTCCATAAATCCACTCGGTTCGATATCTGGTAAATGAAGCGTGAAATCTTGATTGGATGAGGGAAGACATTTTTAAGGAAACATCAGCGAGAGATGGAATTAATATTTCACCGACGAAATATGGCCACAGTCGTGACTCAGCTGTCCGTGAGGATCCCACCCGGTTGTTGTTCTTCACATTTTCACAACTCAACAATTTTTACAACTCAACAATTCTCACAACTCAACAATTGTCACAACATTTACAACAATCAAATCGAGGTCAAGAAACAACGGATTTCTTAAGTCTTTTCTCGATTCCCTCAACAAAAGCAACAAAACCTTCATGGTGGAAGTACCATTTGATTTTTAGAAATTATTACGGGATTGCAACATTTTCATGGATAATCAGAAGCAGAAAACTGCTTTGAGATGTGGCAGGAATGTTGGACAAAACCATGCAAAAGAAAGAAAATACATGAATTAATTTGATGATAATCAGGTTAAAAATGAACAGAGACATTAACGAATGACAACAAATAATAATAAGAAGAATAATAAGAAGAATAATAATAATAATAATAATAAATAATAAGAATAATAATAATAATAATAATAATAATAATAATAATAATAATAATAATAATAATAATAATAATAATAATAAATAATAATAATAATAATAATAATAATAATAATAATAATAATAATAATAATAATAATAATATAATAATAATAATAATAATAATAATAATAATAATAATAATAATAATAATAATAATAAATAATAATAATAATAATAATAATAATAATTAATAATAATAATAATAATATAATAATAATAATAATAATAATAATAATAATATAATAATAATAATATAATAATAATAATACTAATAATAATAATAATAATAATAATAATACTAATAATAATAATAATAATAATAATAATAATAATAATAATAATAATAATAATAATAATAATAATAATATAATAATAATAATAATAATAATAATAATAATAATAATAATAAATAATAATAATAATAATAATAATAATTAATAATACTAATAATAATAATAATAATAATAATAATAATAATAATAATAACTCCCAGGCGAGACATTCTTGCAGAGGCAGACTGGACCGTCGCAGCCGACCTAGAAGGTGTGAGGCTGATAGAAAGTGGCAAAAGATCGGATTTGGTGCACGTATCGCCGTCGCCGGATGCCATCATTCTGGTGGAGCTAACGGTACCGCGGGAGGACGGGCTACAATACAGCAATGCTCTCAAAGAGGATAAGTATGCAGATCTATAGATGGACCTGGAAGCAAAAAGATACCGAACGTTTGTTCCATCTCTTCCCATCGAGGTTGGCGCAAAAGGCGTAGTCAGCGGGTCGACTTACACTTTCCTCACCAAGATTGGATTGTCAAGCCGAGAGAGAACAAAGGCTATGACAAAGATGTTTGAGGCCGCTGAAGCAGCTTCATTCTGGAGTTGGTACTTGAGGATTGATGATGATGATGATGATATATCATCACGGGATGCAGTTAGCGCATATTTACTATTAGAGGAAATCCAGCTCCATCTGTGAACATATGCACTTCCTAAATAAATCGGTTTTCTGATGCAGCTCAGTGCTTACTACGAAATGCGATTTAGTATTCTCCTTTATGGTCATAACATCGGAGTAAAAAGTGATTGCATTCATTACCATATAAGCTAACGCGGTCGTTTTCTATTGTTTATGATTAAAGGTCGCCGAAAAGCTTCGGTGGTAAAGGAGGCCAAAAGGTTTGGCACCCAGGATCCCCAAGATGCCATGACATTGGACAATGCAACATCAACAGCACTGCATAAACAGTAGAAGGATATGGGCTCCGGTCCTTTCCTAATGCGTTGGACAAAGCGATGACTAATTGACGGAGTTGACAGAATGGCGTCTGATCAATGGATCAATGGTTAAAATGTTTAAAGGTTAGAGTCGCAGTCTTATAACACAGACTGCGAAAATCAACATACAAGCCATTTAGCAATACTAAAAGCAATAGTCATTACGTGTCGTGTTCCCAGCTTGCACCGCCACAAGGCGCCCCTTGATGCGGCGATATACGAATGGTTGACCGCCCCTGACTCTTACGCTTATGGCGCTACGCATATAAACAAATATATACAAATATATATATTTGTATTTACAAATGAATGGATTAACGAGATTCCCACTGTCCCTATCTACTATCTAGCGAAACCACAGCCAAGGGAACGGGCTTGGCAGAATTAGCGGGGAAAGAAGACCCTGTTGAGCTTGACTCTAGTCCGACTTTGTGAAGAGACATGAGAGGTGTAGCATAAGTGGAGCCTTCGGGCGCAATTGAAATACCACTACTTTTATCGTTTCTTTACTTATTCTGTTAAGCGGAAATAGGACGGCGCTCGCGCTGCTCCCGTATTTTGGCTCCAAGCGGCTGCTCTCGTGGTGGCTCGCGATCCGCTCAGAAAACAGTGTCAGGCGGGGAGTTTGACTGGGGCGGTACATCTGTCAAAAGGTAACGCAGGTGTCCTAAGGTGAGCTCAGCGAGGACGGAAACCTCGCGTAGAGCAAAAGGGCAAAAGCTCACTTGATTTTGATTTTCAGTACGAATACAGACCGTGAAAGCGTGGCCTATCGATCCTTTTGATTTTTACGAGTTTTAAGCAAGAGGTGTCAGAATATATATTTACAAATATATATATTTGTATATATATATATAATATAAGTATATATAAATATATATACCATCTACGCTGCCGTTTGCTGAGTTAATAAGTCGTACAGCGCCGTCGTACTGCCCTAGACATACAATGCCTTAGTGAAAATGTTGGCAAGAAAATAGAGAGCAATGGGGTTCATTGCCAGAATTGAACCCAGCATCCCTACTGCTGAAAGAACCAAAATTCCAGATTTTCGTGCAAGTAAAGATTCAGTATATCCGTGTGCGATGTGGCAGTGGGACCTAGCTAGCTTTCATTTCTCCAAGGTTTTAAAATATGAATCCACCAATGAATGAAAAAAAATAATTCAGTCTCGGAAATTCAAAAACAAAAAGGAAACGCCAAGGCCCTCATTTTAAACTGGAAAGAAGCAATTATCGAGGAATCACGAAGATTTTCTGGGGAGATTCGTTGTCTCGAGGTTCCTCATGTGGAGCTCCATCAAAAACATGCAGGAGACTTACAAGATATGGCGGACATTCAAGATGAACTTCTTTAAAGGCAGAAGACACTAACACTTTGTTTGATAGACATGAATTGATTGGAACGATTTGAAATCCTTTTTTACCAGTCTGACGGGATTTCCCAGACCCCTGTGCGAACCAAAAAAATTAACGATTTGGATTTTATAAACATTATATCTGTTGTTGTTTGGCTGGTCTAATAAGAGATTGAAAAAACCCAAAATAATAATAAGAAGAAGAATAGTTCATTTGTATGGCGCCTTCAGCATGGAGTCGGTGGGCCTTGATTCTTGGATTAGAAAAAGTATTAGTACTTGTAACCTCTTTATATGCACTGTATTATATAAATAATAAACCTCCCAATAATCAAGTTCCTCCTATTTATACTTAGTTAATTGCTTATTACTATTATTTATTGTTTTTTTAAGTCAATGTTGTTTTGGAAATCAAAATCATAACAAGTATTTTTATTCCTGCTTTTGTTATGGTATACAAATGTGTGAATGATATGAACGTTTAGACTTAGATCACAGGCTGTCTTTCATCAAACAAAGCTAAATGCATTTCTTCCTTCTCTGATGGCCAGGAGAAGTTTTTCTTCTAGTGCTTCTTTAGAGCTGTAATCTGTAACAAATAGGGTATTATGACATGTAAATGACTCAGGTAGATAATTGTCGGGGTTTCCGTTCACCCTCTTATATCTAATGGTGAGTTCTGGATTAAGAGCAGCCAAACCCCCGGCAGGCAATCTAGGAGCAGCTGTAACGAATTGCAGAAAATGTCTCTGATCTTTAGCTGATAAAGATGAGAGTACTTCAAACAAATACTGAACAATGGGTGTTTCGACAGTAAGCTCATGAAGGACGCAGTTTTGTTTCAAAATGTCCATTGTCCACAATTCTTTAACCAAACCGCAAAATAATTCTTCATATTCATGAGGGTAAAAGTATTTCATCATAAGTGGATTTATAATTTTTTCGAATCCATTTCTTACTTCTTTCATATATTTTTGAGGGTTCTCATACAAAAGCCACCATACTAGCAACTTCAGGTAATTCTCAACGTTTTCAATGCTTAAAAATGTTTCGCTTCCACCTTCCATCATCTCGATATGTGGAAAACCTGGAAGGGTAAAGTTCAAACAAAGATCTTCAAAGGAGCATCCATCACAAGTGATATTGGAAATGACCTGATCCTGTTCCTCTGTCGTCAGAGAACTATCATTTCTGATGCTCCATTTTTCTCTCAAGGCATCGACAAGACTCTCGACAAATTTAAAAATGGATGGCATCACATCTTTAAAATCCAAGAGCGAGAGTTGCTGAGCATCAAGATTTGTTTTAAACAAACATTTGTAGAAAGCGTCTGAGAAATGTATATCTAATATCTGCGTATCGGTGATAGCTTTTGCCATTACCATGCCAAGACTATTTAAGTAAGATTTTGTCATTGGATTATTCAAGGAATGTGGCAATGGGAACAATCCAGATTGAGATTTTACATAAGAAACACCATCAACAACATTTCCGGCCTCCCCGGACCACAGACCGCGACTAAATCTCTGGCAATCAAGAGAGAATTCCGAGAAAAACTCTTTACTCGATCCCATGATTGCACCAAGTTCTCCATTAAATTGAAATCCCCATCTGTGATGTGCTTTTATGACTTCTGATTCTAAAATTTTGGCAAAGGTATTGAAAAGATTTTTTCTTGGAATGGAAAATAACTTTACTAATGGGTATTGGACAAGAAGCCATGGATATTGTGTTACCATTTTCCCTGAAAATACGTATCGACGGTGTTCCATCAATATCATAAAAGGATATGTTGCGGCAAATTTATCTAGAAATGGCGGTAATAAACGGCAAGGATTTAATTCATTGACTTTTGTTCTAATTATCACTTCATTCATTAGTTCACTAACGAAACAACTCCTATCAATTAGCCTCTCTGTTGACAGACTGCCGAGCAAGATTCCCCAGTTTTCATTCACTTCATAGAAGATTGATAACAGCTTCAAAGCACGTACGAGAGGGTTTGTCCTAAGCTCCTCTGGCGATTTTGACGACCTCAATACTTTGTTGAATGAAGCAGACGTGTATAGCTCTAATTTAATGTCCATTGGACTTATTGGAACTGGTAAGTCTTCTAATTCACAAAAGTCAGATATGTCTTCAACAAAATCAGAGCGTATAATTAAGGCATCTATAGTTCTAACAATAAATCTGATTAGATAGTTAAACTTTCTAACTCCTTCAACACTAGCAGTTAATTTTCCTTTATGACGCGATATGTCTGGCAGATTGAAAATGTCTTTTACCAATTCTCTGAGGTTACTGTAGTTGATGTCTAAGCTCATCTGTGATAATCCTTCACCTTCACTGTCTAAATTTGGCATAATACGAGCTAAGGTGGAATTTACAGTTTCAATTCTAGGAATTATGTTTTCCTCATCAATTTGAAGATTAGAGATAGTGTCTTTTCTCAGCCAATATGTCACCATAGAACAAAAAATCATAAAAAATGATTTAAAGCGTCCGTTTTGAAGCCATGATAAAACGATTAATTTTTTAGCTTTCATCGATTCGTTTATCCTTTCGCTGATTAACCATCTCGCATATTTAGGATACATCATCTTGACAATTGCAAAGCCTATGGCGATGTTGTCCTCGTGAATGGGATTCGTATCTATCAGATTCTTTGCGTACCTGATAATTTCCTCAATGTTCATCACATCTGATGAATATATAATTGCACTGTAAATCATTTTTAAAAACAGAATTCTGTAGGAGGTCGGGCAATGTCGTATCTGGCAGATTTTGAAGCACTGAGGAAAAGCTATCTTAAGAGAGCTCTGAATTTGCTGCTCGGCGAAAATTGGTAATGACCAAGCACTTTTCAAAAATTTGTTGGATCTGCTGGTGATGTCAATGTAATCTGAATCCTCAATGCGTGCAAAAAATTCAGATATAATGAAAAGCAGAGCTGCGGATTCTTTAGTTTCAGTCCAAATATGATTGCTCATCTGCTTTTCAGCCTCTCTTGTCATGATCTCAGAAAGGAGAACCAGGATGCCCATTTCGAGTAGTTTACTTCCTAACCTTTGCCAACAAACGAATCGCAACGCCTTCATTGATTGCCAAAACAGCCGTTTTTCTCCGGATAGCTTATATCGTTCAAAATTAAACACAATTGCGTGGAAAATGTTATAAGAAAAAGGTTTGTTGTTCATGAGATCTATTCGGACCTTCGAAATTTCACCTTTCATAGCGATATAATATTCAACTCTTTCACAATCATTTATGACATTCTCAAAATAATCTTTCGCAAAATAAAAAACCTGACTGATGCAACCTGGCATTGGTACTATTTCTTCGGTCATTCTTCAATTTTGGAGCTCTAATTAACGATGATTTGGAGAAAATGCAATAACTTTTGCCTCCTAATTAACTGAAATTAATTTAAATTTTGTTTTTGCCGTTTTGAAAAAACGATCGAGAATATCATTTATTTAAGATAGTAACAAATTTTACATTTAAAAATTTTATTGGTACGGTTTACAATTATATAATTAGTTCAGTTTCTTAATTAAGTTATTTATCATTACATATTTAGTTGCTAAGATTAAAAATACACAACAACAAAAGTTATTAATTTACAATCAGTCTCTATTGGTAATTAAATAAAATATTCTCTTAAAATCGTTCTACACAACTCCGCACCTGTATCCGGAGCACCTCAGAGACCTATTTTGAATGCGAAAATAATGTCATGTCCAAATAAAGAATGTCGTTGCCGTAAGGTCAAATCAAATGAACTCAATCAAAGTATTTAAACAAAAAATTATAATTAATATAAAAGGTTTGCTAGTTTTGAGTTTTAGAGGGCATAGAATTAGAGCATATTTCTTGAGAAGAGGAATGGGGAAAGTACCGAGAGAAGATGACTTGTTGGGAAATAAGCGAATAAGCTTGAGAACCTCATCCGAAGACACAGGTTTGAGGACTGAGATTGGGGTGCCTGAGAATTGCAGGGTTGGAAAAAATGAGGTGGTTGATGAGGAGAGGGTTGGCGATTGATTCGTGGATTTTGGCACGTGGAGGCAGAAGTTCTTCTCGAGTGTGTGAAGCAAGAGCCATGTAGAAACCGGGTCAATAAAAGATAATGAATTTATTTTTGTAGGTTTGGGCCTTTTTAAGTGATCGCTCTCCCTGGTGTTAAAATCTGGCTACGCCACTGCTTAGCATCGTAGCATCTGCAAATCTGTGCCCTGTAAACTATTATCAGTTTATAGGTCGAGCACAGCCTCACTGTTTACAATATTTAAATTTTGTTACCTCGAATACCGGAAAGGTCTGAAATTGGCTTCATTTCCTTTTGAATTTTGTTAGAAGTCATCAAGCAAATGCATTACAAATCTTAAGTGACAGACTGTTTGAGAACCTGTCCAGCTGAGTTAATAATTCTCTTGCAACATCAACTCATTCTTTAGTCATTGTGATAAAATAATTATTGCACAGTATTTTTTGAGGAAAATAATTAAAACTAAATATTAAATTTTTGAGTTAAACCCCACATTAAAACATGTTTGAAATGTAAGACGTTATGACGTCATAACAATAATTAAACAAATCATATTTTTATTACTTTTTGGTCAGATCAAATGAACTCAGTAATCACCTCTCAGCAATGTAGCTCAAAAAATTTTATATTTTGATACAACAAACAGTGGTCTATATATGGTCGAAAAAGAGTAAATTTTACAAAAATTTCTCATTTTGTGAGCTGCATTCCTCAAAAACCATGAATCACATTAGTAATAATTTTTATTTTATTTAATAGTTTAAATTTAGGCAAACAAAAAACATTTCCTAAATATCATTGCTCTATCTCATTTACGACATTAGTTACCAGTTACGTTTGGCAGATTTTCGAAGAAATCAAAATTCGAAAAGTAGGGTTACCATGTAAAAATGGCTATATCTTCTAAAATATCGGTCATATCGAACCAATATTTTGTATTTCCTCTATTATATAAACCATTTGTTAAATCAAAATATAAAATTTTGTGAGATACTTTGGTGAGATTTTTCAAAATTGATTGAGTTCATTTGATCTGTCCCTTTTGTTTTATAAACTTGTAAATTTAGTTGGCTAAATGACTCTTAATTTATGGCAGAGATGATGAAGAAGGTTACAGAAGACAGGATTTTTATTAATTAAGCCAGTTAACCACATTTGAGATTAAAAGATTTCGTGATATTGCCTTGTCACAGTCTTTTTAGATATAAATGAGAAAGAGTTGAGACAAAATTTGCAGAACGAAACTCGTATTTTCATGAATTTTATTTGTGGAATTGATGGGCCACATAATGCTTCGTTAATCGTTTTCTTTTGTCGAACCAAGGAAGAAACACTATATTCTGAATTTCTATGAATAATTTAAGTTAATGGGGTTTTTAGGAGCAAAAATTGAAGTCATGTATTTGAGATAAGTTGGAAACAATCAGTCCCGAGCCTCCCCTTATCAATGAAGATGATCGAAGTTGATGATCTGACTTTAAACGCTCTTAGAAGCTCCCTTTTAATTCCACCATCTCTATTTAGTCATATGAGGACGAATTGCTAACCAAGTGAGACGACAAGATAATTGCCAGTACTTTCCTGGTACAGTCTCCTCTGAAGTCTCTAAGCTACTGCATGAAGAAGGTTCGCATTGAAAACATTATACAAGTAGGTTAGTATTGAAAACATTGCACAAAAACCTGCCATGGAGGAAGTGATCAGCTATCCTCAGTTGAAACAGACGAACATTGAAAACTTTGTTCAGGACTTGCGCCCAAGGAATCGAAACTCTATTTTAAAGTTTGCATCTCATCTGTCCAAGAAAACCTGCAGAACTGGAATTTCAGAAAATTCAGAGGAAACGTCGAAATCAGACTGGATTAAAATAAATAGAAATTTTTCTGCTGGAATTACGGGAAGTTTAGCACTCCCGAAAGAAAAAAGAGGAACTCGCCATGTAAAATCGTCATTGATTAACGAAGTATCTTCTCAAAGTAAGGAAGGCAAACGTGATGTCGACGTCAATGACATTGGACGACGAGAAGGTAACACGAGTTGGAAATTATTAATGAGGTTGTAATAAAATTTCCTACAAATGATAAATAAATTAAATATTAATTTCTGACGTAATAACATATTTTGTGCGATGATGAGAACATTGAAATATTGAGAATGTGACACACATTAATAGATAATAATACATTAACAATAGACATATTTAAAGTTTATTTTTATTAAGTACAAACAAAGGTAGTTCTCAAACAAGAGCAATACTTAAATTTTGCATGTATCGCTCCAAGACGAAGCATCCAAATGTGATCATCATTTTGCATCTCAAAATGAAGAAAAACTTTGAATCCAAGTTTAAATGTAACGAAAATATAATAATTATAAAAAATAATTTCGGAAATTCGTGAGACTCAAAGGTCGGAATCGTTACTAAAATTCGAGGGTTTGCTAGAAAAGAATTAACATTGGGAGGGGCTTAAATTGATTATGCAAGATTTCGCTCAAACTATCTTCGAGTAGAACATGCAAGATAAACATTTATCGATATTAGTCAGGACACTTAATTGACTTTAATTGCACCTCCAGCCTGTTTTGAGAGGATGGCCTTAAGCGCAGTGATGACAACGTTTATCATCATCATCATCATCATCATCAACATCATCAACATCATCATCATCATCATCACCATCATTACCATTACGTCCATCACCGTGCTGATGATAAATAAAGCTGTATAAAATAATAGATTAACGTTTCGATAATTACGAAGAAATAAAAATTACAAATAAGTCACAATGCTGTTGGCTGACGTGA
The DNA here is from genome assembly GCA_021613335.1 of Whitmania pigra. Classification (NCBI taxonomy): domain Eukaryota; kingdom Metazoa; phylum Annelida; class Clitellata; order Hirudinida; family Haemopidae; genus Whitmania; species Whitmania pigra. The sequence goes on along the minus strand of JAJTWR010000231.1, from coordinate 620,502 downwards.
ATCGAGGTTAAGAGCCGCTGAGGCAGCGAGTTTCTGAAGTTCTCCCATTTAATAATAATCAGCCATTTCAAGAAATTAATTGCCATTGCTCCATTATGTCTTACCAATGAGAGTCTCACAAAATCGTCATATTTCTAATGCAGTTGCTCTGGAGATAACATGGCTGTGATAATAAATATAAAATTATGCTATTCGTTTGAACATTATGCTGGAAACAGCAGTTACCACCAAATAATCTAGTAATTGAGCTACACAAAACATGCTATTTTTATTTGTTGAACACATGTATTATTCTATATTTTTAATTGCATAAAAATGATTTAAATATGTCAGACATCCAATTATTTTCAAGAAAACAATTAAGAGCTTCTTTGTTGAATGTTGAAAATTGCAACATTTAAAGAAAATATTTCACAGATAATTCCAACATTTCCGATATTATTCAAGAAAATATTTTCATAAAACATTTCTTTCATTAAAGAATTACAACTCCAAAAGCATGACAGTGCAAACTGCGATCGCTTTACTGTATTTTGTCCTTTTCCAATTTTACAAATGTATTAATTTAACACGAATGTACTTTAACAAATTAATACGAATGTAATTGAACAAATGAATACTAATGTACTTTAACAAATTAATACGAATGTAATTAAACAAATTAATACGAATGTACTTTAACAAATTAATACGAATGTAATTAAACAAATGAATACTAATGTACTTTAACAAATTAATACGAATGTACTTTAACAAATTAATACGAATGTAATTAAACAATGCAATAACATAGATGCATATTTTTCCATCCAGAAAATTTATTCTCGCATTCTGAGAGTCTTCTACTCGCTGATAAGGCCGAAGATGACGAGGCTATGCTGCTGTTCGAACCACATTTGAAAAACAACGAACTCAACATTCAAAATCGCGAAAACAAAGAAATGCAAATCCTGCGTCAAACCTCGTCAAACGATGGCGAAGGTCACTTAACATATCAATCAGTTCTTCCACGTGTCCTCGACAACTTTCAGCCCACAAAGAACGATGAAACTCAGGAATCGCCCACAAGAGACCTACAGACACTTTCGTTCCAGCAGCTCTTAGCAACCCAAAACAACCAGGACACCGACAGCACTTTAGATCAAGTTCTGGTCCTCAAGCCTTCTTCACAACTTCCCCCAATTTCTGATTTCCAAGTTTCTATGAAATTGAACGATGAAACTGACAACAACACCTCAATGATGGAAGAAGCGAACCAAACAGGAAGTCTCTTCAGCGACTTATTTCCAGAGCCAATCCTAGTCGAACCGCTCAACATGTCCGAATTGGACGGCTCTCAAGCCACCTGGAGTCTGGAAAACCTCTTCAATTTGTCCCTTTCTGTGCCCAACTCTACAGATGACATTTATTCTCTGAACAAGAACAAAGTTTTCAACTCTACTTCTTCTCACCACGGAGTCTACTCGGATCTCTTTCAAACGTTTGTTCTCCCTTCATCGATAGGACACGTTGCCTCCTCCAGTGAACAATGCAGCAATCCTTCTCTGCTTTCTTCTTCTTCTCAGCTCTTTCCTGATCCGACGATCCAACCAATCCGGGACGACGAGAAGCAGGTAAGCCAGGGAGATACGACGATAAGTTACACTGCGTGGAATCAACTTGGAATCTTTCTGGACGGTATTCAAACTCTGACAAACGACGACAGCGGATGGTTTGGCAATTACGTAACGTCACTCGAATGCGACATGGAGCACAAGAAAGACTCGGAAGCATTTGACGGTAACGACGAGTGGTTACCAAATAACTCTACGCATAAATGTAGTAAAGGTTCGACATTAGATTTGTAACTGTTAATTAGGAAAATTTTAAGAGATTGATTTGTTTCAGCTAATAACAACATCGCCGAACATCCCATCCTTGCTTCGATGTCTGAGGTGGATGGGGGACAGAAAGTGTCGAAGCAACTCGTTGGGAGGAAAGGTTTGAACCTGAAAAGTAATGGAGGAATTCTGTACAACGCACAAAGACCAAGCCAAGATTCAAAGACGCTGGTGTTTGGTCAACTTCTCGACCACCAACGGGTGAAGACAAATTCGTGTTTGAACGAACCCAGGAAGAGCAAAAGATCCATTTGTTTGTGGCAGTTTCTCAAAGAATTGCTGCTCTACCCTGAGGCATACCAGTCTTGGATCAGATGGGTTGATAAAAACAAAGGTTTCGTAATTGACGATGTATTCGTTAGTTATTTCAAGATTATTAATGTGCAAATGACTAATAATTATCTTGATATAATCTACTTTGGATTAAATAATAATAATAATAATAATAATAATAAAATAATAATAATAATAATAATAATAATAATAATAATAAAACTATTTAATAGTACTGATCTTACTGAAATAAATGAAGGGGTCTTCAAGATCGAAGACTCGGTGAGTGTGGCACGTCTCTGGGGACAGCGGAAGAACAAACCAGCCATGAACTACGACAAGCTGAGCAGGTCAATTCGACAGTATTACAAGAAAGGCATCATCAAGAAGACTTCGAACTCAAAAAGACTCGTTTATCAGTTCTGTCCTCAGTACCTGGGATGAAGTTGGTCCATCATTATCGAGGGACCATTGATTTGGAAAGCATTTATCAAACCGTTCGATGAGCGGTCAGACTAATTCTTGTTTTGAGTTGAAAAAGCCTATTGAGTTTCCAAATCGTATTTTATCGCTTTTTTTTCATTACTCAAGTTGTACATGACTTCAGTTGAAATAGTGTTTCAAGACTTTTTTTTAAATTTTTATTGGTTTTAATCAAAGACAATTACCATTAAACGGCATTTGTAATTAATTCTTAGAAATTAGGAAACGGTTCCACATCAGTTACTCCTCTAGATTGTTATGGCTCTAAAGCACTATAGCTAACTGTGGTGGTGTGTCAGCGAAGCATAAACTTCCTACATTCATTTGGATTCACATCGAATTTGTGATCCAAATTGAACGAAAATTTTAAAAAAATAACAGAATAATAATTAACAAAGATTACGTAATTTAGATGACAGTAATTTAGTCTGGACTTTAAAGTCTACGCATGAATGAAATGATTTTTAGTTTACTCGTGAGACTCGAAGTCTCTCGTAAAAACAAGCGGATTTATTAGCTAAATCGATTTGCAGGTTTGTAATTTTTATTTGAACTTTGCTTAACAATTTGGTTGTTTTGATACTAATAAATTGCAGCCATTTAATCAAATAACTGTCAACATCTATTCTGATAAAAGTATGAATATTAGAAAAAACTAAAAAATTCGAATATGGAGGATCAGTATTGTGAATTGCAACTTGAACATTTGGAACAATTTTTGCTCGAAAATAAAGAACCTCTGTGAGTTTTTTAAATTGAACTTCGCATCATTTTTCGAGAAAAAATAAAACCGTCTTAAATGAATTGAAGTGAGGAAATAGTCAAAGAATTTGAAAAGAACTATCCAGAAACTAGAGATGTTTTCAACCCTGAGTTCCAAGCTTGTCCAAAATTTCAAAATTGGTTACCTCCAAGCCAGGACGAATGGGGAGGTGGATTTCCGGTCAACTTGAAGCCTCTCACTCAAAATGGCATGGAGCACTTTCTGAGGGCCACTCATGCGTGTCAAGGAAAAGAGGAATTGAACGATAAACAACAGCTGCACAGCGTTTTGCACGAAAACAATCAAATTGAAGATAATTTTGACAACGAAAGTTTGGCAGACTCTTGCCTCTTCTTCTCCAGCGATGGCAACAAAATATTCACGTGCAGGCGAGCATATGAATTTCTAAAGTGTATTGATTTCAAGTGAATTGTTTCATTTATTTAATTTGTGTTCTTATTTTTAAACAGCTTTCCAGAGTTTGCATCTCCTCGTGGCTCTGTGTTGGGAAAAATAGCTCATTGTTAGTCATTTGCAATTCATAGCCTTTGTTAATAATTTCTTACATTTGAGTAATAATTCATTAAATCTAATAATTTATTTTAACTGGTAAGCTACTAGCTTGTGGCGCAACAACAGAATGCTTCAATTGATTGATAGCATAATCCTCCACAATATTTCAAAAGAAAGACTTCTTCATTCAATATAATAATCTCTTTGAAACAACTTTTAACATTTGAGAATGAAACAATTTGTTCAGTTCCCATTTAGGACTCATCCATTAGACCAGATTAATTATCTCGCTAATTATCGCTAATTTAGGTCATATTATTATTAAAACAAATAGCTATTTATTAATACTCCATCATAATGTATTATTTACAATTATCTGTTCATATTTGTCATTATCTCTGTCAGACAAGCAGAAGTTATTCAGATTAACTCATTGCACTTTGTCGATATCACTCTTCAGTTATTCAGTCTTCTGCTGTTTTTGATTATCTTTTACGACTTTAACATTTTTTAACATTTGTGACACCGGCGAACGGGGAGGCCTTGTGAATGTCATCGACACACGTGACAAGCGACATAAAACGGCACTAAGCTGAAGCAATTCATGATTGGCAACGGAAATTTTCTTAATCATTACAACGCTAAAAAACCTATAAACAACTTTTAATAATTATTATATTCAACAATAATTTAACTCAATCATTTTCATTATTTTCATACCTTTCCAATCCTAACAAAACCTGCCATTAATTGTACGACATTTTGCTGCAATGATAAATATTAATTTTATTAGTACGTTAACTAATAATATATTTAATGTTTTAACCGGCAGACGATGCGATGGCACCTCCACACTATGAGGAAACTCCTCATTTTAACAAAGAAAGCAGCCTAATCAAAGACGAACCCGCGCAATTTCCACAAGAAATTTCTTTGAGTTCAGATGTCATGAGGGGCAATTTTAAGCCCCGATACGCCGACCCTTCCGTCCACTATGCCTCAGGCCTTTCAGACGTGGTCATGCAAGAATTAACCAACAATCAAAATCAACTCACTCCTCATTTTATTGGGGAAAATCCTCAACTCAACAATGTCTTTACTAAGCAGAATGCGCTTCCAGAAGACGACGTTTTATCTTTATGCAGGTAAATTGTTTAAACTTTCTTAAATTAATTATATTTCTTGTAATTGCCGAAATACCTTCAAATTTTTCAAGAATATGAATAAAATCGCATTAAACAGTGGCAAATGTTACAGATGAGATTACAGATGAAATATAAATATATTGTTATATGAACAAATTATATTTACATTTATCCGAATAAGAGGTGAAGATAGAAATCGTTTATGATGCGTCATGTCAACTACAAACTGGAAAGCAACATAAACTAAATTTATTGCAAATTAAATTCAGCTCCTTGAGGAAAGAAGGCTCTAGAAAAAGGACTCGCCAGCCAAGTCCTCACGGACAAGCAAAACAGCGGCAACAAGTTGAACGATTTCCTGACGACAGCAGCAACTATCGCAACGACGACACAAAGGAATCTTTTGCGAACGTCAAGTCGAGTGTTCTGCCGAAGCATTTGATCAACAAAGTCTGCACTTCGAGTCCCCAAACATTCTGTTCCGATACAAGTTCGAACAAGATTTCGTAATTATTAAATTGAAATTCACCGGTTCCAGCATGCCGACCTGTTTGCGCTCAATTCGATTATTCAATCAAAAGTAATGAAATTAAGTGAATATGGATGGGGCGCTAATTGCGTGAGATTACGCTCGCTCTATTCAAATAGCAAGCCCTCGAATTTGTAATTGTTTTGCTGTACCAAATCCCGATAACCATAGCGTGACAATATAAGTAAGTCCCCAATTTGGATGTGCAAAAATAGAGTTCAGCATTTAATCGTGTGATGACTCGATCAATCAGAAAACGCTTTGCATAATTAGATTTAATGACTTTCTTCCATTCGTAATAAAGCATATTTATGAACAGCTTTTGGAACATCACCAAGAGAATCAACTTCTCCTGACAAATCTTCCATCACTTCTCCAGAGCAGGTCGATGATTTTGAACAGAGAAGCAGCGTTGAATGGACTCCGTTCAGATCGAAATCCTGGTGCAAACTTTATGGGGCCGACCGGAAAGAAGTGTAAGATTTATTGGATCACGTTGGGAATTTTAAATTTTCAAGAAATCAGAAACTTGAGATGCTCAAGTCAGAGTGACGCCAAAAATAAAATTTGTGGTACATTCGGTTATAAACAATGCTATTGTGTAAATAATATATGGTACAGTTCAGCTGTCCGTGGCATTATCACAACGCAATTTTCAAATATCAGACGTCTTCGACATACCAAAGTTATTAGGTCAAGCAATGTTGGTTCAACGTCAAAGTGTCCTGCTTGGATGTAATGCTTATTAAGAATAATAAAAACATTGTTATCATTGAAATCATAGTGTGATGAAATGTTCAAAACTTAAACTTAAAAATTAAATCTCGATATCAGCAAATACCTCTTTAGCTAACGGGACTGTTAGTTAACAGATTTCACAGTGACCGTAAAGTCTCAATGAATGCTGACAAATGAAATTGAACTTCAAATTTCTTGAGAACTTTTATTCTTGTCTTGACAGTTTGTTCTTTTGATTTTCACTACTTTTTGCTTTACCACTTCTAGACATTCTGGACAATATCAGAGTTATAGGAAACTTCTGGCTGATTTGGTTTATACATAAATTAATATTTAATTAAATACAAGTAATGTGTTTAATAAATTTATTAATCCCCGCAAAGGCGTTTCTCCAAAGTGCAACTGAATGTGGACAAAGGCTTCAACTACAGTCACTTGGACGATTCATTCGTCTGTCAGAGGAAGAACCATTTCCAGGTTACTTTCACCTTCTGCCTTTCAAATCAGCCGAAGTTCATCGAACTGGAGAATTCACTCATTCCCCTCAGCTCCACCCATCTTTATTTCTATGGCATCAAGGTGAGGCCTGCCGTTTGTTTAAATAATTGTTTTCATTAATTAATTAAAAAATAGTGAAGGAAGAGATCCTTTAAACTAAGTTTATAAGGGTTTACCTTCTTTATCGTTTTTACTTCCTATTTGTTCCCACTGACTGGGTTGTGCTTTCATGGCTGCCAGTCTGAGCCAGATTAGAAGGATTTGTTACTCAATTTGCTAAGAAAGCCATTTGGCCAATGAATAGACCCGTATTATTATTATTATTATTATTTTTATTTTTATTATTATTATTATAGCCTTTGTGCTGTAAATGAATTTCAACTAATTCAGGCAGAATCAGAATCTCACATGGTCTCCATTGAGCAGTCGGAATCTGATCGTTCCAAACATCATTACCAACCAGTCCAGTAATAATTTCAATGTCTTAATTTCATTTGAGAAATTTATAACATATTTATGATTTATTTCTATTTTAATTTATTTCAAGTTATTTCAATTACATTCGAAATAAATAGGTTGATTTATGAATAATAATTCTGCACAAGTGACACGTACAACGTAACATACTTAGTAAGACAAAACAAAGCAGATAAAGAATGAGCCTTCTCAAGCTCATAAAATCTGAGTGAAATGCTTTATTGCACATTATATTCACATCGTGATCGCAAAACATTTAGTCTGCTAAATGTAGTCTTCAGTAGTCTTCAGGCAAGTTACAAATTCAAACGGCGTATCAAAACAACTCACAACATGAATCACATCGGTTAATGAGTTAAGAAGTGATATTAGATTTCCTAATAAAACAAATAATTATTTATTTTGAACGTCTGGAAAGTCAAACAATTCGATCCCAAAAGATAATGCACAAAATTTAACTTTATTGTAACACATACACTTCATCTCCTCTGGAGTTACAATACTGCGCTATCGAAATAACATTTGTTTGAAAGGGTAATTTAGTTAGTTGAGCAATATAGGAATTAAAAACGTCTCCTTAAAATTTATTCGAACTATCCTAAGATCTTATGAAATCTCCTTATAAATAAATAAATCTATTCATTAATAAATAATTAAGAAATACTCGCATATTTAAGAAACGATATTTAAACTTAAGATCAACATTACATTCATCTCATAATAACTTTTTAAAGAATAAACCTCAACGACATTCGACCAAACTTCCCGGTCAAAGTGGTGGTGGGCAGGTTGCACTTCGGAGAGACAACGTTGAACAACATGAGGAAACGAGGCAAACCAAACCCCGATCAGAGGTTCTTCAAACTGGTTGTGAGTTTGGGATGCAGTGTCGATGGAGGAATAAATTTGAACAACAACGTCGAACCACATCACACCCTCCTTGCTTATGTCTCAGAAAAAATTATCGTTAGAGTGAGACGTTGATTTATTCTATTCTTCTGAGTTGTTATTATTAATAATATTAATATTGGAAGTTATTTTAATTTCGCTTGAAATAAATAGGTTAACTTATGCACAAGTTTTTAATTTTTCAAATAATAATAATTATCATCATCATCGTCAGCATTGTTATTATCATCATCAACATCATCATCGTTGTCATAATAATATCGAGTTGTAGATTTAGTTGTTGTTGCAAATAAAGTAGTATCATATATATATATTATAATAATTTTATTAATATTATATATTATAATATATTATAATAATATTTACTTTATTTAATAGTTCTTAATTTATTATATATTAGAATTATTTTCATATAAATATTTTAATAATAATTATTGTTATTGTATTTGACCAGGTTTTATTTTTATGGTTATAAACATATTACAAAGAATATAGTTATGCTCAATGCACAGTTTTTAAAAGTAAAGGTCATATTAGCTATTTGTAGCTATCTCAAGAGTAACATAATAACAATGATAGGAGTGTAGTTATATTTAAAATAATATAAAACCGGTTCGCAGGACTAAAAAAAGTAGTTTTAATATGATAGTTTACTATTTTAAAAACAAATCAAAAATTAACTTCTTAAAAATCCCTTTAAAGGCTTCGAATCCAAACCAGTTTGAAAATGATCCAGAAAGTTTATGGATCAAAGGAAAAAGTGGAGATTCTATCTGCCACTACGTGAGTTCCTTGAATGTCCAAAATTGATTCCATATCGTGAAATCACGAAACACATTTATTTTGGTTTAAGGGTAATGTTGGGATAAACACCAAGTCCCCAACTGAGGCCTTGACAGTGCACGGGAGTGTTAAAATCACTGGACAATTGTTGGAACCTTCGGACGCTCGGATAAAAACTGAAATAAAAGAGGTTTGTTGTTTTTCTTTATAGTTGATTTTCGGTAAAGTAGGTTGATTCCAGTTTAAATGACTGAATAAATAAATTAATTGTTAGATATTAGTAATATAAATACAAATCAATTATCAGTTATTTCCGAGTTAATGAACATGTCAATAATTTTTAATTTTGCGTAACCAGGTTAGCACGAAGGAACAATTACAAAACATCAACATGATCAACATGTATCAGTACAGATATCTTCCCTCTTATGAAGAATACGCTGGATTGAAGAATACACACAAATATGTCGATGGTTCGAGTCCAACCGACGTACCCAAGGTTGGAATTTTGGCACAACAAGTGAGTCAGATTCTACCTGACGCTGTTCAAGTGGTGGGCGACGTGGTTCTGCCAGATGGAAGAGTTTTGGAAGGGTTCCTCGTTGTCAACAAGGTTTTCTGAAAATATGAACTTTTATTACTCGTCACTTTAGACTCCACAAGATTATCTAGAAAGCAATCGTTGCAGGATCGAATCTTCATGGAGGGAATTGGAGCAGTCAAGGAGCTCTCGAAAGTTACAGACAGTTTGGAGCGCAGAATTGATAAAATAGAGCTCAATAACAAAGAATTGACCAAATTTAACAACAAAATTGCCAAAAGTGTGCTCTCCCCCATGAACAAAATCAAATCAAATTCATCAAATACCAAAGTTGTTGGCAAAGCAGAAAAACCCAAAATATTTAAGGAAGAATTAAATTTGTCCAACGCTGAAATACAAAGTACTCCTGGGCAGAATGGGCAGGAGAAACTTTCTTCGCTTTTGGCAACTCTGTTCAAAAAACGATGGAAGACTATAGCATTGGCTACAGCCATTTCAATAGCTCTAATTTGGTGAGCTGTAAAATAATAATCTCGTTGTTAATAACTTTACATGGATAGGCTAGAAAAATTTTTGAAGCCAAAATTGCAACCAATGATCCGATTGAGTTTTAATAAAATAAATTAATCCATTCATTAAATTTTACAGCAGTATCATCGGTATGGCTCTCGGCATCAAAAGTACCAAGAGCCCTACAGAACCGGGCAGGAGCCCTCCACCCACTACCATCAACACGTTAGCTAAAATAATACGATGATTTTCCTTGAATTTCAATTTTTTTTCAAACAAACCAAGACCTTCATTTGTTGAACATAAGCGTGTTTTGACGAGTCAATCAATTTTGCAGAACAACCAAACGACCCAATGTCACAATATCACGACCAGAATGTACGCAAAATCTGTCATGTGTTCCTTCAGTATCTTCTTTGTATCCATGTCCCTCTATATGTGGCAGAGGAGATGAAGGCATGTTTTTTTGTACTTCTCCGAAGTACTTTTGAAACATGTTTTCATAAACAGAGTGATATTCGTGTTTCAGGGCCTACGATCACGTTATCGTACAGCGGAGATACATGCCAGAGTACAACAACTGATACTCCAAGCACTGTGTTTCCTAACACTAATGACATCGACTACAGCTCAGTTGCGCCCAATACTGATTCAACACTTCAACACACCGACGCTCCCGATGATGTCACCCCATTTGACAACAGTAACAAATCAGATAATGGCAATGGTTCTCAAAACAAATCTTATTCAAATCAACCACTTTTTGTTGCCACTCCCTCCACAACTTCTGTTATGCTTGGAAATGACTCTTTAAATTCAACAAGTTTGTTCTTTAAAAAAAAATATTGCAAACTAAAAATTACATTAGTTTGACTTATGTTCCTTATTTCTTGAGATACTATTATTAATATATAGCATAGTATACTATATAATATATGTAATTTATATATCAAACTGACAGAAACCAAGAGAGGGCTAAATGTTGTGAAAAGAGATGAAAATACATCCAAAAGAGATGCCACTTTTAATACAAGTTTTCTAATCACTCAAATGATGTTACCAGAATTTAACATCAGCCTCTGTACAGATGCCAATCTCAACTTTTCATTATCCAAAACCTTTCCTCAAATCGATGTTCTTATTCAATTCAGGTTATTATAAAAATTTTATGTTTATTGCTAAAATACTTAAAAGTCTGTCCACCCATCATATTTGTTTTAAAGTTAATAGCTGTTTATCAGTTTTCCATTATAAGCATCTATAATGATGACGTGATATCACATTTTTTCAATTTTTAAAGAACCATTCATAATTTCTTTGAACTAGGTAGTTGGTGTAATTTATTATCTGCTATTCAGACATTTCTTAGAATTAAATGCAAAGCGGTACCTTCGTTGTTCACGGTTGAAACCGCTAAAAGTGGTGTGAATATCTAATTGTTTTCAGGTTAGTTGCTGGCAAAGATATTGCTCTGTGTTCATGGAAATTAACACAGTGGTCTGGAAACAATGAAACCCATTCTCCATGCTTCAAGGAAAAGACTAAAGTAATAAAATAATAAAGTAATAAACACATTTTGCAACTCTAAGTAATTAAATAAAACTTAATTTTTCCAGCAAGTGTTTACATGGCAACTCCCAATTGGCCACTACAAAGACTTGGTTTTCACTTTTCTTGTATTTGATGAAAAAGTAAGTTTGATAAATATTTTCAACTAAGCCCATCTTAAACTTAATCAAGTCAATGGTTATGAGTAATCATTGTCTTAGTGTTTTGGCAATATTTCACATAAGTTTATCAAAAGGTATACATCTGATTTCACAAATCTATGAAATATTTTGCTAGCAAAAGGTTTGTCATTCTATTCATAAAAACTTTAGCCATTTTTCATTGCCAAGAGAGCTTGAGCAGGAATGATAATTTCATTCATTAATTGTTTACATAGTTTTGTCAATGTGACCATTAGCATGTAAAACGCATTTATTCGCATGTAATTTTTAATGTTTATCTAATAAAACAGTATGGCCTTTTACTACCCTTCACATTTTTGTACTTAGTAATAAAATGTTTATATAAATATTGTGTAATAATGATGATGGCAATGCTTAATTAAAGCATAACTATTATCCAAAAATTATTTATTATGATGTAACGATAATCTATTAATATCTAGGATGCCGAGGATTCTTGTCAAAAAATTGCAGATTCACAATTTGGGAGAAGTTACACCATCTCTTTCTCGAGAAAGTGTTGATGAAGCATCTTATGAATCTTTAAACTGTGGTCTCCAAACCAATGATGAGCAATCACAAACTTCATTTTAATGAAACCCATGACCGAAATCAACTGATTTGTACATCATTGTTTTCTCAGTTTTGAGTTCCCTTGTACAAAATAAAACAAATACACTCAAAGTGTTTCTTTTATTCAGCCATAAAGTGACATACAAAACTTACTACAATGTGATTTTATTAATCTAGTAATGTCACTCATTCTCAAGTGATTAAATTTCAATTTACTTAATTCAATTATTTTCCTGTGAAGATGAGATAATTCATAATCAAGCAAACCCTGTTCATGCTTAAGAAAACATGCATAGTGACAAATAATCAAAATCTGAAAACACATCAGCATGAACAACAAATAAAACATTATCTCACAAATCAGCCTTCCCTGAGAAACGTCTTTTACGGTAATTCATCAACTCTACGTAGGCCTGCCTGACCAATATGAACTGCTTCTCTGCCCACTTTTTGTCCCATGCAGAACTGGTCATGAATTTATCTGGGTGCCAGATCTTGACCAACTTTCGGTATTGAGCCGTGATTTCGGCCTCGGTGGCATTCCTCTGGAGCTGAAGTACCTGCATTTTGTAAGCGTAATTGTAAATCTGCATTAATATTGAAAATTAAACAGCAAATGCTCACCTTTAGAGCATCTACTTGGAATGATTCCGGTGACATGATGTCAATAAAATGGAGGAAAAATTCTACCCATCCAAAGTTTTTCAAGGTTTCCAATAACTGTTTTAGTGATTCTTTAATACCCATCCAAGACATATTGTTCTGAACATATTCTCCAAAGGGCATTTTCACTTCTCCAGCAGTGATGCGTGTGTTCAAGTAAAGAGCATTGAAGAGTAAGAAATATACTAATGCAGCTGAACTGTAAACACAAAGAAATCTCATCAAAAGATTGTAATTGCTGTGATCACGTGGTTCAGCATATCTCCATCCCTTGAAATAAGCCATGAAAGAAGAACACAAGGAGGTATAGAATATTGTGGCATCCAAATCTGCAAAAGTTGCAAGTGCAAGAGGCACACAGGATCCAAGCAGACACAACTTAAAAGAGCACCTCAACTTTCCAATGTTGGCAACTGTATGAACCCCTGGAAATATTTGTTATTTATTGAAATATTCTGAAAATTGCCAATAATTTTAAAACTATTTTAGATACCTAAGGCAACAACAATGGCATGCACAACTAAAATTTTTAACTTGTGCTCATAAAAGTATTCTAGAGGAAATATGGCCAGAAAAACAGTGCCCAAGTAGATTCCAAAAGCAGACTGCCAAAAAAAGCGACTAAGGCTGAAATTTGGACGTTTTTCCGGATCAGTAAAGTCGAATTGTCTTTCCTTGGAAAATCTTAAACTATTTTCTAAATTAACATAATAAGGTATATAAAAGAAATCGTATATTAGGCCGATGCCAAAGCAACCCCCGGCAGTGCAAGAACAAACAAAAGCATGACGATCACGTCTTAAGTAAAAGTGGTGAACACCAAAAAGTCCACCAAAAAACCACAAAATATAAGCAAAAAAGACATTATATCGCCAAGGACAGGATATATTTTTGATGAACTTTTTAATAAATGATTCCATTGACACTGCTAACATGACATCCACCCCTAACAACGAGTAGTCAAAACTAACAGCATTTAAGAGATGTGATGTTCAATAAGATTTAAAATATTGTAATATTAATAAGTTTATTCAATTAAAATTAGACATTTTAAATATTAAAACTTAAATTATTTTTAAGTAATTTTTAAGCAATAACCAATGTTGAAACAATTGTGTCTGAAATTAATGATAATGATAATAATAATTCCGAGTTTGATTTTTTTATTGAATTGGGAGTCTCTTCCATATACTAACAACTTCTACACACCTAAAATACATCGTTGCATGTCGGACAGTTGATTTGACGAGGAAGCCTCTGAGTGCAGATCTGAGGCAATGCCTTCTCGGATTTTCGCGGCACTTGAAGACTCGAAGATTAGAGTGAAAATTTTATAATCTATTCTTTGGCGAACGAAAGTTATGAAAAGTGGAGTAACATGTCATATGCAGGTTACATGCACAGCGGCGTAGCTGGCCGGGGGGTCTTGGGGTCCGGACCCCCCTGCTGGGATCTGGACCACTTTTTCAAATGATCCAAATACGATGAGTTTTTTTATTGGGGGGGAGTATAGTAACAATGAGTGAAAGGATGAGCCTTCTATTAAAACATTAGTATTAATAATGTCAAGCACATGACAAATTATTTTTCAATTAAATGAATCATTCAAATATTTGATATACTTTATTTGTTTTCACATTTAAATACGCAATTTACCTAGATTTTCACTTATTAGTGTAATTTTTATATAATGTGATCGTAATTAAAAAAAAAACATTTTTATCTTTATAATGACATAATGATATATATAACCTTTTTTAAATAAAATTTTTTAAAATTTGAATCCTCATTTCGTGTTAATTTGAAAAAAGTTTTTACGGGAGTTTGTTTCTTATTTTTCTTCATTATATATTAAAAAACACAGTTCTTCAAAAATAGTTGATATCATCATATGCTCCATCTACCTTTATAAAATTTAACCACTTTTAGCATTGTAAACGCTAATATCCGTTACAATTTTAGCTATATTTAATATGCACTTGTGTTATATGAGAATGGTCATATCCCCAAACAATCGGTTTAAGTTCACCCTTGCGTAGTAAATCTTATGAAAAATTGGACCCCCCCTGTCAAGAAAAGTCAGCTACGCCCCTGTACATGCATCCATCAGCTGAGTTGATGACGTTCTGAAGCTGCTCGAAACTAAAAAATTGTTGGCAATAGGATGAGTAGGCCGTAGAACAATCTTAATCCAACCATATTCCAATGTTGCAAAGCGATTGTATTGGTTGGAATAGACTGAAGCAAATGATAACCGACTTGGAAAAGACATCGAAAAGACCAGAGGATCACATCAACTCAGTTTTGATGGCATTCAGTCGGAGACGACTGCTAAGCATCCAATCGCAAATGGCGTCCAAATAGGTTATTATGAGGTCAATCAATATGCCATCTCACTTAAAACATCTTTCAATCAAATTAGAGCCATCAAGTATTAGAAGAGTTTGCTTATATTTTATTCCAGACAACATAAACTTTGTTCGTATTGTTTTGAACGTGTTACCTGAAACAAGCTATAATATAATAAATCTTAAAATAAGCTTAAGGTTAACCGTGATAAGATCGCGGTGTTGAAGCAAAGCCTCATGAAGGAATTTAAGCGTTAGATAAATTACAATGATATGCATGATATAATATGATGCAATGTAATATATTCATACTCATATTTGTAAGCACATTATAACAAATCTTAATAATAATAATAATAAAAGAATAATAATAATAATAATATAATAATAATATAATAATAATATAATAATATAATAATAATAAGAATAATAATAATAATAATAATAATAAGAATAATAATAATAATATAATAATAATAAGAATAATAAGAATAATAATAATAATAATATAATAATAATAATAATAATAATAAGAATAATAAGAATAAAATAATAATAATAATAATAATATAATAATAATAAGAATAATAATAATAATAATAATAATAATAATAATAATAATAATAATAATAAGAATAATAATAATAATAAAATAATAATAATAATAATAATAATAATAATAATAATAATAATAATAATATTAATTATAGATAATATAATAATAATAATAATAAAAATAATAATAATAATAATAATAAGAATAATAATAATAATAATAATAATAATAATAATAATAATAATAATAATAATATAATAATAGTAATAATAATATTAATAATAATAATAAATTAAAACACAAATGATTATTATAGCAATATTATTATTATTATTATTATCTGGTATAATAGAGAAAACATATGACTTCTGTAATAAAGTCTATGTTAGTCATTTTATAAAATTGTTTATTACGTTAATAATAAATTAAAATATAATATAATAGAATATAATATAATATGATGATGAATATGATATGGATATGAGATATATAATATAATAGTAATAGAATATAAGATAAGTATAATATTAATAAAATAATATAATATAATATAATATAATATAATATAATATATATAATATAATATATATAATATATATAAATAATATAATAGAAATAATATAATATAATATAATATATATAATATAATAGAATATAATAATAATATAATATATATAATATAATATAATAGAATATAATAATAGATATTATAATATATATAATATAATATAATATAATATAATATAATATAATATAATAATAATATAATATAATATAATATAATATAATATAATATAATATAATATAATATAATATAATATAATATAATATAATATAAAAATAATATAATATAATATAATATAATCTAATATAATATAATATAATATAATATAATATAATATAATATAATATAATATAATATAATATAATAGAAAAGGGTTATGACTTTTAAAAATAGAATGGGCCAATTATTATTTACAGAAAAATTTCAAGCATAATGTCTATGCACAACCTTTGAATTCCAACCATTTGTGGAATCCTATTGAGACGTCAAACACACCTCTTGCATTATTCCACTTTTTGCTACATTTTCTATTTTAGTTATTTCTCCTTTTTCCATTCTTGATACGCAGTAAGTTGTATTATTATTGTTATTATTATTATTACTATTATTATTTGAATTACTTCTAAGTGTAACATCAAAATCAATTAAATTAATTAAGAAAATGCGTGTAATTTATTCAACGTTTCAGCATTCAGAGATGTGCTTCTAAAATCCGAAATTATGCGTTTGGCACAGTTTTACTTTCAGGTGCGAAATCATCTTCCGATGACCATTGTTCGGCGTTGTTCGATGTCGAGGCCTGCGTGCGATCGTTCGTTTGTCGTCTCAACTAGGAAGCATTGCAGGCTTTCAATATATACACACGTGAATGCATTGAAACTCGCACAGTTTGTGACCGCATCGTAGAGATGCACCGATTAGAGAGATGGCATGGCCGGTTTCTGCCGGTTGCCGAAGTGGGATCATATAAATGGAGGAATCGAGTAATCAAGATGTCTCTATTTGGTAATAAATCTCTGGAACTTTGTCGTTCCTCGTCCTGTTCAGACATGCTTAAGTCGTCTGCAACTCTCCTGACACTCGGCTTAGTTACGCTGTGGTCTCTCGCTTATTTCCAGCAATCCTTGGCTTTCCTTATTCACGACGACATGGGCTACGGGAGGTTTAGACTGCCTGATGGATCGTTTCTCTACGATGTGAGTTGTTCAGATGCATTACATAGTGAATGATTTAATTCATTTAATGATTAATGATTTAATTAATTTCATAATAAATGATTTAATTAATTTATTGATTAATCGTGAAATCGAGCGAGCGATCTTTTTTTGCGACTAAATAAATGATGAGGTAGGTATGAGGCCAATATCAGCTCATTGCATGCGCCAGCCATAAGTGTCACTGATGTAAGCGGGTGCACCTGGTGAAGATAATTGGAATTCCATGATGACATTTCGTAATTGAGCGTTCTAAATGTTCAGGAATATTACTACGATTACGATGAAACACAGGAAGGAGATGATAATGTAAGTGATTCTCATTCATTACTTTCATTACATTTTATTGTGGACACCATTTTTACTTCATTAATTTATTTCACTAATTTATTTTACCAAATCTCCTTCATTTTGCTTCATTAATTTACTTCACTAATTTATTTCACTAAATTTCCTAAATTTTGCTTCATTAATTTACTTCACCAGTTTAACTAAATCCCCTTCAAATTCTCAGCCTCTTAACTTCCTATTTTGACGTTAAGAAGTATTTCCAGACTTTTTTCGTATTTTTTAAAACATAAAACCGCAGATATTTGAAAGATATTTATTATTTCGAACCAAAGTAATTGTTGACATGGCTCAGAAATCGACTACAAAAATTTGGTCGCTGTGATTAAATAATGCGCACATAACAATAATTAGCAGCCGTTTAGATTATTATTGTTATTATTATTCAATAATGTTAGTGTTATTTAATATTCATAATAATACTAATAATCATTGTTGCTGTTGTTAACAACTCTTGTTGTAAATTCGGTGTTACCTCTGACATTCATAGGAATGATAACAAGAGAAATAAATTGCAACAAATACAAGATTCAACTTCATAAGTCTAAATAAGTCCATTGTTTGATTTAGCGATACTCACTTCTTTTTGAAGCTTAAATAGTCTATTATATTTGATGTTATATTAATAACTATTAAGTCTTGATTTAATGTTAATTAGTTCTTAATAGTCATAACTATTAAGTTTTATTTAATGATCTGAAATGAGGTCAAGCTAAAGCAGATTTTACCACTCGAATGACTTCCCAGTTCCTGAATGAAAATGAAAAGGTCGCAGAAATTTCATCAATATTGAATCACAACCACCCCAGTCTCTTAGCAAGACATCATTTTTGAGCAAAATGATTATCACCTAACTGGAGAAAATGTTATATAAAGATTATCATATAGTATTTAGTGCTGAACTGATTTCTTGGTCTAGCATTTGCAAAATTGAAATTCCTTATAATATTCAAGTTGCGATATAAAAAAAACAAAATAAATATAAATAATATTTAGTGGAACACCCATCTGCCACTTTTGTGCTTTTTATATAATTCGATTGTTCTGCAAAGTCACAAGGAGTGAAACTGAAGCGATTCATTATCTTCGACACAGAAACGAATGCCAAGGTCTCTCCCTGATTCGCCACCTCGACCTTCAAAATTCAAGGTCACCGAGAATGAGAAAATGGCGAACGTCAAGAGACGCAGAAACCGCATCTAAAAGAAGGTTTCACGTGAGAAGAGAACCAGAGGATTTGGGCGGACGAATGGGACGAGGAATATTTTTTTTTGAACTAGTCATTTTTTAATTCATTAATTTATTTCTTCGTGATGAATGAACTTTTGAAACGAACCACCAAAACAATCGGCAATCAATTTGCGAAAATGTTTTTTAAAAATTAAGAGTTGAGAGGATGTAAAATATTATCAAAAGCATACATGTGTGGTTCAATTAAAACACATGCAACAACAACAACAACCAGTCCATTCGAGGCAATTCGACAAATTAAAGAAAGCTGCCATAGGCATGCAACGTGAAAATGACTCTTTTACTTCAAAGGTCTCGAGGGACTCCGAAGCGTTTAGAAAGGATGCTGAAACAAGAGCAACATCGAGGCAAATGAAACTTTCGAAATGCATCGTCTGATGAAATAAGAATTATTCTAGGAAAAATTAACGAAAATAATTTGAAAGTAGTCGATAATTACAAAATAACTTTAGAATTATTGGCGTGCAAGACACGACAAAGTTAGAAAACTCTGTACCAAAGGCCCGAATGAATAAATAAATTGAACTCATAAGACTCAACAATTTCACGATTTCACTACCACAAAAGATTTTTCATTGCATGGAAAATAATAACAAAAATCAAAACAAAAGTAACTTTACATACATTTAATAGGATCTTCACGTCGAATTTAGTGATGATGGTGGTGTAGCAACAATAGTGATGTTGATGATGATGAGGTGATAATGATGATGATGAGGTGATAATGATGATGATGAAATGATGGCAATGACAAGTGTAATCTCTAAATGCCTTCAAAAGGCTGAAATGAAAAATTCTGAGAAAATAAATAACTTTATTAACTGCCACTGTCTTGGCAGCACAATTGCAACGTGCGACGTCAGTAGGACAGGACGTTCTGAAGATCGTTCGGCAGAGAGGAGACCAGGGATTCGTACGTTTCCTTGAGTTTCACGAGGAGGCCGTTGTCCGAGGGGACATCGTGGTTGTGGACAGATTTCTGGTTCAATCGAGTCAATTATCACTTAACGAATAAAACCAATGCTTGATCAATATAATTGTCTGCCAATCAATCACTTAACAATCTGCCATTAGGTATGTAGGACCACTTAGATCTTAATGGATATCAATTCCAATGTCCATTAATTTCCACACAATGACACTAACAAGTTAACTCACTATTTTATCTTTCAACTTGATAACCATGTCAACAATTTGGACCTCTTTTTTGTCGGCTATCCACGTCGTGAGATCCTGATGCACAAAAAATCAAAATTTTGGAATAACAATGTCATGGATATCTGTAAAGAATATAAGACTGCATCGGTGACTAACAATTATAATAATAATAATTAATAATAATAATATAATAATAATAATAATAATAATAATAATAATAATAACAATAATGATAATAATAATAAAATTACTACATTAAGACAACAACAACCGACACTCTGGCAGAGAGACTCAGCATGGAGGACTTGCAACTTCTGATCAATCTCCTTCTTCCTGCATTTCAACCAACTCTCAAAGTTTGGAGTTTTCAAGAATTTCCTGGCAATGAAATTAAGTTACAACTGAAGTGTTGTCTTTGAATATTTTACTTTTAGTAAATTTCACAACTGCCATTAGTTAAGTAATAAGTAAATATGAAATTAATAACTTAAACTTTGGAATTAATCAACAAGTAATCAAGTTATCAACAACAACAATAATTGTAATAATCAAAATACAAATCGGTCACTTGTACACATTGAACTGACCTATATAATCCTGCCCAATCCCCCTTCAGTCCTGAGGTCAGCTGAGGTCCACATGTTTCCAGGGTTTTTATGAACTCCTCAACCATGAATGGCTTCATTTGGGGGGCGTCCAAGAAAGGGGAAACATTTTTAGCCAGTGGCATCAATCCACCGATGTATCTCTCCTTTAACAAAAATCTCATTTTTAAATAAATCCAAAGTAAAGACCGCATTCCAGGTTGTGCTGCAGAATTAAACGATTGCATGATTAATGTGGGCAAGTTTCGAATGAAGTTCAATTAAAAAACATGTTCAACTTCAAGAAGTGGACACTGACGAGGGGTATCATGAAGCTCTGCGTGAGTTCGAGAAGGTGTCGTTTGAGGAGGGCATTCTGCACCTCGAGCGGTCGTTTGCTGTTCGCACCTTTCATCAACTTCTTCAGGATTGCCTTGTCCCTCTTCAAGAAGGACTCGTATTTGGTGTACACGCCTGGTGAGAGATGAACTCGTTGAAAATGTTTTCGTCATTTCGTTCGAAATTTCAATTGTGATGTCAAAATTAAAATAATTACAAAGAAAGTCATTGCAAGAGAATGATTGAAAACACAGCTAAATGGTAGCAAATAATATTAAATGGTTAACAAATTGCAACAAACCATAAGAAAATAATTAAAAAATAACATTAGTTATTAAAACATAATTATTAATTGTAAAGTCCATAGAAATTAGAATAGAAGAATCAAATAAATAAATAAATAAATTCTGAAAAAGAAATAAATCAAATCAAATCAAACCTGGACAAAATTCCAAAGTCCGCTGACTGACTTTTTTGAGTTGTCCAATGGTTCTCGTCAAGAAGGCGCCTTCAAACGATTTAAATGCCAGCTATTTAAGCATACAATCCTTTGAAACACATACAACCCAAGAAATTAGATAGTATCACATTTTAACTGAATGCAACTACACAGTGACAATAGCAAGAACAGTAGCAACAACAACAACAGGAAGTTGTTACTTTCAGTGAGTTCACCAATCCTGACGATGTGAGGCCAGTGGTGGAGCGTCTTCACAAAGAATGGGTTCGTCACCCCGAGGATGACTCCAGGCCTGATAAGTAACACTTAACTTTAATGAATTATGTAATGAAATGTAATGATAACAATAAAGGTAATAACAAAATAATAATACAAGTAATAAAAAAGTAATAATAATAGCAATGCAACAGTAATAGTAATTGGAACTTTTTTTTAATTTCAGTATTTTGAGCCATTTTGACTGATTGATACCAAACTCTCCTGGCAACATTATGATCCTTTAATTTCAAATTCTTGCAGACAAAAACAAACAAAAACAACAGTCAAACATTCAATCCAAGAACTCACGGGGCCTGCGTTTTGGACGTGTATTCTTTGAATTCGGCGTCGTGAATGGTAAAGTATGGCCGGTAATCGGAGGCATATTTCAGAGGCCATATGGTTCCGACCAATGCCTGAACCACTGCACTGCAAATGGAGGGCTGTGATGTCATCACCACGAGAGGCTGTCAATGGATGAATGGTGATGAATAATGGATGGATGAGGGTTAATTTAGTATCGAGTGGGTAACAAATTACTGAATGTCATTAATTGAAGCAAACAAACATATTTTAATAAGTTACAAATTTAACGGTTTCAAAATGTGTTTATTTGCAAATCTTAGTATAATGACTAATTACAATTTAATAAGTTATGTTATTTTTTTTCTTATTAAGTTAAAGTGTAAGTAAAAGGCAGAAAACAAACTGAAGCAGTGTAAAAGTTCTGCAATTTATTACTCATTTATTAACTAATATTTTTCATAAAAATGCTGCTATTATTTATTTATTAATTTTGTGTATAAACACTCTGCTATTTATTACCTCTGCTGTGAGGACCAACTCCCACAGAAGTTGAATGTGATTAAGAACGGGCAATAAGCATCTGAAAGAACAATCATCAAGTTACCTCTTTGAAGTCAACGGCAACAGTCGAGGACGATAATTAAAAGATTGTGGAGAGAAAAATATTAAAAACATTAAATGATATTATTAATAACATTAAATAATTTGCAAAAAGATCAAGTTACGTGTATGTGTCCACTTCATGCAGGGAAGGTATGAAGACATTGGCTAATTTGTTCACCTGTCATTTATAATGAAATGCAAAATTACATCATCATCAATAGTATTAATTATAATTCTAATAACTCCCTAATTTTTATAATATTGACACTCAAATTAAAGATGAATTTTTAAATATGGCTATTTAATAGTTTCAATGTTTGAGTGAACAACATTCAAAACCTCCCCGTTTATTGATGAAATATGTTTATATTATTAATGAAATAATATATAAACGATGTATGTATATATTATTAATGAAATAATATAAATATTCAATCAGACTTAAACGCATTTTATCTGTGTTATCTGCTTAGTTCTTTGAAACAACAACATAAAGGGATGCTCGATGATTGTGATGATTATTATTATTATTATTATTATTATTATTATTATTATTATTGTTGTTGTTATCATTATTATTATTATTGTTATTGTTGTTATTATTATTATTATTATTATTATTATTATTATCATTATTACTATTTTTTAATTATTATTATTATTATAATTATTGAAAAATAATGACAGGCAAAAATAGTTAAAACTTGGCTACAAAGGGCCACTTGCAGGCAGCAGGCAATTTTTATAAGCATGGAAAATATGTTTACAATTTAGGATGTTAAAGAGTGAAAGGATGCATGCAAAAAAATGAAAACCCTTCACAAAATCCACATTATTACGTTGTCATCCTTCAAAATAAAAATGTGTAAACCAATAGATATTTATTTTGAATAATTTATGAAATAATCAGAAACATTTAGGAAGTTCAATTGCATAATAATGTTTATGTCGAATTGTAACAGTGACCTAGCCAGATGATCACGACATTGCTCCCACAAATGAATTCAAATACATGCTGCCATTGTTATTATATAATAATTATTTATTAATATCATATTAGTAATAATATAATAATATATATTATATATAATAAATATTACTGCATATAAATAATAATAATATCCAAATATTTTAAAAATAATAATAATATAATATGAAATAGAATAATGTCATTACTGTAGTAGTCCTAAAATGAGTAAAAAAGCTATTGAATCACAGAAACAAAATAAAAACACTATGTTATCATCACATGATAAGGAGGTTAATGATTTAATTATTTTCGTGATAAGGAGGTTAGGGATTTAATCATTTTTATGATAAGGAGGTTAGTGATTTAATCATTTTTTCCATCTGCAACATCATTTTACCTGTGGCTCCACTTTTGATTGAACAGAGGAGTTGAGAAGCTTGTCAGACCTGGATGGAACTCTCACCTGTAACATTCACCAAAGTTCAACATAATTAATTGTTCACTAAAAGCAAGAAATATTCAACATTCCATAAGTTTTTATACTTTGCATCACCATCATCAACATCATCATCATCGTCGTCATTGTCCTCATTATCGTCGTCATCATCGACAGTATAATAATGCAGTTTTTATATTCCTGACTTTACAAAAACATTCCCATTAAAGACCTCAAACACATACTTTTAATGTGCTGTAAATGTAAATTGGGTTCTGAATTACTAAATCATCATTGCTATCATCAGCTTAAACAAAGATGTCGCGGCACGATTCATAAAAACATAATATAATAATAATAATAATATAATAAACAAATGTCGTGGGTCGAAACAATGTTTGCCATATCGACTTGAAAGACTGGTTTCGGTGCACTGTTTGATCAAATGTATCTGCATCACAAAACACAATGTCACACCATCATGTCAGCAGTTAGACAACTCATGAGTTAAAAATAATCATTTACAATTTGGTAAAAACATCATTGTGTCACTTACATTTTTAAATATGAAATGAGAGAAAAACAAATAATTTCGTTCTAAAGCAAGATTTTCTTGAAACTAAAACAATCAGCCGTGATGTAATTGTTTGAGCTCATCAGCAACGACGACGACAATGATGATGATGATGATGATGATGATGATGATGATGATGATGATATGATGATGATGATGATGATGATGATGATGATGATGATGATGATGATGATATCAATGATGATTTAGCATTTATGAGCCCAGAGTAGAAAAACTTGAACATCTACAGTGAAAAGAGAAAGCAACCGATTCATTACTAAGATCACCAGTCGAGGCACTGAGCAGTAGATGGGTATTTTTAGATGCAGTGCTATTATTGTATGAACAGGAGGCAATCGAAGATTAATCGACTAAGGTGAATAAATGAAGCAGGATGAACAGAAAAATAAAACAGCAATAATAATAATAATAATAATATAATAATAATAATAATAATAATAATAAGTTTATTTGTATGACGCCATAAGCTTTAAGCGTCAGGGACGCTCAACCAATCAAAGGGGCGCTTTGTGGCGGTGCAAGTTGGGTTTCGAACACGACACGTAACTACTGTTGGTTTTTGCCGTCGTTTACCGTCTGAGCTAAAACATCATTAAGATGAGAACCTATCAGCGATTTCAGGAAATTATAAAACACGATCAATCAAACATCTTGCATCTTAAAAACCAAAACCTTCATGCACTTATCACCATGCATCGTTCATGCGTTATCACGTTCTCACCTGGATGATGGAACCAGAAATAGGGAGATTCAAAGTGTGTCCAGGAATTGGAGCACTCCATTGGTCAATGTTGTGGCAGTCTGGTTGTGATTACGACACAATGGTTTTTATTAATTCCAGTTATTATATTTAAATTATTGCATCCTCACTTACCTTAAATAGGCATTCATGTTTTTTTTTCTATTATTACAGCATCAACATATACATAAAAGTACATGGGCACATAAAAATGTTAATAGATAGATCCTTGTCTTAATAGTTCAAACAAAAATAGTTGGGCATTCCTTTACAATTAAAATACTTTAGAATGGAAAAAACAAAAAATATAAAGGGCTGGCAAAATGACAGGGAACTGATGATGATGATGATGATGATGATGATGACGACGACGATGACGACGACGACGACGACGATGGCGACGAAATTATAACAAGGATGATGATGGTTATAATGTGATTATTGATAACAAAGATGTTGATGGTGATAATGTTATTATAACCATGATGATGATGATTACGATCATCCTAATTATGATAGTGATGAGGTTGGCAATTATAGTAATAATGACCGATGGTATGCTATTAATTATCTCAATACTCTGTCCTGTAATCCCTTAGAAAGTTTCACATGCAACATGGTCACGTAAGGCACAAAAAAGATCGGTTTAAAACAACTTCGAATAACTTTTGGTGTTTTTAGTTTTTACAGAGTTGATGAACAGTTTTGCCAAATCGAACGAAACGCATTATTAAACAGAAAACATAACCAAATATTAAACAAAACCAACTGGCTTCGAGACTCGGCATTCCGACCTCGAAGTACTGAGTTGCTACCAGCTCGATCAGGAAGTTGAAGAAATTCACAAACGGAATCTTAGAGATGATGACCACAGACTGTTTGAATAACAACATAAATCACTTTTATCAATTTAAAGAGAGCATCATCATCATCATCACTGATCTAAGTGGTGTTTGATAGTTGCTAATATGTTCTGTTCAGTTGATTTCCTTGTATAATAAAATCTTACCCGATGAATGAGCATTTCTAAAATTATCCATGATATCATCATTATTTGATCACTTAACAAAGTAGCAGAATGTATGAAAGTGAATGTTTAGCACAACATCACATTGCTTGCATAAGTCTGCTGATGTTTGTTAAATGCAATCGTAATCATTAAAAAAGGACCAACTTTCTGAAAGTATCCCCTTCTGATTGTTTTGTCTTTCATTTGCCTGAAGTACACAAACCCGTAGTAATATCCATTGTCTCCCTGTGAGAGAACAACTCGAGGTAACCATAACATTGCTCGACATGCGTCGACGTCATTAAGTCCAAGAAATTACTTGTGACGTGATTATTTTAATTGTGTCGGTGGTGAGGGTGAATAGAATTAAAATGTCATGCGATGAAACAACACACAACAAATTCTCTTGCTAATCTCTTAACAAAAAAATGATGCTGTGATGTTTTTGAAATCGAAATTACCTGCAATGCTATTGGACAGTTTCTGTTGTATTCAGTTAAAGTTGTTCCTGTTGATTTAGATGAGGGACACTGTCTAATTCTGAAGTGGAATTTCGTGTTTCCAGTACAGCCTTAATTTGAAAATAATTTATTATTTATAACTAATCGTTCAACCAATTTAAACACTTTTAAACGTGTTTTTTAAATATTACAGCAAGGATGGTAAGAACAAGTAGTGCATTATGTAATTGTTTACTTGGTTATTAAATTATTAAACCAACCAGAGTTAGAATCAGGAAATGATAGATAACATATGCTGAGTTTCTGAAACAAAAATTGACAGACAAATTTAGGAATTCATTTGTCATTTAACATTTTACTATCAAAAAAGTATTATGCTTATTCTTCAAAAAGAAGCCATTCTTTTATAAAATAATCTCATTTATTAAAAACACATACTTCTTTGTCTGTTAGTTTGACGTGGTTTGGGTAGATAAGCTAGAAGGAACAATTAACCGTTTTAGGTTGATGGCAAGAGCTCAATTTGGTGATTTAAACAAAAAAAAATAACATACCTCCATGGCTTGGCCTAGCTCTAAATCAAAAGTTACAACACAAACACAGTGAACCCAATTGTGAAATCTGTCCCAAGGCAAGAAATGTGATAATTTTGACTCTTCCATATCAAATAATTCGAGTTGAGTTTCGCCAACTCCACAAAAGTGACTAATAAAAACTCCTATTCATCTGAATATTCGATTTACCCTGTAAACATTTTCTTTAAATTTTGAATGAATGTTATTGTGCCTGAGGCTTAGACTTAAACTGGGAGGAGGGCCAGCTTGTGAATACAAATACTCATTAGATATTCACGAAACATAAATACATATTGAATAGGCTTGGTTTATAAACCAAGAAAACGTTAAATTTCACATAATTTAAATATTTAATAGAAGTAGTTAATCGGTTTTAAAAATAAAATTTGCAAAAGAGCACTACAAAAAAAAATTTCAATTTAAATAAAAAAGACGTGAATTTTGAAAATGTGTGGGATTTGAGTTTACGAATACTCTTTAAATATAACTAGTTAAGCAGTTCTACAACTTATACTCAGCTCTAATACTCGTCATTCGATATAGATGGTTATTGAACGTGTTGCACCTAACTTAAAAAATATTAATATAACAAAGAATCTCAGTCGAGGGTATCTTTCTTTGAAGAATGTCCTTAAGGATGTGTGAAACCCGAAGTCACCAGTGATGGTTATTGAAACGAATGTTGGCCAAGAAATCGTTAACTCAGACGTTGATACAAAAGCACACCACTATCCCACAACAATCCCTTGAAAACCCTGAAAAACTGAATCAATTGCTTCCCGCGAGTTGGCTTTTAACCCTTAATTGTCCATGTACGTCAGCGTATTTACCCAGATGGAAACCCCGGCGTGGTGATCATGCTTAAATCCGACACTGACCATCGCATAGGATCTGTTCCAATGCTGCGTTGCCCCTACCGACAACAATTTTACGATGGAGCTTATGATAATTGTAACGAGGAAGCAAAGCTACAAAGACCTCATAGCGCTATAAGCGACAAAACAAAATTGTCAAGAGACTTTCGGAGAGAAGGAAACTCGATGCGCACATCTCCGCCACTTTCACCACTAGCGACGAACGTGCGCTAACGGACCATCAGTCGGCCAGTCAAATAAAACTCGGGCAGCCGCCCAATCAGATTTCGCCAATGCCATGCACGTTTCTTTGCAGTGGCACAGAAGTAAACTCACGGAAAAGTAATTAAGCCTCTTTCCAGCCATGAATACGAATGAGTTAATTTCGCCTTCAAACACCAACAACATAATCGCACAATTCAAGGGCTTACCAATAAACCCATTGAACAAATTACAATTCCTGATGGTCAGACGGACTCAACCAGATTCCAACACATAAAATTGAGAAACGGTGAAACCAAAACTTCAGTCACTGCTGGTGGCTTGCAAAGGACCAGCATAACTGGACAAAAACCAAAATTCCCAAAGCACCAGACCGAACAATCCCCGTTAAACGCCATCTTGTACAAGCACCCACACAGTATTTAACTCCAACATGTTGCTCAGTTCGATTGAAACTTCCTAAGTGTATTCAATGCAACAACACAACATGGCCTGATCACAAGAACAAATGACATTTGAAATATTAAGAAAAATTATAACAGCGGTCCTCATTGATCAGAAAGCACTGATCATTCCTTCATCTCTCCATCTTCAGCAGCATCGTCGACTCCCCTCAAGTAGAGAACGTTGTTACATCTGCAACATCCAAAATTGTACATTATAGTCTGATAGCATTTATTTCCATCAAACAAATGCATAAAGATATAAAAATACAAGATTACAGAATTAAATAAGTCACAATGTCTGCTGCACAATTACCTGATCATCACTTCACCCAGCTTCCCAGAGCAAGCTCCATCAATGAACTCCTCAGTGTTTGCAAGCTGAAATTTATTTGCATGTGATGTTTAATCACCAAAAGAATGGAGAAAGAAAGCAAACAAAAGTATTGAACATATAAGGACATCCATACATTACTACTGCCTTATTACTTAATTAATTAATAACATATACAAAAATTTTTCATTGAAAATCATACCTGAAGATTCATGTATCCATCAACAGAGACAAGATATCCCTTGTATTCCATGCCCCACTTCAGCTTAACAATAACAGGCTTTCCAACAAGGCCATTCAAGAATGGTTTAGGATTGAGAGGGAGTGTCTGTTAAAAACCATTTCAATGTTACATTTATGAATCAACAGTTTACTCAACCTATGCTAGAACAAATGCATGATAATATAATGACCACAGAATCAAGAAACACAATCCTCACCAATTCAAAAAAATAGGAAGAATTCAAATACATTCAGTTTAAAAATTACAATAATTTTCTTTAAAAATGCAAGTATGACATAGTAAAAAATAAACTGAGCTCAATAAATGTTATAAATCAATGTACACCACGCACAAACTATCTACTCTATTTACTAACAGTTCAATCACTGCAACCCCGGCTTATTGAATGTATTTAACGATGCTCCCTCAAACTAAACCAAAATATTAAGACTATTATCCGAACGTATTTTTTAGTAATATCGAACGTCAAGACTGAGGCAACTATCACCGCACCAAGCGTGCTTGATCGTCCATTAAAAACAAATAAAATAGAAAAGTCAACGTAGCGAACAAAAACAAAAAAATATACATACCGTCATGTTTTCTGTTCTAAACAATTTATGAAGCCGTGCAATTCGGTATAAGGCGGCACAATTTACCCAAACACTGGCGGAAGCGATTGCAACTACATAGATCCAAAAGTAAACTGACTCAAATCTCCAAAGTAATTTAATAAAAAAGACTGAAAATTATTTTGAAAACACTTAAATTGTTAAGTCGTTTATTAGCAATAATTTTAAAAAAGTTGTTTAATTACTTTTCGAAACAAGTCGATAGCGACGCAACCGCTCTATCTGTGCCTCTCAAGCACTTGACGACCGAGGCTGTTGCATGTTGGTTTGCATGCTCCGGGCACCGCGTGCTAACAACGTCTATAAGCGTTCTCTTCTTTTCAAACTTTGCCCTAATTTTACTAATTTCATCGCCTATATCTTGCTCAGAGTCGGTACTGTAAAACACAGGCACATGATCTTCTCGAGGAAGTAAGGCTTCTTTCTTCAAATTTTCGTAAATTTTTTCAACGGATTCATTCTCTTGCAGCAAAGTTTGTACTTTAACTTCCAAATCTCTAGCAAAACTCTCATATAATTTATCTAAAAAGAAACCCAGATTGGATGATGATCTGTCAAAATTTGTACCAGCTTTGAAATAAATCCAGATTGCAAGATATTTAAATGAAATAAAACGTCTACAAACCCAAAAAATAGCACGATGTCAATGTGATGTGAAACAGCTTTTGTCACAAAGACTGCACATCTGCTCATGTGAGAGCCTGTTTCCTCTGACCAGAAAAATCCATATTGCTGAATAAAATTGAACTTGAGCCTGCTCAGGAGCACATTTGCAAACACATTCAAAAGGTCATTACAAAATGAGGTCTTAAGTTCTAATTTTGTGAAGTTTAGAGCTGCCAGTAATACAGCATAAATTGTACCTGCCAACAAATATTTAATTAAGTTAGATCTAAAAATAAACAACGACAAATTCCAGCTAGACTAACTCATACACTCTGGTTGAAAATTGGGTATTTTTGGATCAAACATAAGTTTTGTAAAACTCTGATCTGAAAGTTTCACAATGGCAATGTGTTTCACATGATTTGTGGCAAAAAGTACATCACCATTAAAATCTTCATTGCTTGCAAGTGACACATTTTGCTCAGAATGATTTGTTTCATTCCAGTGCAAGAAAATATCACAAGAAAATTCATTGGTGTCAATGAGTAATGGCACATCTTGAGAACAAACTACATAACACTCTTCTCCACAGAACAAAGTAGTCTCCAAAAGTTCATAATCCTTTGAGCACAAATATTTGGGAGTATGAGGTCTTGCATTTGAAGAAACGCCACTTTGAGAGTTTGGTTTACTTTTATTTGCCAGGCAACCGAGAATAAACTCCACGTTTGAGATTTTATTTTCTGTTCCTTTTAACTTGAAGGCTAAGGACTCCCCTCTCCCTGGGGAGTTGTTGTCGCACATGTGTAACTGATTCGTGGTTCCCATGCAAGACAAGGAAATGTTGAATATCTTTCTGAGGATTTAAATAAAATAAGATATCAAATATTTCATATAAAAAGTCAACAGTGAGTATTTCATTCCAGTAAGTATTTGAAAAATAGATCTTAAATAAATCCATTTCATCTACAGCATTTAATATTCAATACCTCTTCAAAACTTATAATATTAACATTTATTTTATTTGAAAATTAAATTAATAAGAATAATTATTAAGATGTCTAATGTATTTAGCAGCTTGAATTAAGCAAAAAATGTCGTTCAAAAATATGTAATTTGCAAGAAGTCTTTGAAAAGCTAGCTTTCACTGAAATATGAATTGTCAAAAATCATAACAAAAAAACAAGATCCTTTAACTGAACAATTAAAATATTCACCTGGTATTGGAATTGTTTCTGACGTGCACAACAACTATCCACTTGTTCATGAAAATTCCTTGCCACAATTCATCAACAATTTCGACGTCAGCATTCGAGTCACGTCTTTCGACTCCTTCTCTTTCGTTGTCGACGACATTCAGTCGGAGCTTCTGACTGGAATCATCCATCAGATTAACCTTCAGAGAGATGGAACATTAGTTAGAATTATCAGTTATTAGCTAGAATTAATCTCAGTTAAGCATGCATTATTAGAACTAGTTATTAGTCATAGTTTAAAATCTACTCACCAAGTCGTAAGACACAGTGCAACGGGTTGGAACACCTGCGAGTTCGTTGGTTATCGACCTGTGTGCCTCTCTGATCATCTTCATCTTTAAATGCTTGTCCTTTTTGGTCTCCTCCAATTTAAGATATGTTTCCTTGTATTTCTTCTCCACTGCTTCAAGTACCACAGCAGGCACTAAATTTTCCGACTCATTGTCCTTATCGTCCTCATCATCGCGTGCACTAAACATTTCTTTTTCCTTTTGAAGTGAAATATCATCAAAACGAAATAATATTTAAATAGAAAGAAGACACAACTAATTAATAGGAATTCATCTCTGACTAGAACCAAGAGAGAAATATGAGTTTGTAATTATCTTATTCAACCATTCCTTGAATGAAATACATGCATGTTTAATCCTTTTATGGGGTAATAAATAACAAGTAATAATTGTAACTTCATTTATATAGTGTCATATGCATATTGTCAGAGGCGCTTCTTGTAACCATTCATATAGCGCTCCTTCCCAAGGGAGCTGGTGGCAGTGCAGGCTGGGTTTCAAGCACGACTGTTGCCATTACAGTCGCATGCAGGCACTTAACCCATTCGGCTAACCTGCACGCCCTATAATAATGTTTTTCATGTGAATATTTTGCAATCTAACC
Source organism: Whitmania pigra (assembly GCA_021613335.1). NCBI lineage: Eukaryota > Metazoa > Annelida > Clitellata > Hirudinida > Haemopidae > Whitmania > Whitmania pigra. Next base: position 587,255 of record JAJTWR010000231.1, on the reverse strand, counting down.
ATTCTGATAATCAATGTTTTGTAGAAAAATGAATCAATTACCATTTTTGTGAGGTTATTTGAACATTGCAGTCCAGAGAAGTCATTTAGAAAGTATTTCCAATTCTTTGGATCATTATCAGCATCTAGGTCATCGTCATCATCATCATCATCAAGATCATTGATGATAGTGAAAATATCAGGTGTTTTATTCTGTGGATCAGTATCAACATCCATGTCTTCATCATCATCATCAAGATCATCGATGATGGTCAGAATGTCAGGTTTTTTATTAGCAGGCAACTTTATGAAAAGCACTTGACATGAACCTCGACCAATGAAATCATCCACAAGGATAATCCACTCTTCTGATTGGCTAGAGAGAGACCATGTTATCTGTCCAGATCATTGTTTACAAATGTTTATAAATTAATAACGCAATTGGTAATATAATTACTAAAATTTATAATAGTGGTGTAATTAATAAATATATTATGCAAAATATATCACACCTCAAAAGTGTTGGCATCCACAATACAGCAGGAACCTTTTGAGGATTGCACAAAGAAAAATGTCTTTCCTGATGACGAGCAGAATTCAACAATTTTTGAAGCATCTGCAAAAGGGAGTTCAGCAGCCATTTTGAATTCTTTGTTTTTAAAGTAAATCATTTGTTGTTGGGATGTTGCAATAATGACATCACCACTAATATTATCATCATCATCACCACAGTCAATCTTTTCTACGTTTGGTCTGATGTACAAGGATGTAACAATGGATGCATAAATACAGAAAATGAGACTGGTTAGTTGCTTTCTGAGTGTTAATTCTCTATCACCAAAAATGATGACCAAATTTACAAAACTTGTCCCCCTTGAATGGCTTTCATCTCCACGAGAAATGCCAATAATGTTTATCTGATCATGTTTCAAATGTTTATTGTAAATGCATTTTGTATTAAGCAGTTTGAAATTTTCAATACCATCCAGAACTTGAATTTTTTCACTTTTGCAGACCAGGTACACTTTGCATCGGTCGGCATAACAAACGAGTGGGCCATGAGTAACATACATGTTTTGATTCTCATAATGATCCACTGGAACAGGCAGTTCAAATTCCATACAAACTCTGAAATACTTGAAATTCACCAGGCAAAACAATCTCCCAAAGATTTTAGTTGAATCGGAACCAGCCTTGAGCACCAACAAAATATACATGTTTTTTAAATTTGAATCTAAATCGATAGCTTCAAAAGCTTCCTGCTGAATAGTTACAAATTCTTGCCCATGTTTATGTTGATCGTGTGGAGGTATTTGTGAAGATACAGACTTTAAAATTTGTTTCTTCATTGGATCGAAGCGCATAATATTTATATTTCTTGAGCTGTCCTTATTTTCAGAACCGAAAACTTGATCAGTTCTCACCAAATATCCACAATAGCAAGATAACTTACGCATATTTAGCAACCTAAAACCCGCGTTGAATTACAGAAATGTAAACAATCATGCCTAACTCCCACTTTCTGTTTCGTATGTTCATATCTAGCGCCTCAAATATAAGAGGCAAGCAATTAAATTTATTTGAATTTTAATTAACTTTGTGAAATCAGCTTTCCTATTAGATTGTATTGATAATCAACGGCCTTTAGCAACAACTTACTGGAGCAATCACTGAAAGTGATGTTGGAAACTAAATGGAAAACCATTTTAATACATGATTTCTCGCTTCCGATGCCTCGAAGGATTAATAGTTCCTTTAGCGATTTTCGAACTTCTTCGTCCATAATCTCTTCAGCTGAGTGGTTTACCACACAAAGTTAATATTAAGTCTTAACTTAATATAATATAATTAATATATATGTCTTAATTTAATATTAACTTAAACTACTACAAACTAATGATATGTTATTTTATTAAATCGATTTCCACAAAAACTTTGGTACTTAACATTTTCTTATAAATAACATTGAAAAAATTTCAACTTTTTTGTCATTGAACGTTTTCTATAAAATCTAAGTAAATCATAAACTCCAAAAAATCTCTCCAGATGTTTGTTAGTTAGACTTACCAGGAGACTGAATAATGCATGAAATGACGAGACAATCAATCTCTTTCAAGCAATTTGCCAACGATTAATCCACTCACTTCCACCCCGAAAATGAATGAGAGCTCTTTGGTGACATTTGCCTGAAATTTTTCATTTTTCAAAAAATAGAGATTTAATATCAAACGATTAGGTTCGAAACGGAAGTCAATAAAAACAGTTTTTATTGCATCTTAAAAACGAAATGAAAACCTCCGGGCACAAACTTGTTATGCAAAGCGGGATCTGATAGGCCCGAGAGCTTCGAAGAAAAATAGAAAACATTACTTTCATTGATTTTCCTCTGTTTTCAAAGGCTCATCTGGCGGCGGATAATAAACAGAATACAACGTAATACATGGTTCCTTTCACTTCCTTTTTCCTTCTTATCTTCAACGTCTTCTTTATCGTTTTTCTTCAAGCCTTACCAAATGCACAAATAATAACCTTCTTTGACCAACTATTTTCGAATCTCCTTTTGAACAAGCAAAGAACAGAGATTTAAACAAAAAGTTGTCACGCGAAGCATCATCAGACGTCAATTGGCATTTTATGCTTTCCCAAGACCGCATTTAAATGACTTGATTGCTTGTAAGTGAACATCCTCAGTGATAGTCAGGGGGTGGGGGCTTGAAAAATGTCGGGGTTGAACAAATCTCTGCAAAGTAATTTTCGTCGGCAAGTCATTCTTCATGCTGTTGATGATGGAAAAATTAATCTCATAAGATCCAACTTCATAATTTCATCGCTTCTAAATTAAAAGAAACTTTATAAATAGATGGAAATGTTGAGCAACTATTTGGACGGTGAAAAGCAGACGGAATGTTGTTGAATGCAAATTCGTGTTGGTGTTTCCCAAGAATTAATGGAACATTAATCATTTTCAACTTCGATGCTATCTCGTCCTATTTTCGTCGCTATCGTCATCATCACCTTCACCAACATCATCGTCGTCGTCTTCCAATTTGTCCCCCCCATTTAGAAGTTCCACTATCATCACCACCGTCACCATCATCATTAACAATTTACCTTATAATTTAAACGCATAATTTGCCAGTGCCTGCAACTTGGTAGCGTTTCTTCAATGAAATATTCTGGAAAGTAAAATTAGATGGTCGTGAATGAGCCAGGAAATGATATGCCCGAGTGAATCTCACGCTACGTTGAACACAGACATTGAACAAATGCAATGCGATAATAAATAATATTTTATTAACGAAAACGTTTGATGCATGAAGTGACGTCACGAGTCGCATGCTTGTCTGAAGGTGCCAGGTCACGTGAGAAGACCCTTGTTCTGATTGGAGGATAAAAATAGTTGATAATAAGTGTTTGACAAAGTAATAGCTTATAAATAGTAATAGAACATATTTCAATCATTATAAAAAAATTTATATTAAATAGTTTGATTATATTTAAATAGTTTTATTTTAATAGTTTTTTTATGTTTTTGTTACGAAATAAGATTTTATTATTATGTGATTATTTCTTTTTTATAACTATCGTTTTAAATGACATATTTACAATATATATTTTCACGTTTTTTCTGAACATGTCTTCTGACTACGCCTGATCAAGTACCACGTTCAGAATTACAAATTATTACATAATTAGGATAAAGTATTTGATATCTACAAATAATTTTTGTTTTTAATTAGAGAAATATCCAACAAATAAAAAAACCCGACAAAATTTAAATACTTCTTTGTCGTTAAGAAATAATGACTTCCTCGTTATAAGGAGTGGTTGGATTCAGTTCATTCGAAATGTCACGTGTCTGTTTTAACCTCTTGACCTTTTACGTCGAAGTTGGAAAATACTTTTGACGAATTTCTTCCTTTCCTTTGCCTCTTCAATCCGACTGAATGTTACTCTTGTTCAACCCATTTCAACCATTTCTCTTCAATCAATCGATTTCAGCCATTTCTTTTCAATCTATCCACTTCAATCATTGCTCTTAAATCAAACTTATCTAATCATTCCTTAGTTGTGATTCAATAAATCATTCAAAAACTGAGGTAAAAAGAGGAAATGGGAAAGAAGGAGGTGTGCAAGAACTTCAAAAGTAAAATAATATTGCTATTAATATAATTAACATTAATAATAACATTACTGTTATTAATATAAATAACATCAATAATAATAATAATAATACTATTAATAAAGGCATAATTAATAAAAGTGTCGCAGTTGATGATGAAGATGACGACAACGATGATGATGGTTATGGTGATGATGACAAAATTCCAATTGAATAAATGCAATAATGTGACACTGATAACTCCATAACTCTAAAACTCTCTTTCATCATCTGGAGACTGAAGCACATTGCAGAGCTTTTGACTCCATTGTTGAAAGGAGGTTTTTTCTGCTTTTATTGGATGTGTTATTATTATTATTATTATTATTATTATTATTATTATTATTATTATTATTATTATTATTATTATTATTATTATTATTATTATTATTATTATTATTATTATTATTAATTATTATTATTATTATTATTATTATTATTATTATTATTATTATTATTATTATTATTATTATTAATTATTATTATTATTATTATTATTATTATTATTATTATTATTATTATTATTATTTACAAGTAACACTTTTAATTCGATTAGTTTCGTGTCCTCCTCCTCCTCCTCCTCCTCCTCCTCCTCCTCCTCATCATCATCATCATCATCATCATCATCATCATCACGTTATTATTTTTATTTATTTATTTCCTAACTCGGCGAAAGCAAATGCTTAGCATTTATTATAAAACGATTTATAAAATGATTTATTATTAAATCAAACGTATTCTGAAATATTATCGTGTCAGAAAAAGATAATTGCAAAATTGTGCTCAATATTTCGAAGCATTTGAAATTTGAAGACGGATTTAATTGAAGCTTTGAAATATTTTCGAGGAAAATAAAAACAAACAGAATTATCCGAGCACGTTGCTCTGAGAAGCTTATAGTTTTCTGTCATCATCATCATCATCGTCATCATCATCGTCATCGTCATCGTCATCATCACCATCGTCATCGTCACCTGTTCGAATAAGTTAATGGAAAGTGTATATGAAATAATAATTTTAATAAAATGTAAGTATATTAAAATGTAATTTGAAATATTATTTACAGTACGTTTTTGTTGAAAATCATGTTATGACACATGATTCGTTCACTCACTTCTTTATCAACGTCACTCATTCGTTCGTTCGTTCGTTCATTCATTCATTCATTCGTTCGTTCGTCCGTTCGTTCGTTCGTTCGTTCGTTCGTTAATTCATTCGTTTGTTCGTTCGTTCGTTCCATCTCCGACAGGCCATATGGTTGACCGGCGAAACTGAATTGAGAATTTTGAGAGTTCGAGTCTTTTGAGAACCTGTTGAACCGGTTTATCTATTCAGAAATAATTCTATAAATAATAAAAATTACATAAACAATGGAAATATTGTAAATAATAAAAATAACATAAGCAATAAACATAAATACAAAATTTGTGTTTTCTCTGAATATAGCGGCTTGTTTGTTTGATTCAATAAACTCATAAACCTAAAGAAAACATATATAAAATTCACTATATATAAAATATATTTATTATTATTTAACAATATAATTACGTAGTGTGACGAGAATTGTTCTTCTTATTATTGTTATTTGTTAATAAATATCTTGGAAAAACTGCAATTAAAACATTACAATTAAATATAGGAATGATAATGACAATTGTTAACATAATTAAACAAAAAGGTTCTCTAGAAATAGCTGGATATCTGAGACACGTTCTGACTTTTTTAATTTCTTCTTTTAAAACGTTATATAATCCTTTTATACATAATTTAAAATATTATTTTAAAATATTATATAATTTTTTTATATATAATTGAAAAAATTGAAAATATTATTTTAAAATATTATATAATTCTTTTATATATAATTGAAAATATTATTCTAAAATATGATATAATTTTTTTATATATAATTGAAAATATTATTCTAAAATATGATATAATTTTTTTATATATAATTGAAAATACGATATAATTCTTTTATATATAATTTAAAAGCACAACGCTCGAAGCTATTCAATTATATTCGTAAGGGGACACGTGAGACAACTTAGCTTTGAGAACGAGTGAAAGATGGAAAATGAAGGAATGAGAGAAAATGACTTTGTGGAGGGAAGGAAGCCTGGAGCCACTTGGAATGTGGAAAATAATTGACGAGGCATTGTGATGTGTCACTAAAACCATGTTGCTGCTTGAGATTGAGGTACTTGGCTTTCATCCATCCATTCATACATCCACTCATCAATGCATATATCCGTGCATCCATTCATACATCCATTCATCCATGCATCCGTGCATGTAACTATGCGTTCATGCATCAATGCATATATCCGTGCATCCATTCATACATCCACTCATCCATGCATCCGTGCATGTAACTATGCGTTCATGCATCAATGCATCCGCCACCCACTTAGCTTATCCTGCTAAAAGCATCGTCAGGAATGATAATAAGCTCCAATGGTGACAAAATATTCCCGCCTTTCCAGATCACGCACATTTCTTTGTAATTCACATTTTATGATTAATTATATTTTATTACATAATAATTTAAGCAGGTATTATAATTCATTACATTCTATTATATTATGATTTAAGCACATTTTATAAATCATTACATTCTATTATATTATAATTTAATACCTTCGAGAACAACAACGAAAATTATTTTATTTGTTAAAAGGTTGCATTCATTTTCAATTGAAGGCATTAAAATTTCACGAAAAACCTAATTAGGACAGATTATACAGAAATTGAGAAATTTATTGTTTTACGTAACGGTGATGATGGATCGAATGATTGACTGATTGATTGATTGAATGATTGAGTAATTGATTGAAGACATGATTGATGGATTAAGATGTCTTTTTAGGAGCAAAATTACTTGGAAATTTCTAATCTAAGAACAGAGTATAACCAGGGAATCAAATAACTTGAAAATACCTCGAAATAGTATTTTTTTCTTTAAAAAAATGAAATTAATATGCTTGCATTTTTGTTCACATTAAGAGCTTCCTAAGTGTTTGAGTTTCCTAAAACTTTAAAAAAACAGAAAAAAACGAAAATTAAACGTTTTTTTGTGGATTGAAGGGAAGAAATTTAGAAGGATTTTTTAAGCGACTTTTAAGTGGCTATTTATTTCTAATTCAAATAACAATTTTCTTTCAAACTATCGTAGCTACGATGGTAACGATGAAAATGATTATAGTAATGATGATGATGATGTTGATGATAACGATGACGATGATGAGGATGATGAGCATTTGTGAACTTGAAAATCCAGACGCACATATTGATTTTAGTTGTTACGTTAGTTGCTCGTCAAACGAAAGACATAACTGGTCATGATTATGATTACGTTGGCGTAAGCAGTGTTACTTTAAAACTTAATGTTAATGTTAATATTACTTTGTAAATTCATTAAAATGTGTAATTAATGTCTGTAATTAAAACACATTTAATCCACATTTGTTCCTAATTACAGAAAAACAAAATGGCAAATGCTCAGAAATCTTTTTATCAAAAACAAATCAGGGGACTGCAAATGACTAATCCATGATGACTCACTCACGACTCGTAGCTGGAAGGGCGAGGAGTGATTTTGTACCTCGTTTTGTATTTGGCGTTTTTAAGTCAAGGTGTTAAGTAGAAGTTAAGTATTTATGTTATTTTATTAAATTTTATTTATTAAATTAAATAATTTCAAATAATTGCAAATACATTTTGCAATTTATTTTATAATTATGCGGTGATGGATGATGGGCTGTCAGTCAGGAATGCAGTTCAATTTCATGGCTGCGGTTAAAATATTTTCAGTAATAAGGTAATTAAATAAATTAATCGATTGTTTTTTCTTACTTTCCAGCAAGAATAATAAATAATTTCGAACCTTTTTAAGCTCAAATGATTACATGATAGTTCTATAATAAATACATAATTATCAATAATAATAATAATAATAATAATAATAATAATAATAATAGAATAATAATAATAATAATAATAATATTAATAATAATAATAATAATAATAATAATAATAATAATAATAATAATAATAATAATAATAATAATAATAATAATAATAATAATAATAATAATAATACTAATAATAATAATAATAATAATAATAATAATAATAATAATAATAATAATAATAATAATAATAATAATAATAATATTAATAATAATAATAATAATATTAATAATAATAATAATATTAATAGTCAGAAATAATCAGACTTATTCGAGAATTATAATCCAGAGTGAGCAAATAAGTGTCAACAACCATCTCGCAATGTGATTAAATTGATGATCATGAATATTAATGAGTTGGATAACAAAATAACAATTGATGATTAAATTGTCAGCAGATGATCATGAATATTAATGAGTTGCATAACAGCATAACATGTCCAATTAACATCGAGCAGGCTAGTGTGACCATGCACGAGGCTGGGCGCATTGCAAACAAAATGCATCCATGCACCCATCTCCTGCTCACTCAGAGACATTCAGGAGACTGAATAAGAACACTTTCGGAATCACATTGCAAGTGGTTATGTCAAACGTTGATGCGATCATAATTTAATCAATTAATAAATAATAATAATAATAACAGTGATAATTTAAATGTTTTTTAAAATCTGAATCTGGATTAATTATTATTCCGAGCGAACTCCTTGCGAGAGGTTGAAGAAACTTTCCTGAAATTGTGCATTTTCCAGCTCAGGGGAGTTTTTGAAGTTTTGAAACTTCAAGATGTTATTTAATGTTATTTAATGTTATATAATGTTAAATGCCAAAAATGAACGCAAAATTCTCCAACAATTTAGCGGAGGCACTGATTCTTGCTTACTACACAACTGGAGAATGACGATGACTACGATGAGAATGTAATGATGACGACGACGATGATGATGGTGATGATGATGATGGTAGTGGTGACGGATTTTAGAGCATCGTATGTCAACGCAGCAAATGCATCCTGTGAAGGAGTGAGACAGCAAAATGCAAAGGCAGCCAATATTTCTCTGTCTTCAAATAATTGCACATCCCAAGCCAATTTCTTATTCACAATTCGGTCAATTCGTTTAATTAGTTTTTTTTCTTAATTTCGCCCACGAAATTTTCCAAACATTGCGGAATTTAGTCGCTGAAAAGCTAAAAGAAAGGACTAACTGAGAAAAGACCAAATCTGCACCGCTAATCATAGATTGAAGAGCTGTACGATAGAGTATCAATCACGTCTTTTCGATCATGTCAACCATCAGCAAAGCCTGCTTGGAGATTTCAAAGAGTTTGAAAAACTTCAAATTCAACCGCAATTCCAACGCTTCAGACACCCCAAAGGAGACACAAACATCGGAGCAGTCGAGATCGACCAGCCAACCAGCTTCTTCAACCACTCGTTCCAACGACTCCTCGTGGAGTTCAAATGCCGAGTTGAGCGTCACCGAGGCCCTGACGAGAGTTTTCAGACAAGCCACGAACAGGGTCAGATCGTTCTCCGACCGCAGCGGTTGTTCTCAGTCCTTCGCCGTGGTTGCCCCCACGTCCTCCCTGCCACCGTCGACCACTCCTCTTCCTCCTCCGTTCTTGTCAGCTCCTCCACCGTCT